>JAOXJJ010000316.1:8881616-8906506 GCA_025769935.1 Phoenix roebelenii | reverse complement strand
GGGGGGGGGGCGCAAAACTTCATATAAGCATATCTAGTTTGGTTCCTCCGATCCTCTATCAAAATACAAATACAAATACGACGACAGAAAGGAAATTCGCAAATTTGAGCGATCAATCCTTGGGCATTTCCCATACTTACTACTGATACATGAGCCTCAACGAAACAATCCTCATGAAAAATGGATATGAACTGCAATAAATTCTCTAAGCGAAAAAGAATTTCCAGAACCTCTTAGATGCATAATGCATAGAAATAAAATGTTCAATGTGTAGCCTCAGCTGCAAGCTTGATACGTTGTTGGTGCTCTGAAACCTTATAATCTACTATTTCCTTAAATAGTTGCGAGTCCAAAACACAGTCAGGGCGTCCATATACGGCCGCTTGAATGCTGGCCATGAGCTTTGCGATCTCTCGACCAGAGAAACCCTCCGTCTTGCGTGCAGCCTCACGGAGCACATCCTCTGTCACATCCTTTACAAGGATTTTCTGCTGCTTCCTCTTGAATAAGGAACGCCATCCAGATTCGCCATTATCCTCGCGTGATATGTATTGGTTCAAGTAGAGCTTTAGCAGCTTGAAACGCTCCTCCTCCCTAGGAAGCGGGAACTCAATTACTTCATCTATGCGGTCTGTGACTGCTGCATCAAGATCACCAGGTCTGTTTGTTGCAAGGACAAGAACCATATCCCTTGACTGGTCACCAGTTCGGAAAAGCAGTGCATTCAAGGCACTCCGCTGAGCCTCGCTCATAAGGGAGCTGTTACGCCTGATAAAGGGAGAATATAGAGAGAAGGCAATGAGAGAATCAATTAAAACAGTTACCTAAGAAACCATGATAAAAGAGTTATCTATGGCATTTGGTCATGCTCAAGAGAATAAGGATACGTGCACAAGTCACTCAGTAAACTTAACAATGACTGGAGGACGATATCACAAGATAATCAACTATTTCCAAAAGAATATTAGCGAACCAATAGCATACTTTTAGAGGCTGAAAATCATCAGCTACATCAAATAGAAGAAAATGGTGCATGGAACAACAGTGCAGAGTCTATATTAGAAAATTGATGTGTAGAATCAACAAACAAATGAAAGCCAACTTGGAGAAGAAATATAATTGGGAGGAGGATATTGCTTGAGCTAAGGGCTCTATTGACAAGAAAACTCCATTACAGGCAGGAGTTACTAAACAAAGAAAAGGAAGGAAGAGAGGAGGAATTGGTGGAGAGTGGCTCCCCAGATCCCTAGTTCTGACGATAGCGGCACATCTAAAATGGTGATTATTTTGTATTTCAAACCCAACTCATCTCTTCACACCATTCCACTCATTTTTAGGAGATACATAATGAATTAGCTGGTTGGACATCTAAACAAGCCCTAAAACCTGCCATTATCAAGACAACTAAAGAATTATGAACCATCATTTTATTCGACCAATATAGATTATTATCATAGAAAAATGTAAATGTATAGAAATTACTTGCAACTTGCTAAGTGGAACGCAGATAAGTTACGAAGGCAAAGATGTTTCTGTACACAAATCATCCCTTCTTATTCTCTTGCCCTCATTTTTGAGCAAGAAGTTCACTACCTCAATAACACTATCAACCAGACCGAAAATCAAACCAAAAGGGCAACTAGTACAGTCCACGATTTCCTACTAGAAAATATAAGACTGCCATGCTCCAGAATGAAAAACAGAATTATTTTTTTCTAGATCTAATGTTTAAAGCTGGTTTAAAATGTAAATGTTGGGAAGAAAGGGGTTCTTCTAAATCCTGAATAGACTCCATATGCATACTCAAATGAACACCATGAAAGGAATTGAATTCTCATATAGATCCAAGATTCAAGTGAAAGATATAAAGACTTGCTCAATATTCTTGTTTGGAAAACCCCTTCCACAACTCTGAGATTCTAATTTCCAAAATTTCATTGATGACACAATATTAGCAGATAAAATAAAACCTATTTTTCCTGGCTAAAGCATTGCAATTGGAGGTGATAACCCTCCAGCCACTAAGACAACCAGCAGGACATTTGGAAATAGGTTAAAAAATACATAAAACATATCAAGTTGGTAACTTACTCGCACAGAAATGCATCAGCCTCGTCAATAAAAAGCAATAGACCTTTTTTGGATTTCTTAGCCCAATCAAATATCTCATGGATTTTGGTAACAGCTTGTGAACCCAAAGGTGCAACATCACCCCCAGTCATCATTGCATAATCCAGACCCTGTACATGATCAGGACAAGGCAATCAAAATGACGCTTCAAAACGTCTCAAATCATTTAAGATTGTAATTCAAATTGAAAAAAAGTTCCATTGTCTCAGCTATAACAAACATTTATGAATGATGTGAGGGAAATAAGTTGACTAAGAGTAAAGTTAAAAACAAAACTAATAAGGCTTTCTATAAGTGGTAAGAAATATGCACCATACCGATTTCCGAGCCATCTCCCTTGCCACCAAAGTTTTACCAGTACCAGGTGGTCCATAAAATAGCATGTTACGGAAAGGTGCTTGATGAGACTTGGTGTTTTCTGTTGCTCGAGCAAGTTGTTCAATCCTGTTATGTAATGATGGGTGAAGAACTATATTCTCAAAGCTAGTCCGATTTTCTGATGATGCCACCTTTCCAGATGCTGTGTTAGAGCCTGAACCCTTAATGCGTGAAGCAATTCCAGACCATGGAAACTTGGCAATTGATGATTCACGAATCAGCGAAGGCTGGCCCAGTATTCTGTTGATGTAACCCCACATAACTCTAGCACCTTCCCTATATGTATACAATAACCAAATAATGAGACAGTTGTACTTCATGCACAAGGATAATAAAGAGCATCATTTTAATACTCTTATTATAAATTATAATCTCATTGCTAGAGAAATTTCAGTAAACCTAGTAGTGTAGACACCAGCAGCGAGAGCTGTAACTCCTCCAACTGCCATTATTAATGTACCGCGATCAGTCAGTAACATCCTCACACCACCTACAAGTTTACAATGAGAAACCAAGAACAAGAACATAAGTTTTCATAGTGATGGCCGAGAGAACAATGCTAGATAATGCTACTTCTTGTTTTGAAAGTCATAACAAAAGACAAATGAATGCCAATCTAATTACACAAAGATTTAAAAAGAGAGACAAAGAACTAAGAAATTCGGATATTAATTAAATAAAAAGTGTAATATAGTTTGCTATAATATTCAGAGGTTATAACAAACGATCCAATGAAAAGAATGATGCTTTTCATTAGTCTCTTATCAAAGTAAAAGAAAAGAAAAAAATAAATAAATAGGGGTAAAAAGAATAAAATATGAACTAAGGTTAATAACACAATTGAAAAATGTATTTTAGGTGATCTAGTAGTTTTTTAATCTCATGAACTGAAAAGGTTAAGCAGCTTTGGTACAACATCAAATTTATTCATCTAATTATATAATTAATACAGAACCAAGTCTTGTTCTGAAGTGGTGGCATTGAAAACTCAAAACTTTGACTAAAACATTCTGCTAGCAAATGGGTACAGCCAACATACATTACCAATATACAATGCAAAAAATATACTGTTTTGGACAATTACTTGATTGCTATCATCATATGATTATCAAATCCCCACGTCCACTTTAGCATAATACCTTCTATGTGGTTAAAAGTTGTATTAATTGCAGCAATCCATTTCTCTCTTTCACCCTTCATACGTTCTAAAAGCATTCTCCTGTTATGTTCTTCTGTCAGTTTTGCTTCATGTGCCCGACCCTCAGCCTCTGCCATAGCCTTAACTCTTATTGTTTCACGCTCTATCTCAGCTCTCTCTTTTTCTGTTTGGCGCACTTGAGCTTGGATTTGTTCCTCTGTAGCACGCCTTGCTTGTTCCTTTCTTTTGTTGGATTCCTCTTGCATTCTCACGAGTTCAACATTTTGTCGCCTCTGTGTTTCATGTTCTATCTGCAGAGATAATACAAGACTTAAAATTTGATATTTGGCACAACATAGATCACTAAGTTCAAAGTTGAAGGCAGTCAATAGAATATTCTACTGACTAATTAGTTATTAAATGCATCCATAAGAATGAAGAATGATAACAAACTGAGACAAGAAAAAAAAAGTCACTTCAGCAACCTGCATTCTTTTTCTTGCCAACTCATCTTCATAGCGGGCCTTTTGTGCTTTGGTCTGTGCTTGTTGTTGGATCAAATTCCTTTGCTCTTCAGCCAGTTTCCGCTGCTTTTCCTGCCAAAAAATGCTTATGAGAGGTGTAAATCAGATGCCAAGTGATCTGGACTTGAATCAGGATTTTAACAACATAAATTTCATATAGACTATTACAATTTGTTTTCCTGCAGACTACTGAAAATTTCTGTTCGACAGCCTTATATAGCAGATTACATCATCTTTTCAAAGACATAGCACTATCAAATTTGAGAAAATATTAGCAAACTTGCAACTTTATAATTATCTAGGCCCCTCAAGCATTTCTATCTGAGAAGAAATTGATATTGTTTTCTTCTCTCACAGAGGCAGCTAAGAGCTTGAGAGTGATATATATGCCATTGCTAGAATTTAGTACTATTCTATTGGCAGCAATAATCTGAGAGAAGGAAAATCCCCAAACAACAACTCCATCCCACACCCTTTAGAATGAAGTCTAGACTCTAAAGAGTTGTTATGTTACAGTCAATGCATATCAAGCAGAAAGAATAAACCAGGAATTAGGAAATGCTGATCAATAAATCAACGAAACGAACTTATGAAACACAAACTTGAAATCATGTAGTGCTTCGAGCTTGTGCAACATTGCCATGGATAGGGGCAGCTATTGGTTAGGTTTGGGTCAAGTATGATGATATTCATACCTATATCCAAAGTACATGTATTAGACCAAAACCTAATGTAAAAAGTGTTACCTCATAAACAACGAGCATCATGAATATCATGCAGAAGAAACATAATGTTAGAGGTGAACGAAGTTTGGTTTGATAGTTTACTTCGTGGCTTTTACTATGTCAAGCGAACCAAAACTAGTCTTCTTGGTTTTTCCTAAGTCAAGTGAACCAAAACTTGTATACACACACAAAATACATATATGAAAACATGCACACATATATGTATGTTATACACATGTATGTATGTATATTCCCAAGAACTACTCCTTGCAGTCCTGCCAGGAAATTCCAGTCCGGTTATAATCAAGGCTCTTAGGCATAGGCTCAAAAAAGATGGAGCAGGTCTTTTGCAACTGAGAGGAAACTTAATGTTATAATATAGATACATGATGGAGTAGGCCCTCAAAGATTTGCAATATGGAAGCAAGACAATACAAAATGCTTCCCCCCTCCCAATAGCCAGCTATCCTTAACAACTTGACAAAGCAAATAGCTCAACGCATGAGCTCACTACTAAACAGTGATGGCTATAGTTGTAGTGTAGAATGCTACGTATTACTTCTGGACAGGAAAAAGATTCCAACTTTGCTTGGCACCCAATAACCATAGGCATCTATCCATCTCAAAAAACAGATAAAATTCACTGCTAACATCCTATTGATTAGAAATTCCAATAACAACATGACACTGTGACAGCATGTGATAAAGTAATGAATATAGTAATAATCAACCAAATCTTACAAAACCCCGAAGCCCAAATCTCCTGTAACCCTCTAAAGAACATTAATTTAGACATGTTGAGGCGAGAAAAGATAAAGATTTATGAACAGTTTAGTTTTTAAACATGGACCATAACTTGATAAAAAATAACGAAAGCAACGACATAATCAGAAAGGAGATGCTTACTATTTCAGTCTCCGCTTGCATGGCAACATATTGGGCTTTCTCGGTCTCCACCTCCGCCAGTCGAGTCTCCTCCTGCTTCCTCATCAGATGAAATACCTGAATGCCATTACCAAAGAAGAACGACCCAAAGAAGATTAGACCGAGAGAAAGAGGAAACAAAGGGGGTGACGGAGATGGGTCAGTTCCGAGCTTGGCAAAAGAGCAAACACCTGCTTGGCGTAATGGGAGCTATTGATCTCCCGCAGGGCCTTAGCACCGCGCTCAAGCGACTCGGGGTCGAACCCACCAGAGGACGACGAGCCCCCGCTAGGGTTCTCGGCGGCCGGAGGAGGAGAAGAATAGGGGAAGCGGAAGGGGCTGTCGGCGTAGGCGCGGTCCGCAAGCGCGGCGAGAGTGGCCGCAGCCGCCCCCGCCGCGGCGGCGGCCGCGGAGCGTGGCAACCGGAACGGCAGCATCGACGAGGGAGGCGCGCTTGTGTAGAAGCTCGCTCTCGCTCCCATGGACGAGACGAACGTGAGAGAAAAGAGGAGGGCGTCGAGCGTTTTATTTAGAGTCGAAAGGAGGCGGCGCGGCCTGGGGTTCACGAAGGGAGGAACAAGCAAAGCCTTTTTTTTATTTTCAAAAATAAATAAACAAATAAATCTCGGTTGACCAAAAAATAAATAAATAAATTAAAAAAAAAACTTTTCAGGCGTCTTTGATACTAATGTTTTTTCTTTTTTTTTTTTTGTATTAGATGGCAAGCAACTGGGCAAATTTCGAGGGGCATAGAGTTTACGTTTGTCAGCGAGTGACATGCCGAGGTATATGGAACAAGAAGTATGCAATATAGCTTATAACGGGAAATGTATTTTATAAACCTATTTATGATCGAAGTCGTGAAATGCTTATGATTACAGGTTAACGATGTAGTACCATCGATGGCAGGTGTTGCTCTTTCTTATCATTGTCAACCTTCTTACCAATTTTGGTTGACAGGTTATTACCTCTCAAGAGGTGACAGATAGGGTTTGACCATGTTGATCTCTCTCTCTTTCCATCTACCCAGAAAATATTCCTTCCTACATGCTCTATATATATATATATATAGAGAGAGAGAGATGAAGAGATGAACTGTGCTCTTCTCGGAAGAAGAGGATATCCACTCTTTTAATTCTAAATTTAAATAATAAGATATCCATGATGTATGTTACTGAAAATATTTAGAAACCAAAAATTAATTTTCAATGTATACACATATTAATATATAGAAATTGTGGTCAATTAGGTAGATATTTAATTTAAATACTTTAATATACTAACATAATGAAAACCATCTAATTTTATATCCACATAATAAATAAGTTAGAGCCAATCGATGTATATGAAATTTTATTTTTAGATATTATTAGCAGTACAAATATGATCAATCAGGCGAGTTTTCAATTTGGATGCTCTATCATCTATCTTGAAATCAACCAATTGATACATTCTCATCTCAAGAAGAGCATAGTCCATCCCACACACACGGATATATATCTTTTGCTTTTATCAAGATTAATTTAGAAGTCGGACTTGCTATACCTATTATAAAACTAGTTATATTTGAAGCCATCAACTTAATTGACTATCAAATACAGCTAAAGGAAGTTGTACAAAGGATGAAGCAGCAGTAAAATTGTTGCGTTAAGGTCCAAGCCATTGCAACTCATATTTGAATGGATCTCAACTTCCCGCCTACAGATAGAATAGAACATCTACCATTCCTTAACTTGAAAATCTAATTCAATCTTTATCACCCAACGTTGCTTTGGATGGTACAACGTCTTACTGTTTTGCCAAGAGGTTGGGGGTTAATACACACAACATCGAACATCGCTTTGACACTCTAATTATACTAAGCCCTGGCTACATGAGCATCAGCTCAACCTACCAACAAGTCTGTCACCAAAATGATAGGACTACACGTCACACACCAAGGAAATAGCTTTCAAGGTCCCCACTCACTGGATGAAGCCGAAGGGTACAACTGCTAGTGAGAAACTAAATGTGTGAGAGATTAAGCGGCATCAAAAGCACCTTTTTTTTATTTTTACCACAGCAAGATATAACAAAACAAAAAAAACGGTAGATAATGTTCACAGTACACTAATTTATACAACAAATACAACTGATAGCCCACGGTTAACCATCATACCAGGCCAGGTATGGCCTCATGAGGTAAATCTCTGAAATCAAATGTTAGAATTCAAAAATATAGTATTTACATCGGATAAGCTGAATTGACCAACATGGATAAATAAAATCTACAGCAAAGACTGAATCCATATTGCCATAAATTGCCAAACTGAAGTTGATATATTATCTCAAAGTTATGTCAAGATCATCTTCATCATCTAATTCTAGCTCACTTGATGGTCGAATTCTCTTTCCCTCTCTCAATACTATTCTTCCACCCTTCTTCGGTTTTCCCCTGG
Organism: Phoenix roebelenii; assembly: GCA_025769935.1. Taxonomy (NCBI): domain Eukaryota; kingdom Viridiplantae; phylum Streptophyta; class Magnoliopsida; order Arecales; family Arecaceae; genus Phoenix; species Phoenix roebelenii. Next base: position 8,898,249 of record JAOXJJ010000316.1, on the reverse strand, counting down.
AAAATGGAATTATAAAGTTCATACATATGCTTTTCAATCATGCTGTTAAGTCATATAAATAATCAATAAATTTCCACAGTAAAGAATGCAGTACATGATTAAAAATATTACCAGCTAAAATCTATTCCTTGCATTCTGGTATTCAAATTTTATCCGATCTAGACCAACATTCTGGATCTAATCAACTTTTACAAATAGACCCGAATATTTCCGAACAAAGGTAGCCACAATATGAAACAATATATTGCATAGACCCCAGTACTTTGGAACACAAAAAGACCACTGCTGTTTATAGAGAATAACGTGTAGCTCTATTCACTGTGGGACTTTGGAATACTTCTCCTCCCATAAATTACAGGTTTGCAATTATGGATGGCGATGGCATTCCAGATCTTGTGGGAACCTTTTGAACTTCACCCAATTACAATAAAATACAGAAGCAAGAAGCCTCTTGCTATAATTTTCCCAACAGAGGTATGCAAGAGATTCCAGAATCACATAAACTTTCAGTATAATGGTACATGTGGTTGGTTATAAAAAATCACAGTTTTGCAATCAGAAACAAAGTTGAGACTCTCAGATCTTGTGGGAACCTTTTAAACTTCACCCAACTACAACGAAGTGCAGGAGAAAGAAACCTTTTATTCGTAACTTTCAGGCTTGATGCAACATTTCACTTATTTATAGGTCCATTGGAAGGAAGAATTAAGAATAATGTACTTACTGTCCATTTGCATGAGCGCTTCCACCCTTTGACCGTCCAGGACCATAGTCAGACCTTCCATCTGCCACAAACATACAAGTATATCTTTCATATCCTTGCGCATATTAACTATTACTTTTATCTATTGTTAAAAGCTCACCATCCCTTCCAGCTACATGCTCTTCAACCTGAAAAATAGGCAAAGAGGGGTTGTTACATTTGCTTCTTCCCAAAAGAGTAAAGAGATTCAGAAATATATAAATTATCATAATTTTTTTCTTGGTGGAATGTTGTCTCCTATTACTTCATGTATGCTATTATAAAAAGGAAATTGAAAATGATTACTGTGTAAATCCACATGAAAAGTTCAGTTAAAAGAAGTATAGATTGATGACTTATAATTGTAAAATTTCCAGCAACTGATGCCCATTAAGAAAGCCAGCAAGCATTATATAATATATTTAGTTTATACGAGATCCCTATTTCAGCGTAATTATAAATTCAGCTGCTTGATTGATTAATTATAAAACCTAACTATAGAAGAAGAGATATGCTCAAGAAATTTCAAAATCAACATGTATGTAAGTTTATCTGCACGGATTTTTTTATGTCGTCTATCAGATAGAATAAGCTTATATTCAGGCCCTGCCGAATAGGTGGTAGTAGTTACATACAGTTGGCGAGGTAACAGATGACAAGGAGAATAGCCTTTCTTCAGGCTGAAACTTCCTGGAGCGCTTTAGGCTGAAAGCACAATTTCAAACAAATCTATGTTATCAACAATTTGAATCACCTCAAATATAATACACCCAATTTATATGCTCAGCAAATTTCTTGAAATACTGTGACAGATTCTCAAAAAATTAGAAGAGATAGAATTTGAAGCATCATTAGCCTATTGAACAGATGCATCAATATGAACTCTACAATCAATAGAGGGTCAAAGGAATATTGCTACATGATAATTAACCTAATAAACAAGCAAATAACAATTTAACCTCATGAGCTACTTTAATATGGCCCAGACCATCATGATCACAATCCTAATTGTTAATCCTTATCTATGCTATTGCAGTGTAAATTAGCACCCCTGAATTTGATAATAAATCAGGCAAAACATTAACTATATCGCTGCAATTTGAGCCACATAGACAAATCTTAACTCTATATTCATTCAAAAGAATATAAACTTGAATGCCAGTATAATTAAGTCAAAGGGCCATGATTATTCTTCAAACATAGGATTGCTGATAGAATATTTATCATTAAGTCAGACCAAAGATGAGGAACTTTTAAGAGAAAGTGATTGATAGTTTTCAAATGCTGGGAAGTATGCATTGAAGCATTACTGACCATTGTCATGTCGAGAGCAGATGAATATACACTTATACAGAAAAAAATAAGATTATTTGGTCTGAAGCAAGATGAAGTGGTACAAAAATAAACATGTGAACACAAAGGAAATTTGTGATACTCATATGGAGGCAAGACATCAAAAGGGACATGTAATCAAAATCAACTAAATTGCATCCTAATCATGGTCTGGCGTACCGGTCCGGACTGGGACCGGTACCGGATCAGCGTGGAATCCGGTACCGATAGTTTATTGTTGAAGAACCGGTACGGAACCGGTTCGGACCGGTACGCCACCGGTACGATTCGGTACGAAACCGGTTCGGACCGGTTCGCCACCCGTACGGTCCGGTACGGAACCGGCTTCGTTTCGATCCGGGCCGCCACCGGTACGATGGACCTTGATCCTGATGATTAAAGATTATGAAAGAGTTGAAAATGCTGGTTATTTGCATAGATATAACCACATCAACAAAAATTACATTTCTTACACGAAAAATCAATTAAATTGAAAGCAACTTACTTGGTATTGCTCTTAGATGATGATAAAAAACCTTCAAAGCCTTTCAATACACTACCACACTGGTTCGAATCTTGTAAGTAGGTAGTCTCTAAGTCATAGACCTTCAAAAAAATAGCAAAGAGTATGAAGTGGACTTAAATTTTTGCATTTAGGATTAAAAAAAAAAAAAACGCTTTCACAACTGCCAACTGTAACTGGTAAAAAACAAGTTGAAAAAAAGAAAAAGATGAACTATCGGTATGTGAAAGAAAAACACAGTACGATCCGATATTTACTTTTCAAATTCTTGAAATCAAGAATTTAACTATTTCTCATTCAAATTTTCAGAAATAATGGCTCTCCATCCAAAGCAAAAAGAGGGGACCAGACAGTTCCCCCCATCAAGATGCAGGTAGCGAACTCAGAAATGAGAATCTTGAAACACAAGCAACATTTCATCTCTGCACGGGAAACCAACCGATGTTGCAAACCAAAAAACGAATCAAAATAAATAACTAAAGGAAAAAAGAATCTAGTAATTTGAAAGTGGCAATTTTGCACAAAAAGGGCAAAAAATCAAAATATTCCTGCAAAAGAGCAGCAAGAACATCGAGATCCCATTTTAAAGTACAAGAATAGAAATCCAACAATATTAGAAAACCGAAGCACTCAAGCGAACCAATTAACCAAGTCAAATTTTACGGAAACCTAAATTGAATTTGCACAAAACAAGGGGCAAAGTTCTAAACTTTACATGAAACCGTTAAAGATTCAAACCTCAGTGATTCAATTCAAAGATCATTAATTAATATAAACAAACGAGGGAAAAGAAGGGAACAAGACCTACTTGCCTCTCGATGCTTCGGAGCTCCTCCTGGAGCTTCTCTCTCTTGTTCACCAGGGCCGCGAGAATGGCCGAGGGATTCGAGGCCGCCCTTTGCCCTGAACAAAACAAATTCCCAAAAAATTACACTGAAACCAGGGTTATGAAAAGGGGGGGGGGAGGATTCGGATGCCGAAGAAGCCGTTTTCTTGATCTCTTCAGGATGACACCAGAAAAAATTAGGGTTCGAGATATGTTTACGAAGAGAATTCGAAATCCCGAGAAACTAGGGTTCCCAAGAAATAAAAAGATTTCGATTTTTTTTTAGGTCGATGTCGATTTCCGAAAAAACAGTTTCATTTGATCTTTCTAGGGAAAGAGAGGGCAGGAGAAACTTAGGGTTTTTCAAAGCTTACCTTCCGACTCCATCCCACCCGCCAGATTTCGAATTGTTCCCAAAATTAGACACGAAACTCCATGATCCCGATTTCTCTCTCCATCTCGTATTTAGGCAAAATTCAGATCGAAATTGACCCTTAAGATTCGGACAGAAAACTGCACTTGTGTCGGGTGAGATACAGGCCGGATCTGATGTAGATACAGGCCGGGTGAGATAGATCATGTCAAAAATTCATCAATCTAAATCTAACTTATTTATTAAATAAGCTAAAATTTTAAATCTATATTCAGCTTATTTATTAAACAGATAATCTGACTTGACCCATATAACTATTTATTAAATAGGTTAAGTTAGGTTAAACAAGTTAGATGGGATTTTAACAGATTAAATGGATTTAAATATGTTAAGCGGATTGGGTTAAACAGGTCAAAAATAGGTTAAGTAGCTTTCCAACAGATTAAACAGATTAAATGGATTGGATTATGATTCAATCCAATTATTAAACAGATCAAAATAGGTTAAATAAGTCAAAGGTGTAAACATAAATTCAATCCATCAAATAAATATATTTAGATAGGTTGATTCATTTACGACCTAAACTTATTTATATCAAACCTAAATATTTAAAGTAGAGCTTTTGTGGATCAGATTGATGAGTCAGGTCAAAAATTGCTGCTCCTAAAAACGAGATGGAGAAATGGATCCGCTCGTAGCCGCATGATGGCGTGCGTGGCTCTTAAAGCTTTACGAGGATTTCGGTGCAAGGCTATTGCACCACATGGCACAAAGTGATTAGCCAATAGTGCGCAGAAAAGTTTTGGTAGTAGGATGAATTTTGAAAGCTTCATTATCAAGAGTGTTCTGGTGAGGAGGGGGATGGAAATTTCTCCGTTATGTTTAAATCATCCAGAGGTAGAGGAGACGATCAGCCATGTCCTCTTACAATGCCCGCGGACTGCTCAAATTTGAAGACAGGCTTCCTTCCTCCTTCCGAGATCTACTGAGTCTATTGAGGATCTACTCCGACACCTGAGGTCTGCCTTTCGGTCTCCAAATTCTGTTGCCTGGGGCATTGCTGGTGCCTATCTGGCCTATCCCATTTGACTGGATAGGAACAACAGAGTCTTTGAGATCAGGAGGGCCCCTCTAAGGATTGTAGTAGATAGAGTTATCCGTCAGACCAGTAAAGTATCCGAGGCTTTTATGATTGCTTCATCTAGGGTGGCTAGGGACATCTAGAGTTCCCCTTTTGCTGCTTCAGCGCTTAGGTATGTACTCACATCTTGGGAGCCCCCACCCTCCGACTACCTTAAGGTGAATTTTTATAGCAATATGTCTGCTGGTGGAGGAGGCATGGTGCAACCTTTGTGATTAGGGATCATGAGTCCAAACGGATTGTGACCAATGGACGACGCATCTTCGAGTCATCTGTTTTGAGAGCAGAGCTCAGGGCAGCATGGGAGGGTATCTCTTATACGAGGCTAGTTCTGAAGGCCCAGTGCGTCATCCTAGAGGGGGCTCAGTGGAGGTGGTAGAGTGGATTCTATAGGACTGTACTGTTTTCCAAGTTGGAAATGTGTTCTAGGAGGCGAACGGAGCTGCTGACTAGGTTGTCTCCTTTGTTGCTTATCATTCTGGAGAGATTCTTTGGACCCATTATGTACCTGCCCTTTTACCGCTGTGGAGTATTTTGTCTTTGTCTCTGTAGGCAATGTTTACACGAGATTAGTGTGAGCGGCCGGTTTACCCAAAAAAAAAAAAAAGCTTAATTACCATTTTCTTTTCTCTCTCTCTCTTTACAACCTAGCACTTGAACTCATTGCGGCTCTGCATCTTTGAGGATCTCATTTTTAATGTGACCAAGCGTCTCTTGCAGAGCCTACCCTAAGCAAAACGCAAATGGATATAACTACAAACTAGGTTTGTTGCATCAAGTTAGAATGGAAAGGCAAAAATTTTAGATATATTTTTTCACATTTTTTGATGCCAAATATGATAAATTGCAAACGACGTCATGAAGCATCCCTCAATATTTTTTTGGGAATGAATGTAAATATATGCGTACGCACATATAATGCATATGATTTGGAAAGAGTCGAAGATGCTGAAAAAGTGCAGCATTTCATATTTAAAAAAATGAAGTGGAAATTAAGGTGGATTCAAAACGAGAGAGTGACCACCATAATGGTAAGATGGCTTAGGGATTAAAAAAGAACAAAAAAAAAAACTAGGAAGAAATTTCAATCAAATTCGGGATAAGAGGGCGAGGACTGAACTCAGATCCACGGCATTGATCTTCAAAAACTTTATCAATTGCACTAGTTAATATGAGCCTTTAGTAGAACTAAAAGTGTTTGGGAATAAGAAATTTCAAAACCAAGATGCCCATCATGCTTGACTGATGAGGGAGGCCTAAAGGTTGGTCCTCCCATTTCACCCAATTGCTATATCTAGGAGGTAGTTTTATTTTCTTGTGTGTGCATTTGAAGTTATTTTTTGAGAAAAGTTTACAATAAAACTATACAATGCTAATCTTGTAGCATGCCCCATTGATGTTAAATTTAGCATATTCCATGTGTAGTTGGAGAGTCTAGTTTAGGGACTCTAAATTTATTCGGCTAGCAAAGGGGTAGGGCTAGCTCTCGCACTTGTAATCCTTGATTGGTGCTAATCGTGCATGGGTTTTCAGACCTAAAGCATAACAATTAGAAAATATTAATATTTTTTTAGATGGCTTGTTTGTTCTAATTTTAAATTGCTGCTAGCAGGTTGGTTGTCTCTTGGAAAGAAGACATCTAGAAGGATGCAAATTTCAGTTGTATGCAAAATCTACGTAATATTTACTTCTGATTTGTCAAAACTCAGCATCTCATCCAAAAAGACAAGCTAGAAGATATTATTTAAATTTCTTGATCCTATATAAGTACTCAAGATTTACCTAACGAATAATTGATATGAGACTAAATACATGCCCATACGAATTACTCGATTAATTGAGAAAGCTTAGTCATGGAAGAGATTTTTTTTTTAAAAAAAACATGGAGACGATAATAAGAGAAAATAAAGACACTTCATGTGGCGCGCTCTTTAAGCCCTCCTTTCCCTTAAAAAGAAAAAGAAAAGAAAGATAATTCATGTAGTTTTCCCGTGCCATGGAAGGGTAGATAGATTTATATCACGCTTGCATTTAAGGAAATAGGGACATCTATTAAGACCAGCCCAAACTATACATCGAGCAGCCTTTGCTTCAGTATACACATGAGGATGGAGAACTTGAAGAGAAGAAACATAGATAGAAAGTTAGAAACAAAACTAAAGGAGAAGCCAGCCATCAGCAAATCTGCATTATGGTTCTTTGCTCCGATCTGCTTTCATCAGAGAAGAACAAGGGCCTTACTACTTGATACACCCTTGGATGCTTCCCTCTTGTCTTTGCTTCAGTTGAGCTTGAGGTACCTCAGCCTGCAAAAGAGAGAGAAATACTAATTAGTATTCATAATAAATGGTCAAACTATACCAAGTTTTGGCACCATCTGGAAGTTAAAAATGGAGTGTAATATAATAGAAAACCTTTTCAGCGAGACAGCAAGAGGACATGAAAAGATAAAGGCAACAAGCCTGCAAGCGTGACATGGAATAGAGTATTTGCAAAGCTTGGGTCGGCCATAAGCTTGGGAACCGACGGAGCTTTATCAGAAGCATACACCTATTCTTTTTTTACCTAAAGATTAAAAAAGGAAGAGAGAGAGAGAGAGAGAGAGAGAGATGTTTGTTTTAGGTCGGATGGGACTGCGGGAGGAGAAGATATGGTGTGTCAGGATTAGGTCTCCTGTGAGCTTGGTGGGCTGAGACAGGGACAAAGGAATTTGAACTGAGGGATGAATGTGGATGGAGTCCCTTGTTATCACATAAAAACAAAAATCCCAACTGGGACTTCTGGTTGGCCTTTTACCCAACTGAAAGCTACCGTTCCCTCTCAAGTCTCAAGTAATTTAAAACAAAAGAAAAGGTAGCAGCAAACTTAAAGGAAGTTGCAGGGGAAGAAGAAGAGAGAAAAGGTGATGGGTCAGCCATGACCCACATGGGAAGGAAAACCAAATGGAACAGTAATCTGTGGATTTCGGCTCATATAGCAACTCCTCGTGAATTCCTAATTGCTTAAACAAAAGGAGGAAGTTAAAAGATAAGAAGAGGAGAACGGAGTGGCCCATGGAATGATATTTTTTTTTTTTAATGGAAGAAGTGTAGACGGAAGAAAGTGTGGATATAGTCCGTTTTAAACTTTACACAAAACAGAGCTTCCAAAAGAAATTGGGTCGCTGGTTTGGTCTTATTACAGCAGCACTTGAGAAGAACTAGTGTTTATCTCACACTGTCACACATCCAATCTTCTTCTTCTTTTTTTTGTTTTTAATACAGATAAAAAGGTAAACAGAAGCATAGGAAGGAAAATAATGGTTAAAGGAAGGAGTGGGGAATGCGCTTGCACTTAATTACCTCTGCTCCTCGTCCATGGTAGAGGAGTTATTATTGTAGTTGGGGAATGGCACCTGGCCTGACTCGATGTGCTTGAGGTCCTCAACGAGCAGCTCATAGTGTTGCTTCACCTCCTCGGCGGACTTCCCCCCGACGGCTCGCGCAACGTTTTGCCAGCGGTCCGGTGTGTCCTTGTCGTACACCGCCAGTGCTCGCTCGAAGAGCTTGTTCTGCTTTGGGGTCCATGAGGAGCCCGTGCTGCGCGAGAACGATCCTGATGCCATTTTCGATACCAGTTGGGATCTCAAATAAGAGGGGAGAAGAGAAGAGTGTTTAAACTCTACGAAGGTGGCAGCGAAGGGGAAAAAGAGAGGGAGTTTTGGAGGCCTGGGGTGGTGGGGGAAGGAGGAGCCAGGGGTGCTCCTTATAACCCAAGAGGGGAGTGGGGTTTGAAGGGTGGTGGGATGGAGCCAGTTGGCGAATAATACTTGGAAAAGGAAGTGAGAATGAGGTCTGTAGCATCACAGGACAAGGGAACTAGAGACGAGTTCTATGCGTCGGGGGACGGCGAAGAATCACAATAACGTAGGGGAATCACCTCAGTTTATGGTCTTGGGGAGGGGGATTGAGAGAACCTTTTCATCTCTTTTTTTTTTGTCGCCCAACCAGTGGAGAATCACCTTCCCTTCACATCCATCAGTAGAAATTTTCCCTTTTATTTCTTCTTTCTTGTTCAATCATTCTTTTTTTGATGACCTGGTATTCCTTAAAGAATCAATGAACTTTAATGAGTTCTTGCATGATGCCAGCCCCCCACTAAACTGTCAAGTGGAAGTCACCTAATTGCTTCACTTCGTCCGAAACAACTCCGGTTCATGCCTCTTCTCATCTGATTCCCTATGTTTTGATTTCTCTTACTCTTTGGCAATTTATCTTGCAACATTTTTCCCATGACAAGTGGAGAGGTTATGCTAAAATGTCTTCCAAATCGCCTCCAAGAACTTCCCTACAGTCAGCTTAGGGCTCAATCCAAAGGAAGAAAATGTAATGGTTCGTGGAGTGCATAAAGCGAGCATTCACACGCTGTTTGGATGCCTAAAGAGATAAAATTAAGATATCCTTGGCTGGAATATTAGTTCACAAATATATATACGATAAGTTTCTTATTGATCATAGCAGCCTGAGCGACAACAAATCTTTATCATTCACTAGTTTTTTAAAATAATCATACAAAAAATTTTGAACTATTTGAATTTTTTTATTTTTTTTTGAACTTTAATTTAGTGCAATCAGATAGCCGAACTTTTAAATTTGTTCAATTCAGATCTTAATATATATTTCGTCTGGTTGCCACAATGAATTATCACATGGCCGACTTATATGGCAGAAGAGGATGATGTCTCAGCGGCATCACGTGACAATTCAATCATGGCAGCCCGACGAAATTCATGGTCAATATCTAAATTGAACGATTTATAATTTAGATAATTTGATTGCACTAAATTATTTTTTTTTAAAAAAAATCTCTCAATAGTTCAGAATTTTTTTAATGACTATTCAAAAAAAAAAGAAAAAAATTGTTATCAATACTCCCGACGAGAAAGAACAGTCTAATGGTTGGGCTTCCCTTGAATTTCTCCTCCTCACGACTTCTTTTAAACGTAAAGTTTTAGGTGAACATTATCTGCGAACATTATCTTGTTGCTGGGATTAAGTCCTTCCAACTTTGAAAAAGCCCCATAAAGTATTCCTTATCTCGATTACGACCTTTCTTAAGTACCAAGATGCCACTTAGCTGAATTCAACCTAAATGCCGGTACCAAGGGGAATTTGAATAAAACCTAGCCGGCCCCCTCCCTTTCTAGAGGAAAGCCTAAGCTTTTTTTGCACCCCGTCTCTCTCTTTTTCAGCATCCAAGGAAGGGGATTGGGATTGAGGACGAGATTTGGCGTACTCCCTCTTTTGTCCCATCTCTTATTTCTCAAATTAATAGATAAAAAAAATAATTCCAAACCCTTTTTCCCTACTGAGAGTCACCTATGACATGAAACGGACATGACTCGTGAGGTTTGGTTGATCTCTCGCCGTACGGCCAAAGATTTGCAAAGCCAATGATGTCCTTTTGGGCCCTCCAAAGGGAAGACTGGCCACCCGCTCTGCCGGGGGCTGTCCTCCAAGAGCAGTGGGTTCCCCTCGGCCGTTTGCCCCCAAAGGAAAAAGAGAGCATATCAAAGTAGATGCTTTGTTCCAAACCATTCATAGCTGTCCTTGTACTTTGGGTTGGGTTTCACCACAAGCTGCCAGTGTGATCCAACTAGCATTGGCTTCTGGCCTCCACTAAAAGATCAACTAGATGGAAGGTTGAGATCATGGTACCCATCTTTGTCTTGTTTCAGGCTCAATGCAGTGCAATTATTTTGCAGCAGATTGCTGAGATGGTTCTTTGTTGTATTAGGTAGGATGGGGGTTCCTAACATGGCAAAGAGTTCTTTATCCACTGATGATTTAATTAGAGGCAAAATATGCAATTCAAAAAAACAATTCAGAAAGTTGATCAAAAGTTTTAAATAGTTTTGACATGGAAAATTTTAACAGAAATCAAACTGTGAGGTTGATAATGTATCCATGCATTAAGTTGTAAGCAGGCGTGAGGGAGACAATGATGATACATCATTATCATCACCAACAACAATAAAATTGTTCGGGTCATGAATAATTTATGAAGCACCACCATCACCAATTTGTAATTTACAAGTTTTGATCAATTCATGAACCATTGAATAATTCTGATCGATCAACAACTTTCTTCAATAAATTGAAGAGTATTATCCCTAAGCTTACAAAAAGTGTTATCGAGGTTAGCAACATCCAATTAGACTGAATAATATGTGCATGATTCCCATAGCATCTACTAGGAGTTTGAATGCGATTATCGGAAAGGAGGGCTTTAGGATAAAATGACATTTTGTCCGAGGATAGAACTTTGCTCGGTATGCAGACATATGCCAACAACTTAAAAACCCAGCTAAGCTAAGGATTGCCTGTGTAAATCTTAATTATGAAAGTGGCTTTCGTATATATATTACCATCCAGACAAATATAAAAATTAAAACTAGAAGAAATCATCTCTTGACGCTTACAATAATCAATCAGAAATTGGATGATTTGGTTTTGACATATATTGCTTGGCTGGACCTTACCTTGTCCCGTGGAGAAATTATTAGGTGGGTCAAGTCCACCATGGACTTAGATTGAAATAAAGCTAACTAGAGATGATTTTACTCCAGATTCACGGTGAACCTCGTCCGCCTAATAATTCTCCATCCAGCGACATCATGCCTTCAACACGGTTTATGCTAACTTGGGTCCTCATATTTCCCACTTTTGTGGAAAGAGTAAGCTCACACCAGACACCACATTCTACTTACCTTTATTCCCCATGGGTCCTCACGTAGTTACCAATTGCTTTAGCTCTTTAGCTATATACCATTCCCTTGGAATGTTTATGATATGATTCCACAGATGGCCAACCGTTGACTGGACTGATCAGAGCAGAGTCTATGTTCTCATCCTCCAATACAAACTTGAAATGTCTCGGAGCCCAATTCTGAGTCCAAAAGTTCTGTCATAAAGGACTGGCATGCAACGTGGAACAAACGAATTGGAATTTTATATCACAACCCAAATGTGTATCACACTGATCCCATGTATCACACCAATCTCCATGTGACACATGGTCGACTGCTATGAGGAGAAAACTTTAGCACCAGAGTTGGGGTCTGTAGCACTGCTCCCGGAGCCAAAGCTTGAACATTTCCTTCCAATTTGTTCATAAAAAAAAAAAAAAGATTAAACTCGCATGCAAGATAAGATACGCCAATAAAACTGGTTTTGAATCAAGACGATCTTTCTGTTTTGGTATCGTAAAATCAGACATTCACTTTTAATATCCACGAGTCTTTCATAGATTCACCTTGTAATAACTTCTGACCATATTGCGAAGTAAGCATCTACATTTTGCCCACCTTGCTTTTACGACCACCATTGTATTGTATTATTGGTATGAGTTGGTATTTTAAGTCTTTGGCCAAAGCCTCTGTTATAGCAGATTACCAAGCTTGGATTATCATGACATGTTCAAAAACCCAAAATTTGCCTGCTGAAAGTTCAGTGGATCGACTGAAAGTCTGACTGAGCCTCGAATTTCAAAATGAACAATAAAAGATTGTATTATCAAATAATCATCAATATTAAAGTTCGTAAAATGCATCACCTAAGCAGAGAGGTTTTGTATATCAAATAACATTAGCTCGCAATATATTCATGATATTTATGACTAGAAATGGATAAATGAATGATATTTGAGGTCGATTGGCTAAAATAACTTCATCCTGCCTTCATGTATTAACCCAACTACATAGGCTAGGCAAACTTCATTTGGCTTACAACTCATTGATCCTAATGTGCCATGGGGATGAAAAAGATCTGTAAATCTCATCTCATTGCTTCAAGCAAAATCTTATCTAGCCTCCCCTAATATCTAACAAATTGGAGGAAAATAGAATAAGCCATACCCAATAGCAAAGAAAAGGTTTAATTACCACCCTTCATAACTTGGATACCACTGTGTACATACATATTCAAAAAAATTTCTGCAGGCTAGCAATAAATAGATCTAAAACAGCTGATGGTAACATATAGGGTGCATAAATAAGGTTTAGAGTGTAGAAAATATCAGCTCAGAATCTTACATGAAATCTTTGTGGAGTGAGACATCAGTTTCAGCCTGAAAGGTTGGCTGAATTCTGAAATCCCAAATTCCTTTCACCATATTGATCCAAAGAACCTCAATCCTTGGGACCACACTGGTCCTGGTCCTCTCCAAGTTGCTGAACCTGTATCTTATTCCCACTCCAGAAGATCCATGAAAGCAGCTCCTCTGAAGTTGGACAAGCTAGAGAGAGTGTGTCTGAATAACTAGAATTTCAGTACTGTATTTCCTATACATTAGTGCCATAGTGTAATATAGCTGCAAATAAATCATGACCTAGCATTCTTTGCAATGTAATTGGTTTTAGCTACACATTACTACACATATCCAAGAAAAAGCTATTGATATTATTGATACTTACCGTCTGCTGAAAACAAGCTTTATAATGTCTAAAGTCAAGACGTATCCAAGAAAAAGCTATTGATACTATTGATACACACCGTCTGCTGAAAACAAGATTTATAATGTCTAAAGTCAAGATAATTATCATAACAAACTGAAACTACTGCATCATTCTTTCGCTCATCCGAGCTTAGCATTCGAAATAGAAAACACTACTTACAAACAGAGTATTATTGTTATAAGATAGTGTAGATAACTGACATTCAAAGAGGACAAAGAAACAGCTCAATCAGGTGCTTCAGGGGATGGCCTACTCGGGCAATCGTTCATTCTTTCCAAAGGTGTGGCAGGTTTGGATCCATGGAAAGAGCTGATCCTGTCGAACAAGTGGATTAGGTGGCCATTGGCCAGGAATACAGCTCCTCCAAAGAAAAGGACTGCAGTGCAACAGTGCCAGGAATCTTAACTGCGAAGTGGTCCTTGAGATACGCATTCCTTCTGATATTTAGAATCCTTATCAACTCATGTTCATCTCCAGTAAAGCAAAGACTGTGGATTCCCCTCCTTTCTATCTCCACAGGCTGATATCATTTTCAGTTTCGCGGTCCTCCCCTACAAGTTGGAGGTATCCAAGGGCAGTCTTCGTATCTATCTATCTTAGGGCTGAAATCAAATCGGATATGGATCAGATACCAGTATATCCATATCCATATTTGTTTCGTTTGACAAATATAGATATAAATACGGATATTAATCGGATGCAAAAATTTATATCCAGATTTATTTTAAATAGATATAGATACAAATCAGATACTAGAAGTATGGATATAATACAGATACTAGAAGTATGAATATAATACGGATACAAGTTGGATAATCAAACTTTATTACTACAGAATCAAAGATATTACTAGGTGGATGGTAAATGAAGTTGATAGAATGTTAATATTGTTATATATTTTTCTTAGAAGTTCATAGGTGCTATATAAAACTAAATAGGATTACAAATAAAATTAGATATTTGGATATGGATCAGATGGTTGTCTGTCCATTTCCATATTCGTTTCTCTTTGATGAATATGGATATGGATACAGAGATTAGTCGAATGCTCAAATTTCTATCCATATTTGGATAGATTCGGATATGAAAACGGATGTGGGTGGATATTATCTGGTTCACTTTCACCCCTAATCTATCTGAATGGAATTTCTCTAGACTATCAAATCAGAAAGATCCAATGTCTTCCATCTACAATAACTGCAATAACAATAGAAGGGAAAGGAGATAGCCAATATACTCTGTGGTTTGCACTGTCTAAAAACCTTTCTACAAAAACCTCTTAAGTTGTTTCTGGAGGTAGTCGAATAGAGCCAAAATTTGCACAGAAGTAAAACCGAATCCCCTCTGCCTGGTCCACAACAACTAGCAGCCCATTAGAACTACTTTTTAGGGAATCTCGGAACAAAGGGCAAGATGGCGATCTTCTAATCCTTTGATCCTCCAAAGGGAGGTAGCAGGAGGGCCTTTTTATGATGATACATCCCCAGAGATAGGCTGAGAGACGTATGAAGTCGGAAGCCCAAACAACAAGAATCCTTCAACCTTACCATTAAAATGATAGACAACTGTTAGTATTCCTGTGTTGAAAAAGGTCGAGAAACAGACAGAAAAGGTATGCGTAGTTGATAATGGATATGTGGTCTGAATCAGTTGGATAAGATATGATGCAATTATTGTGTATAAAGGAGGGGCTGAAAATACTCAAAATAGTGTTACTATTGATGAACACTATGTAACCCTTCTGAAAGACCAACTGTTCCCCTTTGGTCTGTGTCAATAAAACTTAGCTTTCAGAGAGTCAAAGGCTATTATCTTGATACCATGGATCAGACTACAGATAAAATATGGAAAATCTTAAGATACCATACCAATTTTTTCATAATCACAAGCATGCATTTTGATGCGCTTGCTGCATTGGGAGGTCCAATCCCCGCAGAAGAAACATGAGTCGTCCTATGCTATTCTAGTGGTGCCTTTCTCCAAAGAAGGAAATAATAAGTGTAACTTTTGTGCACGATAAAAGATATCATTAGCCAGTTCTTAGATGGTTGCCAATATTAGTTACAGTCATTGGATGAGTTAAAAATTTAGCTTTGGAAGGTTTAAGGCTCAAAAAAGTTACAGCTTGATGGACTACAAAAATTTACTAAGGATGTTGGTGAGACATCAAGCCCATAGCAGGGGAGAAACTAAATTAAAAATTCATAGCTGGTAATCTTCCATTACTTGTTTGACTCTAAAGGTTGTGTGTGACCTGGAGCATCAGTATCGTCCACTCAATCTACAAATTTACATCTAGCTACCTCTTTCATCACCATGACAAGCTCAGCTATCATGGAAGATAATCACTAAACTCTCTCACAAACAATGACATATGATGGGGCACAGAGATGTCATGTCATGTAATGACTTGCAATTTCCAAATATAAGAAATTAAGCTACAAAACTACATTCAAATAAGGAGAAAACAATATTAGAGCTTGTAATTCATAATCATTGAGGACACATATTTTCCATGCATAAGCATTTATAAAAACTAACTATATAGATTTAAATATATACAGAATGGTCTGCACTAATTGCACAAAGACTCTCCAGTATAATTAACTGTAACTGTACAACATCTGTATAGTACATGATACTACCATAACCAATAAGCCTTTTTCCATCATATTGCAAAAAGATTGGTGAATGAAAATATGGTTAATAATTAAAGATTATTTACATCCTTAGTCGTAAACATTTGTTAACTCAATATGTGTAGCTGCCAAATTCCTAAATCAGTTGATCCAAGTATAATGCGTAGAAAACAAGTGCAGCCCCACTAGAGACAAATTAAAAATATTCTAAGAATCCAATGAACTAAGATCTGATACATGATCACTGTTGTTTAAACACCAGTGTTTTCATAGACTATAGAAATGGAAAGGTTGTCATTGCAAAAGAGAACCAAATTTCATTCTGAAGTCCAAGTAATCTAGAATGACAGTTCTGATGTTCCAAAAACTGCTAGAAAATGCCTCCACCCCAAAAACACAGCTCAACATGGCAGGATCTGTGAAAGAAGTCAAGAGATAGCAGTAATACAAACAGTGGGCACGAATTCATCTCATTAATGTTCTTTTCTACCAGTTTGGTGCAAGGTAATATACCTAGGGTTTCAACTTAATATTCTCCCCCCCCCCCCCCCCCCCCCCCCCCC
>JAOXJJ010000316.1:8859079-8881516 GCA_025769935.1 Phoenix roebelenii | reverse complement strand
ATTCCCCCCCCCCCCCCCCCCAATGATGCCAGGATGGATCTAAACATTCCAATGGTCACATCTGTTCTCTTTTACTATAACATAGGAGCTACATACCGACTTCCCTGTTGAGAAATTCTTTGAAATTCTCAAAATTACATAAGCAGAGAATACTTCATTTTTCTGACCTGACATTTTGCCTCACTTGATGCAGAGAGTCAGTAGGTGATAGCCTGACAGCTTTTGATTAAGGTGGAATCAGAAATCAAAATTCTAACATGGTTTCCAAAACACACAGACATGCACATCAACAATGGTATATGGATATTGGCATAATTGTTTTGGATCTTTTTTCTTTAAAATGATCACAATTGGAATCCAAAATGTTTCTGAAACATTTCAGGAGGTCATAGAACTTTATTCATGCTAACCAACTAATTTTTGAGAAATTAATGGGAGCATCTCATGGTTAAACCGCGGAAGACATGCAACAAATCTTGAGTCATAGCCAAAGTGATGGATCAGCTGGGATGGTATACATACTTACTAGGATGTGATTGAAAATGCTGTCAGTTTGATGAAACCTCTTTGTCAAGCCTGGCCAGCACATCACCCTAGAAAAGAAGGGTGTAGATATTTTGGTTTTTCTTAAAACATGGTGGTAATTATACATCCCGCTGGGGTTGAGGCAAACATGCTGAGCAACTCATCTTAGTAAAATTGATGGATAAACTCAAACTGATTAAAACTGATTTTTGGGAAATTGACGCCTTAATTCCTTATCCCTTGGCATAAGAATATCAAGTGCTCTACGAGATAATGTCCTTGCTCACTGCCAACATTCCCTTGCATCTACCATGGATAGAAAATTGTAGTCAGGTTCATGAGCATGAGAATACATTTAATTCCATAATCGTCAAAGGAAGATCAAGCTTGTGCCGATAAAATAGAAAAAAGTGAACTTAATGCCAAGAATGTGATTATGGGTCCATGCAGTTAGTGCTCAATGGTAGGAGACTTGACATTTACATGGAGGGGTTGAAGATCAAAGGCAACCAGCAATGAACTTATGTAAAAAAAAAGTTTTGCTGCAACGGAAGATACAGCATGAGATGACTGAAGAAGCTACAAATAAGGGGGGCCACTTTGGCCAATAATAAAAAAAAATTATCAACGAGGGCTCTCAATCCTATTGGAGTCAAATTCTAGATAGAAATTTTACGTTCTAAATTCATATAGTTCAATACTAATTTTTGGGAGGCACGTGAAGAAATTTTGTAGGTGTTCATATAAATTGGTTGGGCCCTCACAATGAGGTTCAAGCTCATGTATATTTAGGTAAGATTCTGTGTAGGAAGGCTTGAGATATGGCGGAGTTTTAAAATGGTTGGAAGTCAAAATACGGGTATGGAGTCGTATGTTAGGTTGGAACAATCTGGAGATTAAAACATGCCATTATATGATCCTTCAGTATGAGCTAATGTACTGTGATGAATTTACTTCATTTCGTGGTGAGTTCCATCGATTCTATTTTACAAGCATTACATCTTATAATTTATCCTGCCTTTTATATATTGCCATCCTCTTCTGATTTCTGTGAGTTTCTTCGACAACCATCACATGCTACAATCCATTTGTATCAGGCGGGTGCCGCATTTCTTCTTGTTTTGCATTGTGTACCAGCTTACAAATTACATCTTAAAATCTGTCATTGAATACAGTGACAGCTAAAAACACAAATAATGGTTTTATAAAGGCATAGCAGCGTTGACAAACTAGAATCTGGAACAAGCATATGAAAAATATCAATTCATGAGACAATTTAGTAAGAAGCATACTATGTGCTATCTGATTTGCCCTGAAGTCAATCCTATCCCTTGATCATGACTTCAAACTCACTTCCTAGCCTCGCAGCTGTGCGTTCTGATTTCTAACTATTATTATATCTGCAATTTACTTGATCCAAATAAAGCGACGTAATTGGAAACTGGCTTTACCCAATTAAAATCAATATATTTCACTTGATCGAACCAATGTCTACAAACAATTATAATCAACACGAATCCCTCTAATCTCAGATCCAGCAAAACTATCTTCACTTCCATTTGAAGCTAGCGCCATTTATAAATTTAAGCAAAACTGCAACTTTATCCAACCAACATCCACATAGCACCCAGTAATTCCAAGTAAGCTCTTTTCTTGATAGATGACCGTTCCAATAGAAGGAAAAAATGAAAAGAATTTCAACACCATCAGCAAATGCACGATCCTAGGAAAACCGTAGGTAACATCTTTCAAACAATTATGAAGAGTTCCTCCAATCACAGCAGAAAAATTATCATCGTCTCAATCTCAAAGTACTGCCAAAATAAAATTAAGCACAAATGCGAACACTCAAAAGGCGATGATTAGAGAGAGAGGGGGGGGGGGTCGTAGAGGCGCACTTAGGTGTTGACTGTTGAGAATGGCGACATCGTCCGCGCCGAGGGGTTCGACTCAGTCGCCTCCTCTTCACTATGGTGGCTGTGAACACGGCGACGACGACGACGACGACGACGACTCCAGATGAATAAGAGCAAGGCGGAGGGACGACGGACCCTCGGCTCCCTTCGTTCGAAACTCACAAAGGATTGCTGCGTAGAAATTAGGAGAGCGGAAATTATCTCGAACTCCCTACTTGGCCCTCTATTTACTTAAAGGTTTCGCATATGTACATAGGATTATATCAATAAATATTATTTAAAGTTTAAATCACAAATAAGTTCCTGAGATTCATATAAAATCAGTGGTAATTCACCCACCTAAAGGCATATTTGGTTCCAAAAAAAAATATTCGAAATTTTTATTTTAAATTTAGAATTTTGGCCACTTATTTGTTAAACATATTGAAAGGTTGGCCAATGCATAATTATTGGCTGAAAAATGCTAGATGTATGCAATCTTTTCTTCATGTACATATATACATATAGATATATAGATATACATACATATATATATATATACATACATACATATATATATACATACATAGATATACATACATAGATATATATATATATATATATATATTATCAAAAATAATAATTTAAAAATTTATAATTAGTTTTAGAATTTTTTTTGTTTTTTATAGAAAATATGTATGGATTTTCTTACCGTCAAATATAACCTTAGTGATTATGTAAAGAAATTATTCACAAGGCTCTTTTGGAATATTAGATGCTAATAAGTCCTCTACTGAAAATTAACCATATTATGATTATGTCAAGGAAAATTACTTACATGCCCTTTTATGGATAATTAGTTACTTAAGATTTCCTAATATACAAGCTTCACTTTTAAGTCAGAAATTTGTGATGACTGCCCTTTATGTAGATTTACTAAGCAAAAATTACTTCATGACCCCTGCTTGAGCGATATATGATTGATAACTTCTTTGTTTTACAAACCTTATAAAAGTTGGGAGAGCCTGACTATTTCACTCTATATTGTTTCAATTAAAAGAGTTATTTACAGATTCTTAATGGAATAAATTTTATAAATCCATAGATTACAAACTTTCTGTAAAGTTGGCAGTGAGATGAGGAAGATTGTTCATAGATTCCTAATTCAATAATAATTTAAGTTATAAGCCCAAAATTACATGCTTGGTATCAAGAATTGCCGAACTGGGCTGTACCATCCGATTTGGGCCAAACCAAGCCGACTCGGTTTCTTCGAAATCAGCCGGTACAAGATAAAATCGGACGGTTCTATCCTATTCAAATTGGACCAGGCATCGACCGGTACATCACTCGGTACCAGTTCGACAATCCTTGCTTGGTATATAGTTGGCCGCATTAAAGGAATTATATATAATGTATCGCACTGAGAACAAATAATTCAAAGTCCAAGAGTAAACAAGGATCATTAATAAGTCCTTGATTTACAAGCTTCATGCGATGTCTGCAGATTGCCAGCTCTGACGGCATGTTATTAAAGGACTCAAATAAAATGGCCCTGAATAAGAAATATTTTGAGAAAACTACTCCTAATAAATGTTTAATAGATTTTAATGTTTCATGGTCCTATACTCCTAATATAGCAAAATTTAGGAGACACAAATATGCGACATATTCAAAACCATTATTCACACCATCTTTTTATTCTTTCAACCACACTATCGAGAAGCCAAGCATCTAAGCCACTATGAATCACTGAAATTATCGTATTAGGTCAGAAATTATAGAAATTTTCTTCCGGTTCAGCAATAGGGGTAAGTCTAGACTAATCAATAGTACCAAGCTTGGCTCGAGCAATAACCACAAGACCCATTCTACCTTTACCATTAGTTTGTCCAAGAAAATAGAAGAACGGACAAGGATAGAAGAATGGCGAAACTAAATTGACCCTATTTCATTTTTTACCTGAATATCTAGCTTAGCTTGGACGAATGCAATGGGGAGTTGCCTAATCATTGCTTGAAGTGGGGTTCCGCCTTCAGATAGCATAAGTTAGGATGTCAAAATATTGTTTGATAAATTAACACAGTTTCAACTCATACCTCGATTAGGTAGCCATCTTTTAGACTTCAGCCTTTTGAGGCAAATGGCTCAAGAGACTCGTGCCCAAGCCTGACCCCTTTATTAATCCATCGGACCAAGTTAAACCAAATCTTTGCTGTTGGAAACTTGAAAGGTCGTTCCAACGGAAAACCGCGTGGACCAGACTCCCCTGCAACGCGGCGTCACGGGCCCGAGCACTTGAACTAGTCTACGGTCGGAGAGAACGGTTATTGGCTCACTAGGCCCGGTCACATATTTTACCAGTCCACGAATTCCCCACCGAGTTGTTCCTGTTCCTATTTTTAATTGGAGTTTCTAGAATCCGAATGCTGCTACGGAATCTGGATCTTTTTAGGCATCCACAAGTTGCAATCCCAGTAAATTCCAAGTCATAAAGAAGAGATTGTGTTGCTCCTGTGGGATTAGATTCCTGCTATTGGTGGTGGTGGTTGTGAAGGTCAAATCACATCAATCAAATAGGCATAGATGAATGGCTCACATAAGTTCTATGCCCTCCTTTTGTCTTGCTCAAGGTTCTGCTACACCGTTCTTCCCCTAGACCCATTGGATGTTGGGTTGAACCCGGTTCACTGGATGTGACAATCAAAAACTTCACTCTACTAGCTTGGTGATTTGGCACCTTCAACAAAAGCTTCATTTTCTAGCTCCTCCTTTGCTTCCTCAACCATCTAAGTTGATCGAGTAGCCAAAGAGGAATTGAGGGGTCCGATGCGGTGTCGGGAACCGAATCACTAGCCAAATACAACACATTCATGCATATTTTCATGCATGATTACCGTATGATCAATGCTCCATTAGACCATCAAATGGTTCGACAAGCTCCGAACCCTCACCCGCTCCAATTGGAAGACTATAATCACCTACAACTTAGGTATTGCACCAAACCCAATCAGCCTTTGTGGAACCAAGAAGCTCGGTGGGGAGGGATAGCAGAATTGCCGCCATCATAGACCATTGCTACATAAATGATATTTTTCTTATTAGGTAGCTATTAGAATAAAAAAGATGATGAAAACAACAAGGTAATGGGAGTTTCCTGACAACTTCACAGCCCATAAACTATAACGTTTATTGTCTAATCAAGACAGCGATATATTATAAAAGAAAATAATCTTTAATTTGTTGTACCGAATGTTTGAAACTAAAGGATTTCATCAAACCATTCAATGGTCTCCTTGGACGCAACTCTTCCTCTCAGGTTTTGTCGTCAAAGGAAATTGTTGACACTCATATGCACTCTGTTAATAAAATCGTATACTGATAGCCGGACCTTGGTGCCAATATACTTTTAGCTATTAAATACAAGATTTATGCACATTTGGCAGGCCGAAGATCAGGTCTTACAACTCCAGCATGCTACATAATTACTAAAGCATCACTTTACGCGTAAATGATGCCCTGATATAATTAACTTCTGGAACTATGTTGTCATGCTTTGGCCAACCACTTAGGTTATCGAAATTGATAGTGATATTTAACAAGATGACTTAAGTGATTGAATGTGTACGCAACATTGTTCATGCACCGCTGCACCTATCCACCGAGACCTAATCCTTGCACAAATTGTTCTCCTGGGAAGCAGCTCATGCTCCACTGTCACTCTTATTAAAAGATTTTCTTCTAGAAACTATGGCATGTCGCATTTAATCATGGTGCGTGACGACACTATCAACTTTTCCATGCATCTTGCATCCCATATGTTCGATGCAGCCATCTAGGCTTCTGCAGATACGTACCCTGCTCTTATGTTTGCTCTGTAGCAAAGTTTGTATCTTAATAACTACCATTACAGCAAGATACGTTCGAGAAGAAAATAGGAACTTTTGATCCTTCAATGCGTACATTTAAAGATAACAAACTTTTTGTGTTATATAATGTCCAGGATACCCTATGTATCATGACATTGTAACATAGGATAAAAAGAAAAATGCTACCAGGATTATAAAGATCTGAGATCATGGATGGTCGAATTGAGATTTATCTAGATGACTCGCTTAATTTGTTTACCATCGTACCTCAGCCCTTTCAGGAAGTTCATTTGCATGATTCATAGGAGATGGGATTAAGAACTAATTTTAATAATGTGGAATTGTCGTCACCTTTATTTCAAATTTGCTTTAATAAAAAAGATCTAAAGAGAATTTCATGGATTCTATTTTTAAGAGAATTCTAAAAGTTTGTTGGTCAACCATCATTTGAGCAGTTTTTTTTAAAAAAAATTACCTTTAAATGAACTAGTAGCTTAATGGAGAGAGAACGATTTTAAATGACAATAATTCTGTTAGAGTTTGAAAAGAAGAAGAAGAAGAAGAAGAAGAAGAAGAAGAAGAAGAAGAAGAAGAAGAATTGATAATAAACAGTAAACACATCTTAATTTATAACTTAATGCATTTTTATGAAGATTTGGAAAAAAAATCAACTAACCACCGTCTCGAGTCTCGACGGTGGTTCACAAGGTTCATATCTTATCAAAATCTTTGCAGTTGCATGTGTTAGTCATGGAGAAGCTACAATAAACATCATATTGCAAAAGTGGGAAAAAATTAAGTTGGTCTGTCTTAAAAAACAATTAAGTCAGGGCTTTTTGACTTCGGTGATTGCTCACACCCAACTAACACAAAGTAATGTGCACGTGTCCGAACCAAAGAAACATTAGCGCTGACACGGGCCCGGAATCATCATCAAATTTCTACAAAAAAAATCAACGTCCGAGATCTTAGTTTGCTTTTAGCTGGAGCACTTGGTGATTTGATTCTAGTATTAGAAGAAAATTTCTTCCACTGCAGGGTGTAGCTAATCTATTTTAAGCCAACCCACCTAACGATGATTAGGTTATTCTACAAGTTAGTTTGCTTGCTCTGAGGGCAAAACGAGTGAAACGCTTTGGGCCACACGTAACTATAAAAGGTAGCTCCTTGTGACATAGAAACCTCTTTGTTAACATCATTACTGTTACCGTATAGAGGACGTTACTTATGCTCTAATTATAATTACTAAGTGGTGAATGATACAAAAGGAACTTAGGACAACCAAGGCAAAAGACAAGGAAAATTAAGAGTCACGATATAACCAGACAAGTGGAAAGACATGAGAGCATGGTGAGAAACAGGTCTCAGTTTGTGGACAGGATAGGGCCCTCAGCATTAGGGAAGCAGTCATCTCCATAGCTCTCTCAGCTTTCGTGTCATGCTTCAGTTGGTAAATCGAGTGAGCCCCACACGCCATATGAGACGTCATGTTGAAAAATTACATTCTACGTGGTTTGCACCAATATGGTCGTGCACCATATCGGCCATCTCATTTCCTTAACGTGGATCATATATCAAGATGAATGAAGCCTGTAGAAAAAAGAACTAGATGGTTGGTGTGATGCATCCTGATGGAGGGTATAATTTTTCGAGCTCCTTCAAGTGCCCAATGCGACTTGCTTTTGGCGGTTGGACGAAGAACTATTTAATTATTATCCACATTCACGGAAGTACAATAAGCCGTTACGAAAGTGGGGAGTACGCGCCGCCTTGGCTTGGTCAACCATTTCAGTCTGTTGACCTGGTCTTTTCCGTCGTCCATTCACCCGGATCCCTTGTCCTTGAAGATTTTATGGTCCCGAAATTCCACGGGTGCATCGGCAACAACTATTTATTTATAAAAATTAATATCCACATGTATGCTTTCCTCATGTTGGATTGAGAATAAGATTCCCAACTCTTTTGTTCTTTCTCCAGGTTATTTACTATTATACTTACCGCACCATGTTTTACTATTATATTTTTAGTTTATTGATCATAAAGAATAATAGATTATAAAGTAATTTATATTTATTTGAATATTTATTTTTTCGTAAAAGTTATATAGAATATTTGTTATGTTCTTAATAAATAAAAAAATACTTTATTCTATTAAAAATTTGTTTCTTTAAAAAATTATCTTAATTTTTAGTATATAAAAATATATTTTATATATTCTATATAAATATGAAATTTTATTTTTATAAAAAAATATTTTTTTATCTTTTCGTTTTTTTTAAAACTCCAACTAAACGAGCGCGTTCAATCCCGACCGCAGCCGGTGGACAGAGAGAGAGAGAGAGAGAGAGAGAGAGAGAGAGACACTGTTCTGTTTGTTTGTCGCCCCGTGGATTTGGTTTTCGTGATGGTGGTCTGCCGTTTGCTTTCCAGTCTTCTTCGCCGCCCCGTCAACATTTCGCCTTTCCTTTTTAACTCCCATCCCCCCCCCTCCCCCCTCCTCTTTCTCGTCTCCTTCGCTCCGAACCCTAACCCTAAGCGTAAATCGGTCTGAGCGATCGTCGCTGCTATTCTCTTTGTTATTGGATCGTCTCTTCTCTGTTTCTCTTCTATCGGCGACGGAGTTCTGATCCGATCGCTCGGATGTTCTGTTCGACGTTTTGGACTGGTGCTTTTTGTGAAGAAAGTATCGAAGATTTAGCTCGCAAGAACGGGTTCTGAAGGTCTGGTTCTGATTTTACTGCTATTATGCTACTATTGTTGCTCAAGGTTCGTTTTTTGGTATCATTTGGTATAGAACTTGTTTTCATCCATATGTGGGTTGACTTTGTTTGCTGGGTTTTGAAGGGTTTGTTCTGTTTACAAAGACTGCCTAAATTTATGAAGATTCTACTGGAGCGCTCTGTTTTTCTCTAACTGTTTTTGGAAGTATATGTGTTTTGAAATTGTAAATTTGTAAGTTTTGGTACTTGGAATTTTACTTTTCTTTACGGGGGAGTAGTTTGCTATGGTCTTTCTCCTGTTTTTAGCTTTCTATATGTTTGGGTTATGACTAAAGAAAGGCTTGCATGTTCTTGACAGTCCGCATGTATGGTGTTGCTTAATATCTTGGCCATAATATTGTGTATTGTGCTGCGACTTATAATGGTCAGTTGAAATATTTAGATTAAAAAAAGAGGGTACCTTCATTTGATGGAGTCTCGGTGATCAGTTTATCCAGGAGCTTGGCCAGTAAAAAGGATTTTAAGTTTTCTCTTTGTACATGTGTTTCCTAGTGATGTATTTTGTATAAGAAAATATGGAGCAGACATCAATTATAATATAGAACAATGAGAAATAACTGATGACATGTCCATTAGGGTGCGTGGAATTAAACTTGCCTTTTCTATTTGGAATGATACGATGAAGATGGCATGGACGAGATTTATAAGCTGAATGCCAGCACAGCTAATGAATGATTACATGTCTGGAAAGATTTAAGGTGGCGAACTCTGTTATGGTATTGATGCATGCTACTAATCTTTAAGGTAGATTTTAGTAAAACAATTGAAGCTCAGCAAATTTTATGGTTCAAATGTAGGGAATAAAGAAGCTTTTGGTTGAAAAGATGAAGGCTTTACCATTTTTTTTGATATAGACCATGGTCTGTCGTACCGGCCCGTATCGGTCTGGGCTGGGACCAGTACCGGATCAGTGTGGAATCCGGTACTGGTAGTTTATCGTTGGAGAACCAGTAGGAAACCGGTACAGACCGGTACGTACTTGTCCGGACCGCCACCGGTACGCCGACCGGTACCGGTTGATAAGATGAAGTTGCATGGTTGAGGATGATAAGGTAAATGCAAGGACATTGAGGACATAACACACTGCAGAAAAATTGGAAGTTGCGACACAGAAGATGAACTGATAGAAGGTTCAAAAGAAGAGTGTAATTGAACAAGAAGAATTATAACATATTGAAGAAGTATAAAATCCATACCAGATTCAAAATAGAAGCCATGATTTTCATCTCAGCTAAGATCTTGGTTGGCTTATTGGTGATTTTGAGCTCCTATTCCTCGGTCAATATAAACTGATATTTTCAAGATCTGTTGATTTTATATATTATACTGGCTGAGACTATAAATTCTCTTCTTTATCACTAAATTTAGAAATTGATGAGTACAGCAGAACAGGATATCCTGCTATACCAGTCGTTATTTATTCGCTAGGATATCTGGATTTATTGCTTAACAGTTTATGTAAAATAACAAATAGCTTCAATGCTGTCCTTCCTGACTGAGATAAAATGATATCTAGGCTTGCTTCTCATCCATTGAGATTGCGAGATTCTTCGAACTTAAAGACCTTGATGGAAGAACACTTTTGCACATATGCATCTTATGTCAAAATTTCCAGAGACTACTAGTATGACTTCTGTAGAATTTAAGGTGTCTCTCTCTTGCCAAGCTTGGATTCTCCTGTTGTCTTTATAGTGATTGCTTGTGTTGACTATTTGGTAATATCAAGGCCATTAACTTTTGTGCACTGATAAGTACTGATTGTTGTTCTGGTGGCTGATCGATGACTTTGAGAATTTTTATATCATAATTATACTTGAAGTTTCCATGACTTTGTGACTGTTCAATTTCTTTTTGGTCTTGCGATTTTATGTTTATTTTCTAATGAATTAAAAAAATGTTTTTTTTTTCATTTGTTGATATGTAGATAAAGATCAGGCTTTTATTGGATGGAAAACGATGTTAATGAAGTCATGCAAGTGCAGCAAAATTCTTCAGGTGCAAAGGTAAATACTAATCTTTTGGACATAAACATGAATGTTGAGCTGTAGTAAATTATCATGTGATGATTTTGCCCTCAATACCTCATACATTATATCCTTGATTGATTTAGCAGTTTAGTATATTGTTTCTTGTTAATAAAGATCAATGTAAGTTGATGTCAAGTCATTTTATTTGTTCAATTCACTAGTTAGTATAACTATATTTGGACTTTCTGTTGGAGAAGTATTAATTAATTGGATTTGGAAAAACCATGGATTCATTAATGCATCATTTATTTGTCAAAAATATTAAACTATTTTGAAGTGATTGATGCTGCTTGTATGTCAAACTGGAGTTTGTGCAGGGTCTCTAACTTATCTATAGACTTGACTGTTCTCCTGCTGCTGTTATTTGATAGTTTGCTAAAGCTGAAGGAGAACGAAAATCAGAGAACTCAAATCATGTGAAATATAATGAAGCTAGTGTACTTCTAAATGACCCTACTTGCTGATTGATGTCTGATCCAGTGATCCATGTTTATCTATCTCACTGCCGTTTACTTCTCAAAGTGCTTTCCTTACTGTACTTTTTCATTTTACCAATTGCTTCTTTTGATTTTTCCACCTGTGGTTTAAATTTCAATTCTGTTATGTTAGGTGCACATTTCAATGTGTTTGGAGCTTAAAAAGATACTGGATAGTGTTGTTACAATTCTTCCTGCAATAGAATCAGCTCGGCCAGGGCACACATCCGGTATACAGGAGTTATGTTCTTTAAACAATTCAATTGAGAGGGCCAAGCTACTTCTTCAACACTGTGCAGAATCTAGCAAGCTCTACTTGGTATGCAATAGTTTTAGACATCCTGAACATGAATTTTTTTTTTTTTTAAATTAGTTTTTTTGATGATTGTTGTGGAACCACAGATTTCAGTTGTCTTGTGTCACATGATCCACTGCAAAGGAAGTTATATAAGTTCACAGTTAAGCATTAATCCTTTTTAAATTAATTAAGAAAATATAAACATAAAGCCTTATCCCAGTAGTTCTGTAGGTTGGGGTCAGATTATGTATCTGACTTTGCCATTGGCTCCTATCCAAGTCAAATTCTTGATAAAAACTGTCTCTAGATTGTTCTCGATAATTCCATTCAATTGTTTGATTTAAAAAGTTTAATTTAAGCAAAATAAAATCTACCTCTGGATTTAAATGAATTCTTGCTATTATGCTGTAATGGCGAACTTCTAAATACATGCAAATTGATCTTTCTTTTTATGTCATCTGAAGAGATGTCATATCACTTCTATCTGGAAAACCTAGATCTTCATTATTTTCCTGTCTGGTAGAATTTTTTGGTCTTCAAGTACATAATGTATCTTTCCAGAAATTCATGCTATGCATAAGTGTCTATATGCGCATACAGGACTGTACCTTGTTCAGACAAATGTGTTGATGAGAAAAAACAATAGAATTGAATGATAGGAGAAGTTGTGTAGTTAGGGTGATAAGTTTATTGAGCCAGAGTATTTATATCAAACTTGTAGCTCTAAAAGTCGTACTGATATGGGACAATTATCTATGTTGAAGGAGAAAAATTACAACTTTTAGGATAAAGATTACAACTATTTGCTCCCTCTTTTGCATCTCAGTTCTCAATCCTAATGCTGCTATTGGATGCTTAGAAAGTTTTTTACTTTTAACATGCTTCACAACATGACTCTTTGCTTATCATTTTTTCCTAATTATTCCTGTTCCACTTCTGGTTTGTGCATCTATCTAGGTAACCACATCCATTTGATGGTGTTATTCATTAGATAGTGGTCTCAAGTAATGTCTGTAGTAAAAGCAGATTTTGCAGTTCCCATTTATATATCATATTAACAGTCATGTTGTCTCATCTAGAGGGGGATAATTAATAAGAACCATCCTGGATTGATTGCATCACATACTATGGGTGGCAGTGCTGAATTTGCATAAATTACCAATTAATCATGAAAACTATTAAGGCATATGCATGTTCAACATTCCAATCTTGAATGGATACTTAAGAAACACTATGCAGTATGCACTAAATTACATGCCTCGTCATTGAGGAGTTATGGTTGAGTCCCCTCCCACCAAAAGAGAAGGAATCATAAAGGAAAGAAAAGGAAACGTTGTAGGATAAATATTTTGGCTCTGACTGATGTCAAAGTTATCCTAAATTCTTAGTTGCTTTAAATATTTCAAGTACAAATATTCACCGTCTTAAATTTTCTTCTGTTATCAAATGTTTCAGGCAATAACAGGGGAAGCAACTTTGTTAAGATGTGAAAGGATCAGAAGTGCATGGAATCAAAGTTTATGTCGGATTCAAAATATGGTTCCACCATTGTTAGCTTCTCAGGTTTGTTAAGAAATTATCTGTAATAGATTTTACATTATTTCACTTAGAGTTATATGTATCCCCTATGTGCTTCCTATCTTTGTTGATAAAATATGGAGGAGTGTATCCACATGTCTCTTAGAAGAGATATACTTCAAGCACATTAGTTAGGTAAATAGAACTTTACCAGATGGAGTTCCTATGATGGGTGTCTTTATTTTGATCATGAGATAGCATGATTGTGTATTTTAAAGCACTGGTCATGGTAAACTGCTGGTAGGGTTGATTCTTCAGGTCAATGTGGATCACAGATCTTTCTCTGTATCGCTATTCTGTTATCAGTTATCTGATCAGCAGGCAGTGTTGGTCAGTTCATGTGTCATATTCTAATCATCATTTCATTAGTGTAGATTTTTTTTTTCTTTGTGCACGTGTCTGTGTCCATCCATCTAGTTTCCACAGCTTGAGTTAATGGGCACCCTTGGAGGATGATGTCAGATCTGCAGGCCATAGGCACTGGTTGCGTTTTGCATTAGATCCTTCCATGTTGGTCTTTTAGTGATACGACTCTTTGTATATTCAGCTTATTGCCATGGTAATGAATGATATCTTTAGTTATCAATAAAGTTTTTTTTTTCAATTGGCTGATAGTCATATTTATTTCTACAGATTTCTGAAGTTCTTGATTATCTTAGAAATGCAAATTTTATCATTGATTCTGCGGAAAAGGAGGCTGGCGAAGCTTTGTTAGAACTACTTCAGCAGACTAATGCAAGTAATGATTTAGAACTTGAGGCCTTTCAGATTGCAGCTTCAAATTTGAACATCACGTCTCCAAAAGCTAAATTGATAGAAAGAAGAGCCATCAAAAAGCTACAAGATAAGATCCGTGGTCCTGATTCTAAAAAGGAGAAGCTCTTGAGCTATCTTCTGCATCTTCTAAATAAGCATGGAAGGAAAATAAGGCCTGATATTTGTGAGCACAAAGAGAATGTCAATGCACAGAATGAGTGCCCGACTCCAGGCATAAATTCTACATGTGATGCTGTTAACTCTGAAAACAACGATGAGCCTACTGATCATGGTGAGACTCAAGCTGATCTATCGAGAACTACTGCACCTCCTGAGGAATTCTGCTGTCCTATGTCATCAAGATTGATGTTTGATCCCGTGGTCATAGCTTCCGGGCAAACATATGAAAGGATATGGATAGAAAAGTGGTTTGATGAGGGACATGATATATGTCCTAAGACACAAAAGAAGTTAGCAAACCTTTCTATGATTCCAAATTCTTGTATGAAGGATCTCATATCCAATTGGTGCAGTAAGCATGGCATTAGCATTATGGATCCATGCTCGCAGCCTACGCCTGCAGCTTTTCACTCTTGGGAACCTTCACATTGTAATTCCATATCAAGTTTAAGAAATGTTTCTGCGCCCCTACTAGATGGCAAAACTGGAGATTACATTGTTCAAAGTGACCACAGCAATGTATCATTTCTCTCTTCTGATGCTAGCTATTGTTCAGACTCATTTCATGTTAGGGGTATTGAGAACCCAAAGGATAAATGTGCGCAGTTGTTCTCTTGGAGTGATGACTATCAAAAGTATCAATCATTTTCCAACTTTAACCATGACATGTTCTTGAGATTCTTTTATGGGCTCTCTGAACTTTCATTGGACCTCCAAGGCAAAGCAGTGGAAGATGCGAAGATCCTTTTGGAAGGGGATGAAGAGACCTGTTATGCTATGCTTTCCAACGGTTTTGCAGAAGCACTGATGGGGTTTCTGAAGAATGCACATGATATGTCTGATGTGCAGGCACAGAGAACTGGAGCTCGACTTTTTCTTGCTTTTCTGAGTAACAGCAGGTAAATTCCTCTTCCAATAAGTTATTTGGGTAACCGAAATTGAAATTTCTTCTATTATAATTAATTATGTGAATGAGGGGCAACAAGTTGCAGATGTTTGCAAATACTTTGTCACATTCACGTCGCCGATCCTTTAGTTTCCAATTGTATAATGCTGAAAATTCTTGCTTGTGTGCTTTTCAGGGTTGAAATTCCATCCTTAGGTGAAGATGTGTTTCAGTGGTTGGCATCATTTCTGGATTCTGAAATAACAACAGAAGCTTTGATGATATTCCAGAAGTTGTCTCATCTTCCAAAGTGTAGATCTGACATTGTGACATCTGGTGTTGCTTCTTCAGTTATAAAATTCCTAGATTCCGAAGACACCGAATTTCTCGAGCTTGCTGTGAAAATCCTTTGTGATCTGTCACTTCACAATGAGATAAAATCTTCCATGTTATCCTCTGGAAGCTTATCAAAACTGGTTTCCCTTTTGAGTGACAGAAGACTAGCACTATTTTGCTTAAAAATTATGCAAAACTTAAGTGATGATGAAGAGGCTGCAGCATTGATTGCTGAAACCAATGGATGCCTTGCTGCTATTGTAGAACTGCTTGATGTTGGCACTTGCGAAGAACAAGAATATGCCGTCACCATCCTACATTCTGTATGTACTCGCAGTTTCGCAAATTGTCTACTGGTGCTGAAAGAGGGCGTGATTCCAGCTTTAGTTGATGTATCGGTCAATGGGAATGCCAAGGGGAAGGAGAGCTCTATGAAGTTGCTTCATCTTTTAAGAGATGTCAGGCATGTTGACTATCTTGACAGTTCATGTCCTCAGTCTGGAACCATATCTGAACCAGCGGAGGATTCCATTGAATGCTCTGCAAGCAAAGAGCGGACTTCAAAATCTTCTGGTTTCTTGAGAAAGAAAATGAAATTGTTCTCAAAGCCGAGATCCTTGGCGGCTCTATTTTAAGCAGTCGGCGATATTTCCAGGTCCAACAGACTTGTACATATTTCTTAGCCTGACCAGTTTGTGTTTTCTTTTTATTTATTAGGCAAGCTGAAATCCTGTTAAGCCAGGGCAAGTTTTTGTTGGAATACTTTTGTGGGATGCTCATCTCGCATGTATCTACCACTAGTTTGCCAGTTGTATGTAACTTTCTTTTTTCCTCCTTTATTCTGCATGAAAATGTATAGTCGTGGCGTTATTTCTGGTTCCAAAGGCTCCTTTTTATTTGTAATCCCTTTTTGACGATTTGCTGAATACCTTTGAGCGATAGAATATGTGAATGGATTTCTATAGGCACTCGTGTAAGTTAAGCTTCATAAGAAAGTACAGATATTTTATTTCATTATGTTGCAATTTTTTTGGCAAGGATGCCTTTTTTTTTAGAAAAAAAAAATTATTAGAGACCTCGTGTGTGATATCCCAACCTTGGTTCCCTCCCTTCACCTGATTTTTACTACTCATGGGTTCTCCCCATTGGATTGAATGAACCATTGGGGAGACTTCTTGTAGATCGCAGGTAGGCGAAAGAAATCTACGCCCACAGAACGAACAGGCCTGACTCGCCAAATCTCGCTAATAATAGCAAGGAGTAGAAAGAGCATGGGGATGCCGACCACCGTTTTGGGATTTCGTTGGAACGCCGTGTCCCCGGCGGAGAGTCCAAGAGATGGAAATATAACCCAAGGACCTGAAAACCGTCCGAAAACCTCTTCCGACCCATATGGTTGACCCTCCGTGGCTGCAATCGTCGCATGCCACGTGTCAGACATATCCACTGTCTGTGGGCCCGAGTAGATCTAGCACGTCTCGAGGTTGATGTTTTTTCCTCCAATGAAAAAAAAAGTCTTCGTTTCCTCTATTATTATTCCGAAAAAAAAAAGAAAACAAAGAAGAGAAAATTGTTGCTGTGGTGTCGGCTAGAAGATCGATTTCATCCAGGCCTTTGAAAGTAATATTACAAGTACATCTAATCCTATTATTTTTAGATTGTCAAAAGAATCATTACATTCCATTATTTTTGGTGTACCTTGTTCTTGATTAGATTTGTGCCTCAATCAAGTCTACTTCTTATCACTCGCTTCTGCCGTCTGACAAGTGGGTTAGCTTTCCAATCAAAGCACCGTGGATGAACGGAGGAGTGATGCGTGGATGAACGCGGAGAGAGGAGTGAAAGCATCTCGAGCCAGACCCAGCTGGCCTTTTCTTCATGAACATCTCGGCTTCTTTGCCGAAAGCTTTTCCCCACCAAACCTAACGAGGTATCAAGTCTAATGATCATCTGTGTAGATACAACTCATGGACATCGACCAAGCCATGCATTTTAATTTATCTTTTTGGTTTTCTATTTGCAAGCTGTAATGGAATGCCCTTTTGATGGAATCCAGCGTGAACAGCATCAACAGGTATGTGTTTAGATTTCCTTTCACGAATAAGTCTAGAGGGTCCTCTTTTCTTGCTTTATACGTGCGGGCTCTATGCCAGCCAATTAATTGTTATTTGTACTTGTTTTTCATTCTCTTAGTGGATTCAATGAGCCCATAGGTAATCCTGATCGAAGGTTTGAGTTAGAAATAAAGCCACATACCATAATGAGTGTCCAAGTAAGAAATATGTAAAGTTCTATATGGTCATGCATTTACCACTCATTTTGCATTAACTATATTTGTTGATAGAAGTATTTAACAACTAGCCCAAGAGCCAGTATGGATAAATAGAAAAACAAGTTCAACTGCATGATGAATGAAACTATACACACACACATACAAGGATCTCACCCTTAACAAAACTGTGGTGCAATTTCTTCGTAGTTGGATTTTTTTTTTTTCCGATGAAATATGGAGGAAGTGAGAAACTTCCCCCTAATTTTTTAAAAGTCATGTGGAGCTGTAACACAAGGAAGAGAGGTTTCAAGACAAAGGGTTTAATCAATCTACTATAGCTTTATGGATATCAAAGGAAATACCAGAGCGCAGGCTAACCCATATGGAGAAGTAAAGGGCCTCATAAAGCATAGAAGACGGAGAAATTTTTTTCTTCAAGCAGATTATGGTATTTCTTTCATGCCAGATGCGCCATAAAAGGGCCATGAAACAGATGCCTTATTATTATGAAACATAGTTTTATGTATGTTTTGATAAAAATAGCTTTTGTTATAAATTTGATCATGTCATTTAGTGTTTTTCACATATTTATGTGTATGTTTTATGAAAAAAAATATAAGCTTTCAAAAAGGCTCTTGCATAGATATATATGGCCTTTTGAAAGTGGGATAGATCGATATTCAGTTTTATACGACCCTACCTGTAGGTAATAGTAGTTGGAATACAATCCTATCAACGGGTAAAATAGTTGGCAAACGATCCTGCCAGTGGATAATAGTAGTTGTCATATGACCCTACCAACGGATAATAATAGTTGGTGTTTGTCGATTATGGCCCTATCACAGATATAATAGTGACCTTCGCATTTAGTCTGAAAAAAGTAATTTGATCAGTGATAAATGATTTATAATTTTATTTATACTATACATTAGGAACCATGTTTATGAAATATGAATGATTTGTGCATGCATGATTGATTTTATGAACTGTTTTTAATATATTGTACTATAAAATGCTTTATTTTGGAATATCTGTTATTTTTCTTAAATGATGCATTGACATGAAAAACTTATGCTTGATCCGGTAAGATACCGAAAGGTTTATTCATATACCTCTATTTTTTATTTTCTCTCTCTAAGCGAATAGGATTAGTAGGGACGAAGGTTGGTGGCTTGGAGTTCGCACTAATAAGCTTGGTAATTTTATAGAAGAATTTTAGTATTTTAAATTTACTATGAATTTGTAGTCATTGATTTTTTGAATATTAAGGATTATAGATTTAATTTTTATATTTGAATTTGGACACTCTGAACCAACATTGATTTTATTTAATGAATAATATAATTAAATTTCTAATTATTTTATTATTTTTGAGTTGGATCTGAAAATTAAATATAATGTTGGCTTCGTATTGTCGTTGATTGTATACCCTTCAGTAGTATGACAATGTCATGCTATGGATCTATGGTCATACTTTAGATTTGGGGCATGACAATGGCACTAGAGCCCGCCGTTCTTTATGGCAGTTTCCAAGTGCAAAATTTTTAGTGAGATCGAAAAATAAAAACCATCGATGCATTTTTTACCCTTCCACAAGAATATCCTTGTCGAGTGATCAATTCTGGGGCAACATCCAATTCAGAAATTCGAAGACGGGCATGCAGCAGAAGAGCAATGCAGCGAGCATGGCATGGATGAGATAGATCCGACCCGCCCATCGAAAGAAATCTCTCCTTCCATGAAGCAAGCCTACCACCGAATTTCTCGATAAGTGGCAACCAACACAGTCGAGTTAGCCCAGGATATATAGGTGCACGGTAAGGCCCCCTTCGGCAATTCATCAATGCAGCAATGACATTGGCTTCTTCCTCTTTCATATTGATGGAGATAGGGAGAACTTCAGTAGTGGTTTTTAACTCTCTCGTCTATGTGTCTCACTAGATTCTTTTTCTGGTCGCTTCTCTATTAGAAAAAGACAGGCATGAAGGGGACCTAAACAAACATGCAGCATCGCAACTGGTTAAACTTGTTGGCGAGGGAAAGGATCAAATCAAATTTAAAGCGAGGAGGAGCTGATGGAGCTCCTGTGGATGAGTTGGCGAGCACTGTTCCCAAGGCAAAGGCTGCATTGGTGGGGCTGGACATCCGGGGCACCTAATTATATTCCGAGAGCATCCACTCTTCCTAACTATCTTGCAAGCCATGGAGCAACTCAACCCTCCTCCCAGCCTCTCTTATCCCTTTGGGAAAGCTTAGATGCTATCATGCACTCCTCTGTTCAGAGCCGGGTCCCTGCCGACGTAGCCTTTTGTTCCGAGCATCTTATCCACACCAACTCAAAAGAGTGGAGGGACCAAAGTCGGCGAGTGTCAGATGAAATAACAATGAGGACAGAGATGCTAGGAGGCTTAAGATGATGGCCCCATAACAACTCAAAAGCTTTGGAAACTCAGCAACCAGGACCCAAGTTTCTGTAACTCAATGGCTGCTCCTCTGTGCGAGTTATAGCATCAACCATTTAAAGAGGCATGTCTCACCTGCAGGCTCATATTAATGTACAACTTAAAAGGGTTTTGGGACATGGTTTACGCAGGTGCATGAATGGTTTTAACTTCATTAATTTACACGTATATTTGATGCTCCTCCGATTGTGGTGTCATAACTTTATGAGCAATGGTACAGGTTTCGAGCTGTAAGCCATTATTCTAGAGGTTGGTGTTCCATCGCATGACTAATTTTGGAGCTACAGACCCATTGCTAGCTAATTGCAAGCTTGCAAAAATCTTGCCAGTCCAAATTAATGGCTAAATCTGTTCCTTGTGGAACCTTTTGATCTCAAGTCCTGAGATGGTGCCTAAATGCCATCATACATATCTCGACCGTGACATCGTTCTGTCCGGCACATCAACTTATATCCATGCATACTTTTATTAATTCACTCCAACATATAGTACAGACGGTCTTGATTAAGTAACTTTTGTTGGTCAAGTATGATGCCACAAGGCAATTAATCATAGCTTGAATTCAGGTACTTCTCAAAGGGAGCATCACCAGCCAGCATGGCATTATTTGTGTCAAGCACTCGACAAGTATCTTGTAAGATTTGGACAAGCCTCTAAGCTCATCACATCAAAGCACATATTTATCTTAAAATTGACTTGGTCTTCAAAAATTCTTGGCTGGCCATCCTCCAATTCTTATGGATAAAGTCATAGAAAGCAATAGGAATAAGAGCTCTACGTTGGTGCAGTCCAAAGGGCCAGGAAGAGCCAACTGCATATCATCCAAATATATGGTCCTACACAAGCATTTTTATGCGTATATATTAGAGAGACTTGTGACTGACAGATTCTCTTTCTCGGATCCGCTGCTATCTCCCCATCACCATCTCCTCGATCCATGCCCTGCTGCCATCTTCCATTTATCTTACTCCACGAAATTCCAAGAACTCAAACCACAAAATGGAAGATGAGAGAAAAGATACAAGCAATGAAGAAAGATGCGTGGAAGGATTTTGCATGCATGGAACTAGGCGGGGTAACAGCATCCGCTTTTGATCCCTTTTCTCCAAATCTCACCATCTCGTCCTGTCTTGTGATAAAGGTGGTGCATGAAACAATAGAGCCGGCCAGATGCCACTCCTTTTCGTGGATGCTACAATGTAAGCATATATTCTCGAACTCCTTTAATTGAGCAACCGGTTGAGAAAAAATGTCTATCTTCTGCAGCAGAGAAATCTGGCTGCTGCCAACGTGCTCTGTGCCTCTGTTTTGGAGCTGCAACAATCAGGTTCTAAGGTGCCTGATGTACTCTCTCTTGTTGTAAGTCCCGGAATTTAAGCTTCAGCCTCCCTTTACCTCAAACAAAAAAAAAATAGTCC
Source organism: Phoenix roebelenii (assembly GCA_025769935.1). Lineage (NCBI taxonomy): Eukaryota > Viridiplantae > Streptophyta > Magnoliopsida > Arecales > Arecaceae > Phoenix > Phoenix roebelenii. The sequence goes on along the minus strand of JAOXJJ010000316.1, from coordinate 8,859,758 downwards.
TGAAGTCTAGGAAGGGCTGTTTTTCTTCTGCAACTGATCTCTGGGCATTGTCAGTTGCCAAAAGTTTGTAAATACTCCTCTGTAAATAATTTTGCAGTCAATAAAAACCGGGTGGCATCTTGCCTCTCTTATTCTAACAAAAAAAGTATATATATATATATATATATATTCCCCACTTTGGAAAATGACAATGTAAGTGACCAAGCCATCATCAGATGGAAGACTCGTGCAATGAAAATTCATCTAAAAAAAATTATTGAAGAAGTAAAATTAGAAAAAAAGTCAAGATTTTATTTGTATAATCATAAAAGGAGAGTTGAGATATCATTGTAAAAAATGCAAAAATGTAAGGTATTATGGCAAAATAAAATTCTTGTTGAGGTTGGACAATCATGAAAGACATTGCATTAAATTGGCTTGCTAATTTATATTATACAATTTTAAAAATTAAGAAAATCCTAGATGATTAAAGGAGAAGTATTGCAATCCATATCTATATCAATAAAATTTACATCAAAATTGTTCTAATTATTAGAAAATTAAGCTTATGAGTGACTATATAAAATTATGAAAAATGATAATTGTATAAAAATATAGAGAAAAATAATAATAATATCAGAGATCAATTTGCATTTATACATAAAATATCAATAATAGAAGCTTTACCTAAAGAATTGAT
>JAOXJJ010000316.1:8839385-8858979 GCA_025769935.1 Phoenix roebelenii | reverse complement strand
CCCCAACACTACCCCCCGACTTCCGAGCTCGAGCAGCTAGCAAGGTCGAGCGCGGGAAGTAGTAAGGGCATCTAGTTACTTCCTGCTCGGAGGGGCATTCGGTGGCTCCCTGCTCGGTCATAACTTTCCCCCCAACATACACAAATAACAATTTATAAATATATTTTTGGTTATCATGAACTTGAATTAACAATCAGCACTAATCCTTTAATCTTTTATTGTTTTGTTCTAATTATGGATGCACTTATTGATAAAAACCTGTAAAAGATACCGTCACATAAGTTTATAGACCATACAATGTTTGCCGAGGAAAAGAAAAGAAGTTCTAATACTCAATTGGACTTGTATAGAAAGAAACTTTAGAGGACATCAACTTAAAGATTAGTAGAATAAAAATAATATATAAAATTATTTAGTAAGAATAACGAAAATATGATATCAATTAAGATTAATGTCCATTAGTCCACACATTTTAGTTACTCTACGCCCCGATTTCGGCAAAATCACAAGTGCAGGTCCCATCCGCCACGTCACCTAGAGGCGGAGTGGTGACCCACACGGTAACCACGGCTCTGGCGGTGGTTTGGATCTCCGGACACGACCACGTGTCGGTCATGTCACGGTGGACCCCAATTATCGATGATGGGAGGAGGCTCTCTGATCAAAGCTCCCCGGAGACAGCTGTCATCCTCCCATTCATTTTATTCTCTCTCTCTCCATCCCAATTATTTGATCCCCTTCCCCCCCTCTCTCTCTCTCTCTCTAAGAAAATATAAAGACGGTGCTCACCATTCCTTCTTCCTTGGCCTAGCCATACTAAAAAAAAAACTGAGTTATTTTTCTTCTTTTGCTTATAGTTCATTAGCTACGAGATAGTGCAGTGGTTTCAAGCTCCTCCTTCCGATCCCTACGTCCTGCATCACCAAAGAGCTGGTCACAATTGGCAACAGCAAGATCAACAGCTGATTCACAACATGTACAACAATGTATGCAATGCCGGAGATCTTGTTCCTCTCCCCACATCAATGCAATCTGTCCACAACTCCAATGATCATGAAAGCGGCATTCATGGCACCAGGCATCCAATTACCAGCATTGCCAATGTTGCAGGGAAGGAAACAGGTAGCAAGGAATGGGGCAATAATTCGAGGAAGAGAAAGGTCGAGAATATCTCTAATCAAAAGGTAACATTGAGTATTCCTCTTACCTCTCAGGTTTTCAAGATTTTGTTTCATTAACCTCAAGAACTAATGATATTGTATTTCTTGCATCCAAATAATCAACACATTTTCCTTCATGGACATGAAATAAGTACGGAATCAGCATTATTATCTTGTTATAATATGAAGGTACTGTAAACTGTAAAATATTTGTCGAGTATTGTCTGCACCGAGATTTTATTATTTATCTATTTATTTGAAGCTCTGGCGTTTATTGACATAAGTGAAGATCAGCCCTTTTTAACATGAACTCGAAAAGGATTCCTTCGTTGAAAACTAAAGAAAATTCAATAAGAAGAACTGCTACCACGCATAAATGCAAATTAGAGCATAAATGTTATCTTCCTTGGGAGCAGGTGGAGTGTGGCAACACCATAGAGGATGGAATGAAAGAAGGCACAGAAAGAGGAGGAGGAGGAGGAGCAACAAAAGAGAGCCAGCAAGCGAGCAGGAAAAAAGAAACCTCCGGAGACGCCTCAAAGGAGAGCGTGAAGCCACCAAAGACTGAGTACATCCACGTTAGAGCGCGTCGAGGCCAGGCCACAGATAGTCATAGCTTGGCCGAGAGAGTAAGTTTGCCTCATACTTTTGGCTCGCATTCCCCTCCTATCTCTCTGTTTCTTACCCGATTAGTTTGTGGTGTAGGTGAGGAGGGAGAGGATCAGTGAGAGGATGAAGTACTTGCAGGACTTGGTGCCCGGGTGCAAAAAGATCACTGGAAAAGCCGGCATGCTCGATGAGATCATTAACTATGTTCAGTCTCTCCAGAGGCAAGTCGAGGTAGTCTTCCACTTCCCCTGTTCTCTGTTGTCCCTTTTTTCTGAAGGAAAAACAAAAAAGAAAAGAAATTAGAGGTTCGAAGAGGTTTTTATTTTTTTTGTTTCTTCCGTGGTTTTGCAACAGTTCTTATCCATGAAGCTCGCTGCAGTGAATCCTAGGCTGGACTTCAACATTGATGACTTCTTCGGTAGAGAGGTGAATTTTATATCTTCTTTCTAACAGTAAAAGTTGGATCTCAGAGCCGTAGCATTGATCCCATAAATTTGGAATCATATCCAGTTCTGTAAGATAAAGTGGGCGGAAAAAATAGGGTCTTCGATAGATAGAGAATTTTACCGTTTCATAGTCTCAATTGACGTGCCTATGAAAATAGTTAATACACACACCCTTCTCATTAACATGTGGAGACCATGTAAGGTGAGGCCTGTGCATTAGTGAGAGTGTGCAAGTTGATTGTTTTGATAATTTGTTGAATAGTTTAACAGATCTATTTTCAGACCACGATCTTTTATAAATTTTTTTATTATTTTTTTTATTTTTTTGTAAATTTTTTATAAATAGTTCCTGTAAACTTTATTTTTTAATAAAAACTGGGTTGCTTTGCCTCTCTTTTCATCAAAAAAAAGAAGATGAGTTGTTGTATGAGGTGGTTTTAACGTTTAGCATTTGTTTGATTGAGTCCAAGTCAAATGCATTGAGCTCTATTTGCTGTCATATTCGCCAAAAATTGATTAGATTTACCTTTCCTGATTTGGTACAGATAAATCTAGCTTGCAATCCAGGTGTGATGCCGGTGTTCGACATGTCATCGGAGCGATGGAACTCGTCTTATATTCAGTTCAACTCCTTGGATCGAACAGCTGCTAGTTGTGGGTTCGACATGGCTATGTGCTCCTCAGATCGAGTCCTCGATAGAACCATAAGTTTGCCTGCATCGGTGCCCGGCACAATCTTGGATTCGAGTCTCAATGTAATTACTTCTATAACCACGTTCAAGAAATTTATTAAGATCAGATAATGGTGTAAAGGTAGGAGCCACCAATTAATTATTGGTAACATTTTAAAGACATCTCTTTTGATGGTAATTTTAAGGACATTTCAGGTCCATGGATCTTCATCTTCTTCTTGGGACGCTGGCTCGCACGACATCTATGGTGTGGAATTTTATCAAGGGAGGAGGCCTGACTTCCCCTTTCAATCATTTCAAGGTAAAGATACCTGTATCCTATGTGAAGGACATGGAAGTATGCACAAAAGAGTAGCACTGGATAGCACAAAATTCATACCTCGATTTCATTCTGTTCCTCACCGTTGATCACCATGGATGGTGATCAATTTTACATGAGATGACACCTTCCAAAATTGATTAACTTGTTTAGTAATAGGTTAACTTAATTTTACATTATTTTTTTTATTGAATTTTTGCAGGTGGTAACTTGCAAAACAATATCAAGACGGAGATGTGAGCATATATTATATTAAAATTCCCTGATGGTTAAATATCCCAATTCCAAGCCAGAAAAATCTTTACTAAGTATATATATTGTTCACCCCCTGAAAATAGTACATATGTATTTATACTGTGGGGGCAGTAAGAAGAAGAATGTCTACCATACTTATAGCACATTATGTGCGACAAAAGGTTGGAATATGATCTAATCAAGTATGAAACTACTTTTGTGTTTGCATGTGAAATAAACTTTCAAAGTGATGTTCACAATCTCTCATTTTTTTCAGTTTTAAGTTCGAAAAAAAATCTTATTTCTGTCCAAGATCTATAAAAATCTTTTTTTTTTTTTGTGGTGCGATCTATAACAGTTCATTTGAAATAATATCAATTTTCAAAATAAAAAACTTGTGATTGTTTTGGCTTATGCCTCTAAAGAAGATGATATCAAGGCAATCTCTTGAAACCCAATTTCGTATGAAAAAATGCTGTTTTTTTTTTGATGAATATGATTATCTAATGCTAAACTATTGAATGATGTATACAAACATTACTCGATAAGTTGCATCCACATATTTATCTATTGCTCCATGAGTTCCAGTCAATTGACAAGGATGAGCATTAGCCACCGTCGCCACATGCACCCAACCTTTCATTGTAGCTGGTTTGCTTTCAATGCACCTTCCATCCACCTTGCTTCGAGGGTTTATGTGGTTTGGCTTCATTTCTTGTTGATAGGGATGAAAAAGTGAGCTCCTGGTCCACGAATATTAAGTTCACAAGGATTCATAATCTATGGATCCTCAATTTCTTAGATAATAATACGGCACCTTCTTTTTTTTTGAAAAAATTATATCCTACACCGTGTGATGAAGAGGGTTACAATTTGCGATGAGCCGCATGGATCTCATAAAAATGAAAAATCTGATGGATATAGTGCATCGATGATATAGTGTACGTACCAATGATATGGTGCATGTCTGCATGATGACATGGTGTATGTGGTGTAGGATATAATTTCTTCTTTCTTCCCCCTCATTTATTAGGTTTTACAGGCAGCTGATATGACCATCATCCTCTCTTGTCACTTTCGTTGGAGAGATGTAGGTCTTTTTTTTTTTTTTTTGCGCGCACTAAAATGGATATTTCATACAACACGAGTATGGATACACCCAATAAAATCAGAAAACAAAAGGTCACGGAGTGCCTGAGGCAGCTCCCCCTTTTTGGCCCATATGGTGCCTCGAGAATAGCTGGCTACATAGGTAGCCACCTAATCCGCAACCCTGTTCGGTTCTCTAAATACATACTTAGTCTGAAAGGTCACATCATCTCTCACTATCGCGTAGATGTCTCGAAATGTCGAATAATTGGCATCCACCCACTGCCACCACCATAGAGTATGGATCTCGTATGACAAAACTCGCACTTCCCCTCGTGCCTTTGTCTAAAATAGACTCGTCGAAGTTGACCTTGAGAAAATCGGGGGTGGGGGCTCCCAGGTGAAGAAACCATCTAAAAGACTGCTTGAGTAGAGAGGGAACCTCAGGTATCCCAATCTATCAAAGGTCCATCAGAAAGGGAAGTGTGACTGATCTCTACCGCTTGCACCCAGGCGTACTCCTTCACAAACCTCGGTGATAACCTACGCTCATCAAGATACGAGCGTTTCTTGCCAGCCAAATCTGATATGTTGTGTAAGTCGCTCTAACAGACCTACGTCTACTCAGCACTGCTCTCGTCGAAAGACGTTCCCAAATCACCTTCCATAAAAAGAGTGTTGTTCTCGGATGAAGCCCGAACCTCCAGATCCAAGTGCAATTCGACTTTTGCTGGAGAACAAGGAAGAGATCCCCCAACCTAACACTGGTAGGTATATTTTGTTGTTCAGTAAGAAGTTGATGGCCATTAGATGACATGCAGACAACAACCAGATAGATAAGCCGTTGAAAGGAGGATTTTTAGCATATAATTTAATTGCTGTCAATATTGTCTCTATTTATCTATCAATAGCTGACTTGACTGTGTTTTAAGCAAGGCAATTTTACCGTGTTTGTAAAAATCTTATACATGTCATTTTATATAATGTGTATACATAACTCGCATCTCAATTGATTGGCACTGTACATTGAGAGATGTTGATCTATTTTTTTTAAAAAAAATTGGCTCACATCATGATACAGAGCTTAAATAGTTATATATTAAAAATATAAACATCCTTCAAATTACTTATTACTTATGAAAATTTTCAGCTTTTGTACTTCTTAAAAATTTTTTATAAATAGTTCCTGTAAAATCCACTTTTCTAATAAAAGCCAAATAGTTTTGATCTCTCTCTTCATTAAAAAAAAAAAAACTTGCATCTCAATTGATCATTAATATTTTTTAAGAAATACATTAATGATCATTATAACCATCTACTGAATTCTGTGTTAAACTCATCAACGTGTAAGATGCCGTTGGCTTTTTGTTAGGTGACCGAGAATACTTGGAGGAATAGGTTGAAATGACTCATCCAATTAATGGTTCCGACAATTTAGTGCGAACAAGTCCGATTAGCCTCCCAGCTTTTTTGGGTGTAGATCTATCAGGATCCGACCCCAACCCGACCGAGTGCCCTTTCTTCCGGCTTCCCGAACGCCGGCGGTTGTTTGTTTTTTTTTTTATTATTATTATTTTTAACGGCTACTCATTCATATAGATCTAACATGAGTGCAACCCGCCACATCAATAGAAAAAAAAGACAACAAAAAAAAAGGAACGTCTGAAGCAGACATCCACAAAATATTCTTGAAATATTGGACCATAAAAAAGATGATCCAATCTGCAGCCCTGTCTGTCTCCCTAAACACATAATCAGCTTGAAATCCGATCAGAGCCTCCGAATAAGCCCCCTTTCTCCTCACGCTTCCCCTCCTCTCTAAGATTCGGGTCAAGGGTCAGGGGTTGGGGTTTTGGGTTTCTCTCCGCCATGAGAGCCCTCCTCTTCTCCCACCTCCGAGAAAGCCCTCGATTCCTCCTCGCTCGATTCCCCTCCACTTCCCATCCCCCGCCCTCTCCTCCTCTCCCTTCTCCTCCGATTCTATCCCTCCATGGCCTCCCTTTGACCCCCAGTTACCCCTTCCCGGATCCTCCTCCATTCGACTACCCCAATTGCTTCCGAATAGGAGGAGGAAGACGCCGTCCTTTCTCGCTTCGTCAGGGAGATCCGCAGCAAAGAGACCCTAGACGCGATGCTGCTCTTCATGAAGCTTGCTTATGGATGCCATGGAGGCGAGCTTTTATTTGTAGCTGCGGAATGAGCAAGAGAGGTAGTGGAGAAGTTGGTTGTAACTGGTGTTTTGCTGATGATCTCAACATCAGCATATTTCTTCTTTGAAAGGAGCGGGAGATGTGAACATAGTTCGCTATGATTATAGAGATCACGTCACGGATAAGTATATTAATCCTTGTCTCATCTGCAAGAAGGCTTTCGGATTCGTGAGAAATCTTTTGCATTACGAATATTTGGTATTATTCATAGACTTGAATCCAGTCACAGCCCTCCCAGACCAAGACTGCATATCCAGGAAGATGACAGGAAGAGACCTCGGAAAACAAAATAGTTTCAGAGACCTCTTTCTGATAAGCCCCGCTGAAAGGAAGATGACAGAAATTGTTTCGAGTCTCATGATCCATATCCAGGATCCGACTTCATATAGCTAGGTGTAGGAACACTGTAGAACCGAGGAAAGATTAATTAGAGCTTGTGACAGGGTAAAAGATGCATCCACAGAACGTAGAATGGAGGCAGGGAAGGTTAAAACTTGGCCAAATTTGGGTCGACAATTTAGATCTATCTTGCCATTCTTGAGGTCAACTAAACTAAGTTTTTCTCCAAGGATCCAAAGCACGATTGTTATCCATCATTCCTTAAGATTCTAAATAATATTTAAAGTCTCTATTCTGGAATCTGATATCCAAGGTTTAAATAATTTGGGTAAGGGTTATTGTGGGCTAGGACTTAAAATTCTCATACCAGACGTACTTCAAGCTGAAAGATTGAATCAAGCCACTTTGATTTCACCTCTCAACAAGAAAAGATAAACCTACGAGGAAAGGAATTGCCGACAGCATATGCCATGGGTGCTTTAGCAAGCCACAATAGAAGGAACCTTTCTCTCAAGCAAGAGGTTTTCCCTTTCAGAAGTATATTGTGGGAGTTTCCCTCGAGCAGTTACTTGGATATACCTATCTTAAAACCCAAATCTCAGAAGAATCAGATGCAAACTTAGCAGAACAGGTTTGCCATTCGATGGACTCTCTCTCTCTCTCTCTCTCTCTATATATATATATATATCCATCCTCTTTATCACGGTGGTCCAATTCATCTACCAATATTCCTGAAGCTTCGATTTTTTTTGCCACAGGAATCCTCGACGTAGCCATGGCCAATCAACCTGGAAGGCGGCAGCCATTTCGCTTCTGGCACTGGGTCAGGCCCACTCCAACTTCACGCCCACCGCCATCCCCAACTGGACGGCCGGCTGCCCGGGCTCCACCAGGAGCACCGCCGCCGTCAGCAGCAACACCGCCACCGTCCAGGAGGCCATCTCCAGCGACTTCGAGATCTCCTTCACCAACCCAAGAAGCCTCCCCGCCCCGAAAAGAAGCAGCAACTCAGGAAGTGTCTCATGCCCCGTCTTTATCGACTCCACCTGTCTCGCGACCTGAATCACCCACCAAAAAGCCTGTAGAGCCCGAAACCCAAGATTCTCGACCTACGGTTCGGGTCTTGTCTCCGACCACCGAGCAGCAGGAGCAAAGCCTATCCGAAACGGCTGCACAGACACCTGAGGCTGGAAACCAGACCACACAGGTCTCGGAGCCTGAAACAGTACCTGTCGATACTGTTCGTGGCACAACTCCTACGCAAAATCTTGTACTCGAAACGGAACCTGCTAAGGAAATCAAAGAAGAAAAATCTGTAACAAGCGAAGAAGAATCGAAAAAGGAACTGCCCCCAGTACAAGAAAAGCCCCAAATAGATACGGAATCAAAACAAGACAGCGAACCTTCCTCCCATATGGGTCAAGAATTAAGCATGCAAACCTCGCAGCCCCCACAAGTAGAAGGAAAATCGAAGGTAGAACCAGAATTAATAGAAGAGACACAAACTACCCAAATCCCGCAAGGAGAAGAACAACCTGATAAAATTATTGAAGAGAAGCCAATTGCAGAATTGGAAGTGATAAAAAAGAAGGAATTACCAAGAAGCCCCGAGTCAGAAACTGCACCTGAAGGAATTAAAAATGATGAGCCTAAAACAAAACCAGGGGCCCAGCCAGCCGAGAAATCAACCTTGTCTGGTGATGAGCCGAAGGATAGAGCTGAAATAAAGTCATCCATGGCTGAACCTGATTCCGAAGCAGCCGGCCCGCATGCAGACACAGGCGAGCCCGTGACGAAACCTAGAAGCTCCGTGAAGCAGATAAACGTGAATGATTCCAAGGCAAGGGAGAGCACCATGGGGACTAGAACCATCCCATGGGCTTCACCATCCCATGGAGACCGAGCAAGCTTTCATAAAGAGATCGACGAGGGTATTTCCAAATTGGTTCAGAAGCTGAAACTTGGGCAGTCGCAGCAGCAAGGAAGTGAGAGCGCGGTAAGCATCATAACCTTAGCAGGTAAGAACAACGGTGCAACCATGTTTCTAGGACAGGAGACCACAAAGAAGGAAAGCGACCTCCACATTAACAAGAAAGCCGAGGCCAGCAGTGGTAATAGAGAGATCCAGAAGCAGATGTTGAGTCATACAGATAGCGAGAATCCAGCAATCACTGCAAGCATTAATAGCAATGTGCAAGGCATCAACAACTCGTTGCTGCATGAGAGCTCCTGCAGCGAAGAAGATGCAGGCGTTCACCTGGCTCTCTCTATAAAGCCAAATCAGCCTGCCAAATCGAAGTAAAGGGCCATCGACATCTATGCAGAGCATTCCAAAGAAGGCATTAGCAGAGCATGAAAAAGAGATTAGAAAATGTTGATGCTGTCTTCTCATTGTAAATACCAGACTGCAACTATTACAGAAAATGTTGGGTTCGGTATCGAGATGGCAAATCTTGCTCACAAGTATAAATTGTTTATTCTGCTTATTGTAATAATGTTGTAAATTACGTTTCTATACATTATAAGTGCAATTCAGATATCTCAATCAAACCAGACAGGTTTTTATAGGATAAGACGATTGTACTGAGTGATGCCCTTCATGCAATTGAGAGTGTAGTTCAAAGCTCTATATGATTAATATCGAAAATGCATTCAAAGGAGTTACAGACGTGCACCATAAGGTTACCTTGCTTCAAATATAATTTAAATTTGTAAAGACAATAAGTTGGAGCAGTCCCACCTTCTTTAATTGCTGATAGTGGAATCGAGTGCATGGTGCACTGCACCCTTCTTGGCCTTCGATGTTGTAATTGCCTGCAGGTACTTTGGCTTGAAGGATTGCTTGACAAAATTGCAGCATCACTAGGAGGCTGGTTATCATAAACAGTGAACTTGGTACCCAGAAAGCTTGACCTGGTTGTTCCCAAAAGGACTACTCAGAGACTAGGAAAGAGAATAGTAACTATAACAGCAATGCAGCAGATTACTTGCCTCAATTTCCCAACATACGAGCTCCTAGCTCGAGAGAAATCACCCAAAGCCAATGAGATAACAATCTCTGTATCAGTCGTGCGCCTATTTTTGCATGCTGCTAGCAGAAGTTTGTCATTCTCTCCCTGCAACACTGCGGTTGCAATAACAATATCGATAATAGCAAACCTGAGCCGAAGAGTTGGCAAGCAGGCATATCTGAGTTCCTTATTGAATCTTAAAACCTAAGCATTCCTGACTTCATTCTGAAGTAGCTTTCACCAAGGTACGTATAAACCTGCAACTGATCTTGTATGACTGCTTTACCCATTGTGCTATGAGCACAATGCATTCGTCGATGATAAAAGCTATCAAGCATAAAGAATTAAGGACCAAACATTTGCAATTCTCTAAGGTATTCTTAACACACCATTATCCTACTGTTTCCCTCCTAGGAAAAGAAAGCAATATTTGCACAAATGCACCATATGATACTCTATGTATGCATGTATCTATGTATGTGTGTGTGTGTGTATGCGTACACACACACACACACACACAGTGACCCACCCAGATGAAATTAAAGCTAGGATAAAATTGGAGTCAGCATTCCTTGCTCTCTCTTCTTCAACAGAAGGAATCATGGGTTCTCTAATGGCAGGTTGGGACATGCCAGTTCAAGATCCTCAAGTTGGTAATGTGGAAGAACTAATTAATATTGAGAACTTTAATTTTTCAGCAAGATACCAGAGGAACATATCACCTACAAGAGGAGAGAGTGATGCATACTGAAAATCCAAGAAGAAGACCGAGGAAGAACATCTTAGGGAAATCTCGCGTACCATAATTAAGAATCAGGTAAGTTACTTCTAAAGCATAGCAAGTTTGAAAGGTTTGCCTTGTAGCGGTCTTAGCTATCTGCGAACTAGAAACAGCAGAGAGCTGGGCAAATGACAGAAGAACATGTATCAAGGGTGTGGAAAAAGCTATAGAGATCAAGCCCCCCGGCCTCCGACTGATAGAGGGGAGAGCTCACTGAACAAGATAAATCAGATATCTGAGAAGATCAACATGGCAAATTGCTGGTATCACCATGAACTATGTCCTAAGAAATTTCTTAGTGTTTTCATCACCTCATAGACTTGGTGAAATTATACACCACTACATTACTATTTTCCCAGTTTTGTGATTCAATTGGACTGATGTGACAATTAATTCCACCAATTTTATCTAGATGCATGGTATCTTTAGCTTCAGGTTTCAAATTATAGCATGCATTATATAACTACATTTAACTAACAAACCAAAAGTGGAAAAGCTGTTTGCAATGCACTCTGAATCTTCCTTTTTGCTTGAAAGCAATCTAAGATCCTTTTTGATCTTTAAACCTCTAGTACATAACTGGCAGGGGGCTAAAGAAGCTTTTGCTTTCATACATCTGTCATAGTTACTGTTTTAAGTATCTTCTCTTGTTCAATGAACATTATCTTAGAGTCTGAAATCCTTTGATAAGATCATGTAGCACCTCAGCAGCACCAACAGGTCTGAGGTTTCTAATGGCTAAGAATTGGAAAGGGACAACAGCATGCCAAAATAATTATTGATTATTGATTTTCTTGATAGACTAAACCGAGAAACAAACCTGAAAGAAACGATTACACGCCTCTTTTCTTGACTACATACTATTTACTAGTCAATATTGAAAAACACAAAGTATACTTACGTAGAAAAATATTTTATTGTAATTATGTTGGCTGTCCACTGTTATAATTTAAAAATAATCAAAACAAACATTTGATTATTTTGTTTAATTATATATAGATGCAGATATACATATCCAAATACTTGTAGCTATGTGGCTGAAACCTGTTTTTGGAGTTCAGAAAATCTGACATCCCATGACAGTATTACCAACAACATTCTGGTATTGAAGCAAGCAAGTCTGAAAAGAAAACCAGACAATCTTGTGCTTTTTCATGGATTCTCATTCTTTCTGGTATTGTTTAATCCGCCTCACTCCATTCATCGAGTACTCCTGTGCTTTACTATTTTTTCAATTACTTTGGCATATAATGACTATCTGTTGCATTATAATCCAGCTCCTTCAAGCTACTTTCAGTTTACTGGCTTTCTGGAATTTGTATACAGTATTTGGATCTCACAATCTGCCTGTCGTGACCCTGCAGGTGGACCAGCACCAATTGGGCATTTCTGAAGGAGCCTCCTGTGACAGCCATGGAGGGCCCTTCTTACAAGCATGCTTGGCAGTAACATATCACAAACTTTGGCAGCCCAAAAGCAATAAACAACTCAGATGCTAGCGTATAAACAGTAGTCCGTTTCTCATTGGCATCAGTATCATAGTGAATCGGTCATCAGATAATACGGATAGGGAAAATAACCAATAGAACTACAATATTCGCTGGAGGTCTAGTAACTCCAGTCACTGTATATTGGTCTGCCTTGGCTGTGTAGAGAAGTATGTTAATATGCATTCCATATCATAGAACTTCTGCAAATCCTAATATATGGTTTTGTAAAAGCTGTGCTGTATTTATGTCGTGCACTCTAAATGGATTAGTTGTTGCTGTTGCTGCTTCTTCATGGCCTCTTCAGCCTCAAGTCTTCTCAATGCAGTAGAACTTATCTTGTTCCCTGTTGATTCTTCTGGCATGAGGTCCACCACTTCAATCTGCGGTCATAGTAAAAACATGTCAACCAACTGAACTTCCAGAATTGTTTAAAATTACTAACGAGTTTCAACCCATCAATGTTCGATTTCCTTCTTTAAGAACAAATGAACGAATCTAGTTAATATATATATGAACTTTCATGCAGCCAGGTTCAGACCTTTAATTGGGATAGACCTCTCTCAGCTCTCTTTTTGTTAACTGCAATTCCTCCCGGCAATGTCTCCTTGCTGTTGAATAACCCAAAAAATGTTAAATACTTTGTTTCTCCAAACTAAATTTAGTTGATTCCTGAGTGCTACATCAATTGTTAGAGTTAATCTCCATATGAGTTTTTTCTCCTTTTTTCAAGAGAAAGGGAAAGAGATCCACCTGCACTATAATCTCCATATGAATCAGAAAGGGAAAAAAAGACAATTATCAGGAGAAAGAACAAATACAACTATCAAGAGTAGTAGAGGGAGACCTGACGACAATTGCCTCTAAACCTTCATCAACAATAGATGGGCCAAAAGGATCCGTAATTGGCTCAGCCGACACTATCAGCTCAGGCTTGAGTGACTGAAAGAGCATATTCCACATATGAAAAATGATATTCAGACTTTGCTTCAAGCAAAATGATATTCACATTCTTAGGATAGACGAGACTACTTTGTACAAGAAATGATTTATACATAATTGGGGAAGAAAAAGGTTCGGTGCCATCTCCAAGATAACATATATATTACAGTCTTCTGTGTAAATAATAATAATATAATGACAATAACAATTGAAGCCTCTAACTTCTGGTTCTTCTATCTCAAGTTTTCAAGGAACTTCCTAGTAAAAATAAACCTTATAAATGATATGTGGCTCACATAATCTTAATGGGCCTTTTCCCCCATTTTTGAGATAAAGGATGCATAATGCCCGTCTGGTGCATCTTTTTGAAGAGAGATTAAAACCAAAGGAAAGGCTAGCCAAGGATGGCTCAAAACAGGGCAACCAGACCAGACTAGATAGGCATCAGAAATTTGTATAGGACTGATATCCTCAAAGAGTCACTACTCACTGGTACTTTAAGCTAATAGGCATCATCTATTCACTGGTTGGTTGGAAGTTAATTATCTTTGACCGGCAATCCTTGATATAGTAATTGCCAGATGCACGGGTGGCGAGGGTGCGAGCGCGCCAACACGCACACATGTATGAGATCACGATACCCCAATGAGGTATAATTATAATTGAAGAAAAATGATTAGTTTATGCCCATTGAATTAAAGATTCCTTAAATTATACAGTGTGTTCCTGTATTATCCTAGCAATGAATGTCAGCTGTATTGAACGAAGATACAAATTTGGAATGATTCTGGACAACTTATTTGTCAGGAATGTTAAGATCCATAACTTGCTGTTATGTATGTATGTCATAACTAGCACTTAGCTATCTAATAACTTTCACAAAATAATTCATATAATTTAAGCAGACATGAGTCAAAAACAACTCTGAGCGAGAATGAAATGAATTTAGTACCTTTATGCAGTCTTTTATGCTTTGCATCCTCTTTTCAACAGGTTCGATTAGATAAGCGTACTGCAATGAGAAACGAACAATGAAAGAAAAATGTAAGATGCTTGTGGAAGAGCCAGAACACAAATTCAGGTGAATTTTGATGCGGTTCAGCAACAAGAAAGAAGAGATTTCATGAATTCAGGTGAATTTCGCTCAGTCATCTGTAAAAAAGAAAAACATTATCCTGCATGCGAGCCAAGTCAGGAAATAAGGCAGCCCAAACCAAAGTCCTGCTTTTACTTAATAGCTGATGGACGTTAATACTCTAAAGATAAATGTCTAAAAGTGGTCTCCGAAGACCTGTCCACAAGGGTAAAGTGCATCACATGCGACCAAGATCTTGCTATATAACCAGTAGGCTTACTATTTTATGAAAGAGATTTAGGTACGGGGTAGCTAGATTTTGTTTCCCTTTTCATCTCCTCTGCTATTTGCGTCTTCATGTGCCATTCTTCTTTCCACAATTCAATCAAATTACAGGAAAAAAATAAAACACAACAATAATGACCAATTTAGGAGACATAATGATGTCACCGGCCAATCTAGTTTCGTTGTTGATACTAATCATGAGAAAAAGCAGAATAATGGAAGTAGAGAAACGATAAGAAGAGGGAAAATGAGAGGGAATGGGGGAAGAACCTCTTTCTTGCTCAACATAGGTCCATCACAAACTCCAATGACTAGGCGTTCCCTTGCCAAATCCGCTGCCGTCTAAAAGGTCATCAACACTCATCACCCAAAAGAACATAGATGAAGGAAAAGCAGTAGAGATCGTTCTTTCACAAAGGAGTTAAATAAACAGCAAGAAGAAGAGAAGATGTGAATAAAAGTGAATCTGAGAGAGACAGAGATAGAGAAAGAGAGACTTCGAGGAACAAACGGTGTCCTTGGTGCAGCCTGTCAAAAGTCCCTCCAATAACGACTGCTCCATAAGAATTCGGTGGAGAGGGCTTTGGATCTCCAATAATTTCTTCATACCTCTCCATAGAGAGAGAGAAGGCGGAGAAGAAGATGGGAGAGGAGGAGGTTTGACGACGACGCCTCAGACTGCTAACCAACGCCGCCGATCCACCAACTATATCATATATTCTTTATAACATGATCGATGGCTATTATTTTCCCATGTACTTGGCTTAAAACAACGACTATGTACATAGAAATTCTCTCTCAGCAATCCACATTTTTTTAAAAAAATAATATATAAATTGTAAATATAATATATTACAAAAGAACATTAATTTATACTTATTATAATTTTATCCACATTTATCTACTCTTATAAATATCATAATTAAATACTATAATTATAATTAAATATTTTATATAATATTAGAATTAAAGTTTAGATGAGTGCTTCCACGGCCTTAAATAACTTCTAATTCAAAAACATCCTTATTTCCTATTTTTTCTTCCAAATAATAGAATAACTAAGAATATTAATCATTTTCTTTTAGAAATATGATCAACCGCCAAATTGTATCAAATACCTATAAACACTCAAGAACAATGGTGATTGGTAAAGAGCTGGTGATCATTTGAGAAAGTGATTAGATATCCAGAAGGAAGCTCAAGGGAATAATTCTTTGCATCTATTATTTTTATTATTTAAATATATATATATAAGAAAGTTTATGCTGTAGCATTTTTTAAATAATAACAAAAATATTTTAATTTTTTAACTTTTAAAATATGGAAGTTGTTTCCGGTTTTTTATTGGTGGTTATCTTGGATGGTTGTCAAGTAGTTTTGCCGGGAAGTTAATAACCATAGAACTTCTATTATATTCATCAATCCATAAAGAAATCCAATTTGTTTAAGTCTCTCCACCAAAAGGACGTGTCCTCCCAAAGGGATATATCTCTTGGATATAACCCTTGTTTGTTATATAAACTTGGTAAAATAGGAAAAGTTAATTGTGTCCTGTCTTTTTTGCTTTGCCGTGCTCTTATTGCCTTCTTGGCTATCAAAAGTTCAAATTGGTTCTTCTTTCTCTATGTAAGAAGACTAGGGTTGGGCATTGTACCCTAGAGGCAGATTTTTCAAAGAGTCGTCTGCAAATTTTCAATTACGATCCTAGCAAAGAAAAGACTGCCCTTAAGATAGTAGTTTTGACGGCTTGCCCATTTATTATTCTTAGTTTTTCACATATCCCACAAGAAGTTAATATAGTTTTTTTTTTCTTTTTTTTTGTTACATCAGCAGCTTACACACACCTAGTGTGAGCCCAGCCTAAAGAGTCATCCACTAGAATAGAAAGCAAGAAAGACAAAACAGAGTCGCGAGTCCCCTAGATAAACTCTCGAGATGGACAGATCAAGATTTTCAATGGCAACTCATGAGGTGAAGATTCCAACTAATGTAGAGAAACTTCAAGGGATTGGAAGAGTGCCTTTCCAACGCTCTTTCAATCAACTCTAGGGATTATCTTCTTCGGAAAATAATCTTGTAGGCTACACAATGAAATGAGTGGCTTAAAGATGACTATATATATTCTGGGATGATTCTACATGCCATGTTTGATCCACTATTTGATATATTTCGGCATTACACTAGGGTATTGGAGTTAATGAATGCCATTCAAGCCAGGTCTGTTACTAATGATGCTGGATATTGTTCTTTTTTATTGACAAGTATATTGAGTACTGTATGGTAGATTCGAAATTTGTTGTTGAACAAATTGATGAGATGCAACAAATTGCCTAAGATATTGCAGCAAATGATAAGTTTTCCAGTGAGAACTTTTAAATTTCAACTATAAATTGGCAAATAACCATTTTCTTGAAAAGAATATCATACAATGTTGAAAATTAAGGAAAAATCTTACTTTATGGAAGAATTGTTCCAACGCATTCAAATTGAGAAACAAGCTCGCCAAAGGGATCTACTTGAATAAAAAGAATAATGAGAAAGTACATTTTGTTGAGAACAAAAAGCCATAAAATATGTCCAAAATAAGTCACAAAAATAATTTGGAAAAAAGAAGAATAAGTGGCAGCACAAATCAAGAAACAATTTCAAGGATAAGGGAGACTCTGGACATGTAGGAAGAAAGAGTTTATGGTTCATTTGGACGATTGTTGGTGGCTAGACCCACACATATTACTCATCGCATAACTTCTTACAAAAATATCTTTACACCTTTAAGGCTATGGACAATGAAGTCCATGTCTATATGGAAAATTCAGCCCCCAGAGTAGTTGGTGACATTGGAATAATGAATCTTCTTTTGACCATTGAAAGAACTCTTACTCTTAAAAATATGTATTATATTTCTGAAATTAAAAAATATTTTGTGTTTGTGTATTTACATAGCCTTTATGGCTTTAAAATTGTCATGCCCCGATCCAATGGTTCGAACCGAGCATGTGACATATGACATGACACCAAACAGCTAGTCAGCCAAATTGCTATAATTGCACCAAAAAAACAAATTCCCATAATAAAATGATAGATCTCATAAAACCTAGTTTTAGCCATTAGAGTCAAAACCATCAAAAAAGCTAAGAAATAAATAAGGATATAATATATATATATATATAATATGAAACAATTGATATGATATAGTAATAATTTTTTCAAACATGGATCTGAATGTGGAACAAAAAGAAAAAAACATTGATATGAAGGACGGCCACTATTAGTTAATAAATTCGCAAAACTGTCTAAATAAGATTTAGAAAGATTTCTTTATCTCACCCAACCATCCTGAATCCAAGACAGGAAAATTTCACTGGACGGAGACAGATTCATCGCACTCCCGCGGTCTCGTCCACATTCATTCCTTATCGTCAAGAACTCCACGTCTTCAGAGTCCTCCACCAACCGGGGACGAACGCGTTCTTTGGCGCTTACCGGATCGAGGTAAGCTCAGAGGCTCCGGATCCAGAACCTCCGCTTATAAATTAACATCGATAAGGCGGATGCCAGGCGGGAGGTGCGGTGACGACCAGTTCCATACTTGGCAGGAGAAGCTTATTCCGCTGCGCTAGCATAATCGGACGGTCGAGAATGGCGGGGGAGAAGAGCAAGATCCTGATCATCGGGGCCACGGGGTACATCGGAAAGTTCATCACGGCGGCGAGCGCGCGGTCCGGTCACCGCACCTTCGCCCTTGTGAGAGACACCGCCCCCTCCGACCCGGCCAAGGCCAAGCTCCTGGACGACTTCAAGGCCTCCGGCGTCACCCTCATCCAAGTAACTATCCCAAAATCCTAACCCTATTTTTTTTTTTTTTTTGCTAAGCAACTTCGATTTTGATTTCTTCTTGTTTCCAATTTTAGGGGAATCTTTACGATCACGGTAGCTTGGTGAAGGCGATCAAGCAAGTGGACGTGGTGATCTCAACGGTGGGGTTCTTGCAAATCGCCGATCAGACCAAGATCATCTCCGCAATTAAAGAAGCTGGAAAAGTTAAGGTGAGGGCTTCTTCCTCGCTCTCGTCATTTCGATCTCTATTCTTAATTTTGCTATTTTCAGAAATGGGATCTGATCACCGCCATTCGCCGAGGTTGAGGTCCTCTTGACGACACTCTAATGGGTTCGGACGTCTGGGGATATAATTATTATTTTAATCAAGTGAAATTATTATTTTATTGATGTTATATATTTTAACTCCTCTCCTGGTCTCATTAAATTATTCGGGGAAATTAAGAAAGAGAAGATTGCTGTGGTATATTCGATAACCTTTTCAATCTCCTCCTCCTATTGGACCTGCTGTATATGTATGTGTGCGTGCGCCCGAACGAGATATACATAAACTGCCAGATCTATTATACTATAATTTGAGAACAATTTACCTATAAACGCGAAGAAGGTATCTGTTACTTCCACTAACATCACAAGGATCACAGATGCAGCTAATCTTCATTAACATAGTAACTGTATTTCCGGTTAATATGAATTTTGTCAGCAAGAGTGCAAGACCATTGTCATTTTGCTTAGTTTCCGATAGTAAGTGGCTTTCAATATATGTCATTTTTTTGCCAGAAATAATTTATTGCTCAGTTCCAACATGATAAATCCAATTTATGCTAGTAATCTTTGTTTGATTGGAATATGTTTTGAAAACTTATTCATTTGTTTGATATTTTTGCTCCTTTTGGAAATATATGTGTTGCTAGAAATTGGACCCGAGGGCGACCACTGGCTGAGAAGGAGGAGCTCCGGCTGGTGGCGCATCGGCGGGCGGCGTCCTCCGAGGATCGTGCAAGAAGCCGGTGGCCGGGATTTCCGGCGCCGGCCCTCCGATGCTTAAGTCAGAGGGGGCTTAATTTGGAGGGAGGGA
>JAOXJJ010000316.1:8818334-8830781 GCA_025769935.1 Phoenix roebelenii | reverse complement strand
ATATTAAAACATGCTAAAATTTATTTATAATATATATATATATATATAATATAACTGATTTAAAAATATTTATTAACTTATATAAATATATTTTAATATTCGAAATGGCTAATATTAACCGTTTTTATGTAAGTGGGCTATAAGTGGCCAACAAACGAGAATAAAAAAATGTTATTATCTAAATTATTTATTTAAGGGTATTGGAATGTTCATTTATGATTTGGTAATAGTTGCCAAAATGTTAGGACAACGAACTGCTTTTGGAGGCATCTGTGTTAACAATAATTATATATGGATTCCATTTATCCTTGGCAATCAATTTGGTGAATCTTTATATGCGGGCTTAGATTCTTACAATCTTTGGTAATAAGATTATTTTCTCTTCAAATAATTTTATACTGAGCTTTCATCATGCTTTGGAGTTTGAAGAGGTTCTTTCCATCTGAGTTTGGGAATGACGCCGACCGTGTGCATGCTGTGGAGCCATCAAAAACAACATATGCCATCAAGGCCCAGATCAGACGTGCTATCGAAGCAGAGGGGATTTCTTACACCATTGTTTCTTCCAACTTCTTTGCTGGTTACTTCCTCCCATCACTCGGACAAGCCGGAGAGCCTGGTCTTCCCACAGACAAAGTTATTATCTTGGGTGATGGGAATACCAAAGGTGACTATTTTGGTCTTCCCAATGTTCACCTCTCCGAGTTTTGCAAGAACAAAAACCCATAAATGACGAATAGAAAGTCAGCAGAATCATCGCATTTGAAGCAGCCATTTATCAGCTAATCTGGCATTATTTCCCTTCTTTCAGGAATCTTTGTCGACGAAGATGACATTGGCACATTCACCATTAGAGCCGTGGATGACCCAAGAACACTGAACAAGATTCTGTATATTAGACCGCCTGCCAACACCTTAACTCACAATGAGCTAGTCTCCCTGTGGGAGAAGAAGGTTGGCAAGACCTTTGAGAGGGTGTATGTTCCTGAAGAAGAGGTTCTGAAGAAGATCCGAGGTGCACAGGAACTTAATCTAGGTTTGTGATTTGAGATCATTATAAACTTATCTACTAACGCAGGTGCATATTGTCCTTCAGCATCTGCCTATCCGATGAATGTCTGGCTGTCTCTCGGCCACTGCGCCTTCATCAAAGGGGACCAGACAAACTTTCAGATTGAGCCATCATTTGGTGTGGAGGCCACAGAGCTCTATCCTGATGTCAAATACACTACTGTTGATGAGTATCTGAATCGGTTTCTCTGAAAGCACTCGTGGTTGGCTGCTGTTGCATAATGATTTTACCGATGAGCAAGCTCATAACAAGTGATTTACATGCTGTTGAACATTTCAATATACACTCAGTCACGACTATAGCTCTTTTCTTCTTTGGTTACAATCGCAAGGATAGTTCAATGACTCCAAATCTTTTGAGAACAACAATGGCTGTAATCTTGTAATACGTTTTGCTCGATAATTAATCTTCTAATTTAGAATTTTCTGTGCATTGCATTGTGGAACCACGATTATATCGGAGGTCAAAAAATCAGAAGACGGTAGCCTCTTTTTCACTTTTTATCAAAACACACACGCACACACACACACACACAATTTTATGGGAGGACATCTGGAGGATGGCATTTCTGCTGCGAACATTAGCTGTAGGAGTTATGTTTTGATTGCATTGTATCATAATATTATCTTAGTGCATCTAAACATCAAAACGGGCAGGTTAAATGTAAATCAGGGTCCTTATCTTTCAGAAAAAAGTGCCCATCAACAGGATTCTGGGGTTTTTCTCCTTACAATAGGTTTCTTGGGCTTTTCGAGGTGCAGAGGCCCCGATCCCAGTAAATTTCTTATTGGGAATCGGATACTCAATACTTGTCAAGGGAGACAGCACCAACTTTGAAGTCAAACCATCATTTGGAGTAGAGACCACTGTGTCTTATCCAGATGTCAAATACACCAATGAAATTACATAATGTGATCATAATTTTAATAGAAGGTTCTTCTTGGACCTAAAAGCTTGATCGTAAAGTGGCATATTTCTTTCTAAGCAATTAATTTGTGGTCCAAGTCCTACTTGGTTGCATATATAGAAGCTCTAGTTTTTGCTTGTTTCCCTTCTTTCCCTTGGAGCGACCACCTTGGCCACGCCACCTTGTATCATTTCATCTATCCAGTGGATCGCTGATAAGTTCTCAACTGTTTCCTCAAAAACAAGCAAAATACCCTTTCTAATAGTGTTGCTATCCTCCAAGGACCTCTATTAGATTAGTCTGAAATTAATCCCTTCACAACCCACCAACAGCAACAAAGAAGTCTTATTCGCATTGCCCCCTTCCATGTTTTTCCCACTTAAAAGGTCTTGCTGCACTTAATTGCAACTATAATAAGACTATCTTTTCTGCTCAATAATATACCCATCAAAAGAATTCTATAATATACATGCTTTTTATTCTTCTTTCGAGGAAATCCCAGTTTCACAGTGAAAAGGGTCCTGCTGCACCTAACTGCAAAAATAAGACTAGCTTTTCTGCTCATTCATGTTTATTATTCTTCTTTTGAGGAAATCATGTGTTTGCAGAGTACAACTACTATGGAAAGCTGCGAACAGATAAGTTGAATTACAAGTCGATCCTTTCAACCGAACCCTGTAATAAATTTGGAGAGATGGGAGATAACAGAAATGCAGTGCACACTCCAATTTCCTCTAGTTATTTACCACAAAATTTTAAAGAATAAATCGTTGGCATGAAATACAATTCATGATTTCCTTCTAAAATACAATTTAAGAAAGAGAAAATGTGACTTAACTTAAAATTGTATCAGTCAATTCCAATGGAATTTTATAGGGAAAAACAAATCACCCCTTCCCTCTAAATTAAAATGGCAGAAGACGATCCATCCAACCTTCTCATAAATAAGAAGTCCAGTAGATCAGGACATCCATTTATTACCAAGCAGACATCCGCTCCTCTTCTATGCTTCCCTCCGTCTTGAGAATAAATAAATAAGCACATACAAAAATCTCGGTTACCAAAGTGTTTCATTTGTTGTCATCGATGCCGGCTCCCGGCTCCGGCGCCGGCGCCGGTGTCGGTGGTTGTGTAATTGTCGTCGTCGTCGTCGTTGTTTTATTCTTCATGTGGCCGTTCTCTATAGAATCCATCATCCTCCTGGTTCTCATCTCACTCCTAGACTCTCCTAACGTATAAAGGAGGAAAATTTAGCTCATATAATGGAAACAAACGGGGGAAAAAAAACAAAAAACAGAAAAAATCCAAAATTTTCAATGGTAAGGCCCCTTACCTTGAGAACCCAGATTGGGTCTTGCCGACGCTGACCAAAAGATGAGAGTTGGGGTGATGATGCTGAGAAGAGCCCAGAAGAAAAAGACCAGAACAAAGCCTCTCGGGGGCATCTCTCTGCGATATTAGAAGAGGTGAAGGTGCTCTTGGGGAGCTCTCTTCCACAATGGAGGAAGAGATCAGAAGAAGACTCGGAATAATAATGATAAGACCAACAGTTGGAAACTCGCTGGCAATGGAGCAGAAGAGAAGAAAAAAAAAAAGGGAAATAGAAAAATAGGCAGGAGAGCTGCTCTCGTTTTTTTATAACTTTATATGCGAATTCAGAAATTGTGAGTACTTGGTTTAGAAGTTGTTTTTGCTAAGTAGTAGGTGAAGGGTTGCTGAATGGGGCACTATGATTGAGAGGGACCCCACGTTCTTGTTGAACATTTCCATTTTTTTTTTTTCTCATGTGGTGCGTTGAATCTATTCGTAAAGCTATGCACCATCTGATTGGTGGAACTTTGAATGAATGCAGTAAGATTTTCTTTTCTGTATGTTCCAGCTATTAATTAGATTCGCATAATGAAAAACAAGTTCCTGCCATCATAGATGCAGGCAAGCAGAATCCATCGTCCCCTATTTGCATGTGTCTTCGCACCAAGTCCAATCCAGCACAAGCATGCATAACTAAAATGAATTAAACATAAGAAAAGATGGTGAGTTGTGGTCAGTTATGACCAAATACTTGATTAGATGGTGACCAATTACTTGAGTGATATTTATTAATTTGGAGCACCATCTAACTTCTTTTATGATAACGGAGAAGAAAGAAAGGTTCTTTTGCTATAATTATAGAGTTTTTGATGATGTAGAGCAATTGTTCGATCATTGAAGCATAGAAGGATGACATTTACCGTGTACCTTTAGTGAGGGTCCTCGCAGTACCATGCAAGGACTATAAAACATCAATTAGATTCCCCTTCATATATAAAAAATGTGTAAATGGGTATCCTAAGGCTATTTGAGGCCACACATGTGCCATTAAAAAACCGTTGTCTTCATATGCTTTCACGTTGTCTAGTATCAATAATATGCTTTCATGTTGTTTATTATCCATTGTTACCGAGTTCATGAATTCAGTATATGGGAGGTATATTTTTTTGAGAAGAACAGGGAACTAAGTCACCATCATTTCGCTGAAGTTATGAAATAAGAAAACAGAGAGTAGTGAGAAAGTGATGACCAAACTGAAAATTTCAATATCGTCGATACTGTTTTTTCAAGATGCTTCTACTGGATAACGTTTTGTTGGGGTTTTCTTCCAAACAAACACAAAAACAAGTCTTGAAGTAACACCGTCGTTTTACTATTGAACCAGGAAGGCTCTCTCATTTCTGGTAAAAGCACATGGACATATTTTGATTCAGTATTAATAGGTTTACTTATTCAACAAGTTGAACAATTTCATAAATAATTTGAAGGAATTCTATATCAAGACATAAGTAGACCTGTAAGTTGCTCTTTTTTTTTGTAAATTTTTTATAAATAGTTTCTGTAAACTCCACTTTTCTAATAAAGGTCGGATGGCTTTGCTTTCCTCTTCATCAAAAAAAAAAAGATTCAGTATTAAAATTTGTTTTTAGTAAACTCAATATTAAAATTTGAAGAACATTGGCAGTGCATGTCACAACGATTATTGTTTAGTTCAATTTTCTTAGGGTTTGCATTATGTAGCATCCTCTCTCTCTCTCTCTCTCTCTCTTTCTCTCTCTCTCTCTCTCTCTCTGTCTCTCTCTTTATGTGCGTGTGTGTTTTTGTTTGTCGATCTCTCTGTCCGAGATACAATGGTGGGACAATTTCAAAAACAGCAACAATAGGAACAGACTTGGCCCCTCGCATCTCATAAATATGAATAAGGGCCTTCCAAGTAAAAAGTACTCTAAATTAACGTGGTAGGAGTTGCCACAGGCCTTTCATAATAAGTTCTCCTAGTCTCCTTCCTCTAGAATACGACTCCGCAGCGGGAACTGGTACAGCTGCAGCTATCTCATTCCAAATCACAGGCAAGTCTCGGATGTTTGGAGTTACAATGGTCTGACAACTTCAAAAACAGAGCAAGGAAACAAACCTTCAGAACAATGGCTCTTAACCTTGTTTCCAAGTTGCGAATACAAGTAAAACCTTGGACAAGATCCAGCCATCGGATGGTTGCCGTACACCGGCCCTTATCACTTTCATTATCTACTGGTCATGTCAAAAGACATCGAAAGAGGAAAAGGGAAACCTATCGGTCGCTTTGGCACCACGTTACTATCTTGGCTGTTGGCTGGCATCCCGCAAAAGACAGGAATATCATAAATTGTGCTCTAATTAGGGGCCCAGCCTCCTCCTCTATCCCACCGCACCAAAACCACAATCTAAACAAGATAGCATTAGACCACCTACAATCATGGTTGTGTGGATTTATTTTCCCACAACTAGGAAGATTAGATACGCAACCGTCAAGAGTTCGTTACCCACCCCCCTCCCCAACCTTTTTTTGTATGGTATATCTTGGTTTGGATGAACCCATTATGTGAGAACTTCACCGGACAAATCAGTTAACCCTATTTAAAAATATTCAAAATAAAATTAATTTATGTTTGATGATTTTAATTAAATTAAAATAATAAGAAAAGAAGACGGATGGTCGGGTGGGTGACAGAGTATGACGACACTGGATGGGTTAGATTTAAGTAACTTGGTTAATGAATCATAGGGCACCGGGTCATTGAGGGCTAAGGCCATTATTAGATGGAGTTCATCAATAGTGGATTTCATAGAAACTTAACGGGGCTGGAGTGATCGGTCTAATAGGCATCCCGACACCAAGACAGTTTAGGGTCTCTTTTTAGGAATCAATTCAAGCCTGTAGAATAGGTGGATGGGACCACAGCAACGTATGGGGGGCTAGAGATTAAGGGGATGTGTATTAGTTCCAACATCCTCCTGCATATTCATTCCCATTTGGGAGTTGTGAGGTAGGTAGGGAATGAGCGCAAGAAACGGAGCGGGGGGAGAGGGATGGCAGCCATTGCTGTGCTGTAGTCATCGACGATGGCAATCCAAACCATTTTCTTAATTTAATAGGAAAGATTAAAGATTAAAGCATTTGATTCATTCCGCTTTTGTGCTTCCTGGCCAGCCAAATGACTAACCCAATGTGCTTCTTGCGTAGACATGAGTAGATTCAATGAAGTTAGAGATTCCAAGAGGAAATGGACGTCATGTAGGATATAATTACAGGGAAAAATGCTCCATATCTTACTTTTAGCATCTAAAAACTTGGCGAAGAATCTCTAAATAAGGATACCACTAGCTTTTAGATTAATAAAGATGTTGCTTGTGTTTTCATTCTCCTTTTTATTTTTCTAGGGGAACAGGTGGGTTTTTCCTACGTTTAGTTCGCCACGTAGTTGGTAAATTAAACTCCCATTGCACTTGTGCAGTCGGACCTATGGCTCTTATGCTATTCTATGTAGTGTGAGCAAATTTTCAGCTAATTCATATTATATGCTTTCAATGTTATAAAACAAAATGGATATCGAGTACTTAGTGGGATAAGTTATGTCATATAACTACATGTTCTTACAAAGCTTTCCAATTTTTTACTTTTTTTAACTATTTCATACATTTTATAGTGATTTTACCCCAGGTCAAATTTTGGTGATAACACGATGGATGATATAATTGTAGCATGTCAAAAGCCTAAATTACGATAGTAGTATTAAGAAGGATAGCTGTTGCGGCATCGATTTTGTCATCAGAGATTAGCAGGCCAAACTAGTGGCGGCTGAGGGTCGGCACATTTTTGATCAATATGTCACTGGTGTTGAGGTCAAAGCTATCTGAGAGGATGTCTCCTACGTGAGATGGATGCTGGGGGCGGACCACATCATCCTTGAAGAGGACTCCGCTACGGTGATTGAGGGGATCCGGGGTCTTGGGAGTGCTGTCAGCGGATTGCGGCTGCTCCATGACATTCGCCGACTTTTAAGCGAATGCGTCGCCTTTCGGGCTACCCATATCTTCAAAGAGGCCAACAGCGTTGCTGATTGGATGGCCTTCTATGCAGCTCATCACTCCGGAGATTTTATCTGAAAGGCCCACGCCTCTGTTTTATCTCTCTTGCATTTTCTTCTACTATCTGGCTCTTTGGGCTGTACTGACACCCAACGTGTGTGAGCTGCCGTTGTACCAAAAAAAAAAAAACCTAAATTATGGGATTATAGGTCCTTTAATTAGTTTGGATTGTCTGAGCTAATTGCAGAATTTCAGATCTTGTTATTAAGTTGCAGTACTTTGAGCTAATTCCGGGATTTTAGATAATGCAATTACACCAGATTCTATGTACCGTTCCCACAAAATACAAATCACTACGATGGGAACGAAACAGGTTTTTCAGATAACGTGTGCTTCAGTTTCACCATAATACACAGGCTGCTGTTTTCATTTGTATATTTGATATCTCTCTACAAAAAATATTATTTTGCAAAATTTAATTTTCTATTAAATATTTTTTCAAAAAAAATTTACGGTATAAAAAGATAATTATTTTATTCAATAAGAGATGAATAAGAAGATAACATTGTTATGTTTCTATCGTCACTCATTATTTCTTATTATAATACTATTATAACAATTATTTCAATAATAATATTAAAATATGAAGTGTTGAACACATGAACTTGTTTGTATGTTAAAAATTCCCACCCATGCCCTTGACGAGATCAGGTAAGTTCATTAATGTGGGAACTGTTGCTAGAAAGCATCTTGGCAAGGAATTTGAAACAGCTGACTTTGTTATTGAATGAACCCTAAACATCAGTATCATGGATGGCACCTCACTTGATCTTACTCTTTACACAGTAACTGCCCTTTTGGGTGTAAAGCAAAGAGAAGGATTTGAGAATCAACCAGGACCGGATAAACAGTCTCAAAAGTCAACCTCGGAACCGCATGAGTTCACCGAGGTGGAGCATACGAGTGAGTATTATACAAAGAATTTACAAGCGGATGAGTTTGAGGCCTCAATAGCCTAGTGTTGTGGGTCAATGATGCTCGAGCATGTACTTGTTTGGAGTTTCTCTTTATTTTATATAAGTTTTTATGGATTGATCACAGGCGGTTAGAGACGTCAGTCGGTTTACAATGTCGTCGAGCTCCTTCCTTTCCGGAAATACATCAGCTACTACAAGCGCTTGCTAGGGTTCCTCTACCATAGGTGGAGTTGTCTGGTCATCCACTCTGCAGGTGGGTTAAAGCTAAAGGTATTCCATGGAAGTGTAGTAGTTCCTCCGATCGAGTCCCTGCCTTACCTAAGATCAATTTCACTGTAAAGAATTTCAAACGGTAGCGCCTCTTGGCTAGCTACCGGCTCTCTTGGTTTGGTCGTTCCCCAATCAGATGTTTGAATGTGAGCTATACTCCGCGTCACTCGGACTGCCTAAACTCCTAAATAAAGCCCTTGTGGTGTTCACAAGCCATCGAAGGTTTTCTGCAGTTGACCAGTAAGGGCTAGCAAAAGAGGGAAGGGCTAGGGGGCAGAGCGTGAACGCATACCAAAAAAAAATGGAAAATAAGGTCCTAGCCTCGTCGGCCCTCCAATTCTCAACCCCGACCTACACAAGTGGTTTTAGAACCCACATTTTGAAAACATCAGACGTAAATTTTTTGAGTATATTCGAGAAATGTCTCCAAGATTGCTGTCGTTATACTACATGCCATGCAATACTCCATCGAAAGATTCAAAAACAGTTGCGGAGAATTTTGATTGTTATCCTTCTATGATATATTAATCTATTATTCTCATTCATCTCCAAACCTACTTGATCATGAATGACATGTGTTTTTATTGATAAAAAGTAATTATGCAAAACTTTTGCTACGAGCCTAAGACGCCTTTACTGACTTAACCTTTATGAAGGACGGAAGCATAGAAACAAAAAGTTTCATAGTATCCTATTTTTATATAGCTCCAAATTCACCTTGGAGGTGAATGTGCAAAATTTGGGTATCAAAGAGAGAACTCTATATTGTCTCAATTAAAAAAGAAAACTCCATGGAAGGTAGCATGATATACTATTGCACACGATAATGTGTTAATTGCAAGATAAAAACCATTAGAACTTCTTAGGCTTCGAATTGTTAAATGAGGCCTTGGGCTAAGGGACAAATCAACGGATCGAGTTAGAATATTCTTTTGATTAATGATATGATTAGATCAAGGTATGACTTTTAAATGCATAATTTGGTCAACAAACATTAATAGCCACATGCTTGGTGGTGTGCATATGAGCCATTTTTGGTAGTCAATGCCCTTGTGCAGGTTTCTTATTTCATGAGATGGTACCTGGAAAATAAGTCCAGCCTACAATAACCATTCTAGCAGTCTTCTAAATATATAAAAAAATAAATCATTTGATTATCTTCTAAGAAAAATAATATTTATTGATTGCCAATAATCAAAGTATTCATAAAACCTTCATCACTTCATGGATTTCTTAAATTACAACTTTACTATCTATTTTCCTATAGGTTCCTGTTTATGGAAATTGGACCCGGGAGCGACCACTAGCTGAGAAGGAGGAGCTCCGGGAGGTGGTGCATCGGCGGACTGCGTCGTCCGGGGGACCTGCAAGAAGCCGGTGGTCGGGGTTTCCGGCGCCGGTCCTCCGATGTTTAAGTCAAAGAGGGCTTTCGTGGAGAAAGAGAAAAAGTTTATATGTAGAAGTCAAAGTCAGAAGTCCCCAGTCCCCCCTTCAGAGAAAGAAGTTTCCATTTTTATAGGAGGGGTGCCAGGGTTACCTGCAATGGGACTGGGCGAATTAATGGGTTACCGTCATGGTTGGACATAATCGTATGAATTAATGAGTTGTCGTGGATGACTGGACGGAATTGAGTGAGTCAACGAGTTGCCGTGGATGACCTGAGATTTTGGGTAGGCGAGAGGTCCGTGGAGATCATGCGCATTTAATTGTTGATAGTCGCTCAGGCGAAGATCGCGGGATTGGATCCCGGATGAGGAGGAGAGGTATGCTTCATCCTTTGACTGGATCTTCTTTGGACTTAAGGGCGATCGTGCTCAGCTTAGCCGAGATCAAGACCGCAAGGCTGTGAGCTCTGAGGTCGGGCGCCTCGAGGGTTGCCGTCGTTGCGTCCGTCATCACGTGCCGGCGATGCATCTTCATGTGTTTTATAACAATCCATTTTTTTCCCCAACACTGTTCCAATATTCAATATTATATTCTTGATATAGTGATTGGGCTTGTTGGACTTTCCCACCGAGGTAACCCACTGTAGAAAATGGTTAAGGGTGAAAATTAAGTCTCATGCATAATAGCATCAGGAGGCATATAATTTGTAAATTCTCAAACAAAAGGTGGACTTATTTCCATATCATACTAAGAATCCTACAAAATTATGGATTCCAACTTTCCCACCTTTTTATGTTTTTTTCTTCTTTAATTTTATTTCATCGAATTGCACTTCAAGTGCAATAATATTGTTGTATTTATTTTCATGAATTTATTTTTTTAATGTTGGTGAAGGAAATATCATGACATTTACAAATTGATATATAGAGTAATATTGGGTGAGTAATTAATAGAATATGGACTTTTTTCAAGAAAAAATGAGAAAAGACATGGAAACTACAATGCCCGCAAGGGCTTAGAAGATGTCAACAATGCTAAATTAACATGGAGGCGAAATGAATACCCGTGGAAACGAAAAGAATGACATGCATAAGATCTTTCATGCCTGGAAAATTGTGCATTAGCTGTTTCCTAGAGCTTGTTGCCATCTCATCCAAAGTTGGCTATATGCAACATTAATCCATTGGCATAAAAACATTCTAGAAAAATCCAGTTGTCAACAACAAGCAGAAGGTTTGCATGCAGAACCCCGCTAATCTCTCTTGAAAGAGCCACCTAATGAGACTATTAAGTCTACCCTCATGCAGCTAACTTATAGGACAAGTGTGCACGAAGCTTTGGCAATTCTTTCCGGACTCAAACAATAAAATGCCAGCATTATTGGATGCCTCGACTAACTCGGGCAATAAAATTTTTTCGTTTAAATGTTATAAAGATTTGAGTCTGATATCTTCTAAATATATTTTGGACGGAAAAATAATTAATTTTTTTATAATATCAATCATTGGATCTGCACAAATTTTAAAGTATCCAAACATACAGCACCTATTGCATAAAAAATTTTATTTTATTTTTTAAAAAATATATTAAAATAAAATATAACAACAACCATTTCATTTTTTTTTTTTTTTTGCTAAAACGGGTATTTCAACAAATTTCGAGGTGCTTTTTGGCTAACTTCGGGCCCACAGAGTACCTTCAGAGTGACAGTTCACATAAGAAGTCGCCTAATCCGTCCGGGACGCTCACCAATGCGCATTTTAAGGCTTCTATTGTATAAAATTTTTATTTTATTTTATTTAAAAAATATGTTAAAATAAAATATAACGACAGCTGCCCCCCCGCCTCTTTGGCGATGAGCGCGCCATACAGGTTGGATGTTAATTTCTAAGGCATCTTTTGAACCGTACATATTAATAATGTGTGGGTGCGGGTTGTCGTCGTCAGCGAGAGAGAGGACAATTCAAAACGAGACGAGAACTTCCCTCTCTCTCCGAAGAGGAGCGCTTCGGGAATGCAGGAAACGGCGCCAGCCAGGATTCTTCCTTGGCTGGAAAGCGAGAAAAAGGACAAGGAGACGCCATGGCCCCTCTCTCGTCTCTTACAATGCCGATGCTTCCATCCCTTCCCTCCTTTAAATCTCCCCGCCTTCGTGTTCGGAGCTGCTTCAAGAACCCTAGTTCTCGGCTTCTTTTCGGGTTTCTTGTCTTCTCCAGGTTCTTGCCGATTCCCTCGCAGAAAGATCGGACTAGTGCATTCGCCGGAGGCGCGGAAACCCTGGGGATCGAGGGATTTTTTGGAGAAAATGATTTGATTTCGAGACATTTTGTGGTTGTTGAGGTATATGATTCTTTCATGAAACCTAGCTTGTATTTCTACGTAGAGATCTTTTGGCAAACAGTGCTTCTTGTTAATCTCTCTTAGGCTTCTTGGATATGCTCTAGAAATCTTAGCTC
>JAOXJJ010000316.1:8798661-8818234 GCA_025769935.1 Phoenix roebelenii | reverse complement strand
TTGTTAATCTCTCTTAGGCTTCTTGGATATGCTCTAGAAATCTTAGCTCTCCGGATCCCCTGATATCTTGAACATCTCTTGTGTGATGGTAGATTTGCTGGAGCTGAGTTCTTGCTGCGGAAACCCTCGGAATTGAGACGTTTTGTGGAGTAAACGCTGTAGTTATTGAGGTACGACAAACCCTTGTTTGAGGTTATTGCTTGGTTGTCTTTGTGAAATTGCAGTCGTTGGTATGTGCTGCTTGTGAGGCACTAGATTTCTTATCATGCCTGGGATTCTTGGTTTCTGCATAGAAATGTTTTGATAAACGACAGAAGTATCGTACTTCTTCTGATGTAATAGGGAGCATAATCATAGGAATTGCTAACTTCTTGTTGATCTCCTTGAGGTTTCTTCTTTGCTGGAATTGTTTAGCTTTTAGGATTGCATAGAGAAATGGTATTAATGTTATTCTTTTTTTCTCTTTTTTTTGTGTGTGTGTGAGAGAGAGGGAGATTTTTTCTGATATATACGTAATCTTAGAAAGTTCTGTATCCATTCTATGATTCATAATCTTGGAGTTGAGTATTAATGAGATTTAGCATGATTAGTAGATAACCCAAGTTGACAAAAAGCACTCTAAGTTTGTTGTTTTTAGTTGAATATATATTCCTTTCTTTTATATACACGTTGTATGATAGTGTGGGATCTAAACTGATGTGGTTTGAGATCAAAGGAGATCAGACAGAGAGGAGGGCTAGAAATGCATGCCTGAAAAGAATGAAAATGACATCTCGAATGCAAATAGATACCTTCACAATTCTCAAAAGGCATATCATGGGAAATAAGAAAAAACTAGATATAAAATCTGTTAATTTCATTTTGACAATGCAGTTGTCCTTTAAAAAGTATATAGAAGAAAAATGAAGAAATAACAGGAGGAATAAAAAGGGAACGGAGGTGGAGGAGGAGAAAGAGGAAGAAAAAGATTTGAACAAAAATGTAGCTGATGAAAACATCCTTTTATTTTTGAAAAAATGGTTGAATAGAATTTTCTTTCTTTTATAACAAAGAGAATGTTAGTGCTGAGAGTAAGGGATCATTTAAAAATGAGCAAAATGTAGTTGTTTAAAACTCCTTAGTTGTTTGTTTTTGTTATTGACTAGACATTTCATTCTTTAAAAAATGAACGAAGTTTTATTCAATATTTTAAGAAGAAGTTAGTTCATTAAAATCTCCTAAATTGTGTGTCAAGTGTACAAATATACAAAAAAGTAAAGTTTTTTTTCCAATAATTGAAGAGGAAGATAGTTGACAAAATCTCTCGTTTTCATAATAATTGTGGAGTAAGATTTTTATTATATTATATGTAATGACCCTAAAGCTCACCCAAAAAGAGTAGCTAAAAAATATTATTTGAGTTTCTTGACCCTATTAATTACTCAAGATCTCCCCAGAGCATAACTGATGGGGGACTAAAAACAAGCTTGCGTTAATAGGAATTTAAAAATGAGTTAATTCTTGTCAATTTGAAATGAAACTTTTTCGTTGAATGTCTCTTGGATTCTTTTCTCCTTCTAATGGTTGAGTAGGAAATTTGTTCTTTTTAAAAGTAGTGATGCCTTGTCAAGGTTTGAATAGCAGTCTGGTTAAATTATTCTAAATTATTTTTTTTGTTTAAAATTGACTGATGTTTGATCATCATTTCAAGTGAAAATTGTTGATTAAAATCTGATTTTTTGTTAGTTGAGTAGAAATTTTGTTATTTTAATAGGAAAAATGTTAGTGTTTAGAGTCGAGAAACATTTAAAAATAGAGAAGTTTACATAATCAGATTTTAAAAAGGAGTGAATTTTATCAGTATTTGAAAAGAAATGCAGGTTATTGAAATTCTCCATTTTTTTTTATTGTTGAGTTAGTGAAAAAAGTTCTGGATTGTTTTCTTCTTTTAAGGATGATCGAAATTTGCTAATTTAAAATTCTGAAATTTTATTTTGATTTGAACAGAAGCATAGTTTATAAAATTATTTTTGCTTCTTTTCATTGTTCAATAGGAATTTCATTCTTTTATAAGAAACCAAGTAATAGTTGTGGAGCCTAAATGAGGTATATTTATGCTTAATTAACTAATTGCATCCTAACTTACCGTGCAGTCAAAAGAATATTATAGTTAAAAATAGTTGCGTCCACTTGTTGTCCAACTGATATTGCAAATCCTGATTTGATGTGTCTAGTTTATCTACTAAAAGCTGTTAGTCAATAAGTCAATCTATCATAGACAATATACTGTGCAAATCCATAAGGTTGCTTCTAACAAAAAGACATGTTATGCTGCATAGCATGTACCCTATTTGGTGCTAATTTTGCTTAGAACCTTAATACCCAGGCCCTTTCAGCTTGTTCAATTGCAGAGTCCCCACAATTTTTAGGGATGCTAGCAATGGAGAATGCCTCAAGTTGCACTAAATCTTCTTACCATCAATCTTCTTCGAAGCAGAGACGAAGTGGCTATGAGCCTTCTGATACAGAAACAGATTGGCAGGAAAGCCCTTGGAATGAGGGACTATCAATCTCAAACAGGCCTAGAACACCTCCAGGTCCTGCTAGAGCCATCAGTCCTTTAAATCACAGTCGGAGGAACACTTTGAAGGAGGAAAGCAATTATCCCTCAGTAAAGGCTTTGGGAACTAGTTCAGCTACCAGAAGACATAGTAGATCTCCTTACAAACCAATCAGAGGTGCTGGTGATGTACCATACTCTGATTTAAGAAGAAATACCAGTCCTTTAAAAGTTTCAGAGCACCGCAGACATGTTTCTCCATATAAGGCCAAAACAGAGCAGTCAGAACATGAAAACAGTGAGCTAAACAACTCATTCCGCAAGAGGAGCCAGAGAACACCCCCAAAAATTCATAATTCTGCACAAAATGATACCCACTCACAACTTCAAGAAGTTTCTAGGGTCAACGAGAGATCAAAATACAGTCGTAACAGGTCAATGTCTACCCCAAAGCTGAGAGCAAGGGAAAAGGACCAGCAATCTAGTTCTAATTCTGCAGTTCGTGGCACAGGCTGGATCACCTCACCACTAGTGAAAACCACGATCCAAGATCAGAAAGATGGCACATATGCTAGAAGTTCTTCCCCAAAGGAAATAAATGAAGTGATTGCTAGTAGGAAACTATCTAAGTCTCCATCTTATGATGCTCATTTAACAAAGAGCACAGACTCAGTTTCATTTGGTGATATCTTCTTTTCCCGTGATTGCACAATTCCACAGAAAAATTCTGACATGAACAATAGCAACAATGGGAAAAACTTTGCTCCAGGCATAAAAGCGGTTCTAGAGAGAAATGCTCCTCTTCATCAGGAAAGTAGAGGGATCAAGAGTTCTGATCAGAATCGGCAAGCGATATCAGTTAGCACGGTTCTTTCGCAAACAAATACTAGCTTTGTTTCTGCTGCTGGTCAATTGTCTACTGGTCAAACAAACACAAGCTCAAATTCTGCTATTGGTCGACTTAGTAGGACTAGTAATGACACTGGTAAATTTAGTGATGGCAGCGGAAAAAGTGGAAATTTCAGAAAATTCACTGCCAACATACAAAGAAGCCAGACAGAGGCCTGGCTCTCATGTGTCAGGAAAGGCTCATGCAGAAAGTCAAAGTTACCAGAATATAGGGCAATTGACGAAGCTTCTTTCATTGAGAAGGCATTTGTGGTGGAAGAACTGAGAATGTTCTGGGCTGATAAGCATAGGCCCCATTCCTTGAATGGATTCATTTGCCACAAACAACAAACACAGCATCTGAGACAATTGGTAAGGTTTACCAGTTCTGCATGTCATCCTCTTTCACATATTTCATTGTAATTGAGCTTTTGAGGTCTTTTGAGGTCATGTGAGATTATGTAGAGATTTTGTGAACTATTAGAATGTAGCTTTCCTCAGATGCATTATGGTAGTTTTAATTGCTGACTTTTCTAGATTCTAGAAAAATGGCGACCTGTGTGGGATCATTCCCACCCCTTTGTCCATCCTCCTACACATGGGGCCACCACTAGATTTACCTGGTGTTGCTTTGTTGGCATTAACTAATTGAGATATTCATAAGTAATAATTTGTGAATTTCCTGAGTTCAACTATTGTTCATGTAACAGTTTTTTCTTCATCAATTTAGATTTAATTGTTTTAACTAGTTACTTTTATGAAGAAAGATAGGCAGCCACGCCTAACATTTTCCATGCTCTCTTACTGGTTGCAGAAGTTTGAAAATTGAAAATCTTGAGGAGAGGCCGGGGCTCTCCGGTTCCCAAGTTAAAGAAAGTTCTGTTATTCCAAATATACTCCCTGCCATTCCCCAATCTCCTCCATCTTCTCATTTGGTTTTTCTCTATTCTATCTTTTATAGTGTTCTTTCCTTCCTTTAATTTTGTCTCCTATTTCTCTCCATCCATAGGATCTCACCTAGCTCCCACCCTTGACTCCATCTCAAGAACTTCCCCTATTCATCTCTGTTCACCCAAAATCAACATGTAGATGCTTCCCGGTCCCCCTATCAATATATTAATAAAGTAGAAGTTTGTCATGAAAAAATTCAATAAAATAGAATTATTCTAGATGGGTTCGGCCTGTTGGTGGAGCATGAGATTAGTCTAGATGTCAACATGCTGAAGGAGGAAGAAAGAGAAGAGGGGAGGGGGAAGAAGAGAGTTGGACTGAATAGAAAGAAGAGGCAAGAATGGAGGTTTGAGTCAAGGGTTTGATGAGAAAGAAGAGATGAGAGGAGTGAGAAAGGGTCGGGGGATTTGAGGGTGGTTACGGAATAATAATTGATTTTCTTTTGGAACCGGATGTACCCGGTTTTATGGGCATGGGAAAGCTAGGCATGGCTACCTAGCTCTCCTAAAATTCTATTTCACTTTGCATCAAACAAATAAAGGTTTGTCAATTTATGATATGTTTTGTGCTTTTACTTAAGATCAGATCAAATTAAAGCTATTAGTATGAGAGAGCTTTTTCTTGTGCCCGTCTTTGTTGAACCCACTACAAATTGGTGCAGACTTGATGCTAATCTACTTCAAGCTAAGAATTTTTCATTAGATTTCAAAATATAGCATTTCTACACGATGTGGATGGTAGTCATTTTCACTTTTATAAGCAGTAGAAACTTGCGCTTCACTTGGATAGTGCTTACTTATTTGTCCTTTTGTTAGATATCCCACAACAGTTTTCCCCATCTCCTGTTCAAGGGACCTTCAGGCTCGGGGAAGAAATCATTGTGCATGGCTTTCCTGCATGAAATCTTTGGTGACTCATCCTTGAAAGTATGACGAAGTGAAGGATTATATAATTTTCATTCAAACATTTTTATGTGGAAAAAGCTCACTGATTTTTGCCAATTTTGCAGGTCTCACATGATTTAAGACATTTCCATGTCCAGGTATAATGTTTGCTAACATAATTATAAATATGTCTACATTGAGTCTGCAGTTTCTTATTTAGTGGCATGAGGAAGTTACTGGGTTTGGAAAACCACAGATAATCAGTACTAATTTGAAGGATGAAAATGAGCAGGGCCTGGAATCTCCCTAAGAGCAAGATAATATACAACTCATGCCAGGTGTCGGTCCAGCCCTACTTTTGATGGGCCTGTGCCTAGCTCATTGGCTTTGCTAGAGCTTTAGCAGCCTTACAGGTTCCATGGTCAAACCTAAAATGTGCTTTGACTGGAATGACATTGATCATGATAATAAGTATGTGGCAAAAATTTATATTCTTCACAAAAGGAAAAGATGTGTCCTTCAGAAAAAAAATTTATACATTGTTGCTACTATTATTGAGTATCCATCATTAGTTCTTTCACATAATTATTCGCACAATTTATTTTGCTTTTTGTTGTCAAGAGTAAGCCTGACATAAAGATTTTTGGGGCTGGGAATTCAAAGTCTAAACAATATTTATACACTTTTGATTTTTTACAGGAATCTAGGCCAGTGCAAATTGTCGTCCCTTTAACTTCAGGTCCTCACCATTTTGAACTCAATTTGAAGTCCCAATCTAAGAATGCTCGATATGCTTTAATGGCTCTTGTCAAGGAAATAGTTGGCAACTGTGCTGATATCCCTGAAGTTAGTGATGCAAGTTTGAAAATGAACTACAAAGGTCTACTACTAGTTGCATGCTGACCTTTCAACCAGATATCAATCTACATGACTTTAAAATGCCTCCTTTTATTTTTCCAGTGATTGTTCTCCATGACGTTGATAAAGCCACAGAAAATGTTCAACACCTGATCAAGTGGATAATGGATTGCTATACGGATGCATGTAAAATCATTCTTTGTTGTGAAGATGACACCAATCTCCTTCATTCCATAAAGAGTCGCTGCAAACTTATGGCCGTGGATGCTCCTGTAACACATGAGGTAAGCATGACATACATACATATATACATCCATACATATATGTATGCATGTTTGCATGTATTTATGTATATGTATATGTTTCACTTATTCATATTAAGATTAATAGATAGCATCTAAATTTTCATTGTTAAGGAGCAAGAAAATTTAATATTAAGTAAAGCAAAGGAGTATACTCAGAGATAAAAAGTTGATGTGTTAAATTCCTGCAGGTGCATGTGAAAAGATCTTTTGACATAGTTTACATTTCTAATGGTGGGATGCCATATAGTTTATAAATATGTTATAAATATGGCGGATGATTTTCAGTGCTACTTTGAATAGTATATGCATGTATTTGTGTATGTGATCTCTGTAAACATCCATACCAATTGAGCTGCAAAAGAATTTTATTGTTACAATGCAACTATGGACCCGTTTGGTTCGCGGAAAGAGGAGGGGGAAAGTGTGGGCAATGAAAAAATGGAGAAATGCCTCATGTTTGATCAAAGAAGAGAGATGGGAAAGTAGCTTTCCTATGAGAATAAGATTCCTACATTTCATGGAAAAGAAAATTCCATGTGGGATATGGAAAAGTCACTTTCCCACAGGCTGGGAATTGGTGTAAGTTTTTTTTAAAGAATGCCCTTAAGCTTATAGATGGAATGGGGTAAGGTCTTTTCCTTAATTAAGGGCATAATAGGTATTTTACATAATTTTTCTGGGAGAATAGATGCTCAAACAAATATAAGCCGCTATGGAATGTGCCATTTTTCCATGGTCAACTAAACATGCAAAAACCACTTTCCTAGGTATCATATACTTAGGCATCAGCTTCCTAGAAAACATATTAGTGAGGGAAAAGTTTTCTCACAAACCAAACGAATCCTATATTATTGCAGACTAGATCACCCCTTTATTCTGAAATTTCAAAATTGTTTTTGTAGAAATTCATATGCATCAAGCGGATTTCCTGGAAACTTTGCTATTCAATTTTCATAAAATCCTCCAGTCACAGTCCCAACTATTTGGTGCTGGCTTTCATGTGTCTTTACTTGCCATTTGCTGACTGTTCATGCTATGTAACACTGGACGTTGCTTTGAGAAGAACAGTTGGCAAATAAGGACTCATAAAGCCAAAAATTTGGACCAGTGTTAGAAGTCATGGCTATCATTATTAAGTTTCCAAGCACTCTTCACTTGATGCTTATGAGTCCCAATTTATTCTGAACTCTCTTTGGTTTAGATGTCACAATTAACAACTACTTATGTTGTAAAGGTTCTGGACTTACATTTCCATTCTGTCATGTATCTCAGATGATGGAGGTTCTAATTCAGATAGCAAAGAAAGAGAATTTTGAACTATCTACAAGTTTTGCTGCTAAGATTGCAACTAGATCTAAGCAAAACTTGAGGAG
This sequence comes from Phoenix roebelenii, assembly GCA_025769935.1. Taxonomy (NCBI): domain Eukaryota; kingdom Viridiplantae; phylum Streptophyta; class Magnoliopsida; order Arecales; family Arecaceae; genus Phoenix; species Phoenix roebelenii. The sequence goes on along the minus strand of JAOXJJ010000316.1, from coordinate 8,810,436 downwards.
GGCGATAATGGCTCTTGAAGCATGCAAAGCGCACAAGTATGGCAGTGCTTGACACCTATTAACATTAAAAAGTTTCCATTTTCTTTGTTTTCTAATTTGTGCGATGCACTTACAGCTACCCATTTGTTGATGATCAACCAATGCCACTTGAGTGGGAGGATGTTCTGGGGGAACTTGCAGCAGAGATTCTAGCTGATCCATCTCCTAAAAGGTTAAAAATTAGTCTTCTGAAAATTATCATTGTTCCTTTGGCATTCTTTGTTATAAAGAATATTTTTTTATAATAAAATATAATATTCTTTGTTCCTTCTATTCCATTTTCTACCTACAATCAAATATATCATAAAAAAATGTTGGTCTTAGTATTAAACTACCACACCATGCACATGGATACACACACATATATATATACATATACTCGATGCAAAGATGCACCACTCGCGCTTCCGAAATTAACCTAAAAATTTTAATGGTTCATCAGTATTCACCAAGCACTCTTGCAAAACCACTCGAATAACCAAAATTGCCAAGCCCAATAGACTAAGCAGACATTACAGTTTTCCCAACAATCTAACTTTTCTTTCATTCCTTTCTCATCATAATTCATTAATTTGGAATTAAAGTTACTTGAAGGATCTAGAGATGGCCTTTTCTTCTCCTTTCTTAGGTTTGTATTTTTTTATTATCAGGAACTTCTTTGATCCTTATTTAACATCATAGGTATCAGTATTATCAAAGTTCAACCTCCTTTAAAAATGCACACCTAATGCTTGCCCTGATAGCAAATCTCCTTTATCCTATTAATTGATCTATCATTAGCTTCTTTATTGAAGTAATGGTGTTACTTATAATTAGATTTGTAATCAGAAGGTGGATTAATACACAAAGCTTGTTCTTTATCTAAGTCCAAAGTGAAGTTGTTTTTTCTTCAAGTTTTCTTTTCATAATCTACTTCTTATTAGTTCCTTTTTTCCATCTTCTGTCAACAAGCAATAAGCTTCATACTACCTATTTGAGTATAGCTTTTATATTCCTTGCCTATCATTTCTATTATGGGTTACATTGGTTGTCAATTCAATCTTATCTAGACATCCCTCACTACTTCCATCCAAGTTATATTAGTTTATCATCTCCTATATTTTGGAAACTTTATCTGCAAATTGATGTTTAGTTTTATATATCATTCAATTCCTTTGCTGCAGCTCATGAGCACAAAATTTATTTTTTTGCCCAAACTGATTCAAAACTAGTGTCTACTGAAAACCTGTCAAAACCCAGTTAGGAATTTTCTTTCTTTTGAGTATAACTATTGGGAGCACAATAAACAGAATTACCTAGGTGTAATACTTGGGAAACGGTTGTGCCAAAATCTGAATGTGGAAGTACAGAACCCCTCCTCTCCTATGGCAGTGGGGTGCAGCCACCTTCCCGTAGGCAAATTTGCTAAATTTTGCTAAATTAAAATTTATCAGAAAACAAGCATGTGAATGATCAAACTAATCTTATTCACACGTTGAGGATGAATTGGACCTTTGATGGTAACTATCAACAAAGCAAGATGCATATCTAAGGTATGTAAAATGTGACATTGGGTTTAGATTTTCTTTGTTAAATTTTTTAAAAGAATTATCACACTGACATCCCTTGTGCTATTATGCCCTTTTTATATTATAAATGGATCATATGACAGATGGATCATATGATATATGGATCATATGATAGATATCAAGAGATTTAAATGCTCCACTAGGTACATGGTCCATTTTGTCTATAAAAATCTATTGAAAGCAACTCCCTTACTCTCATGTCAGTTGTAAAGATCAAAATACAGTGTCATAAGTTAGTCCCCAGCCTCAGTTATGTGGTAATTTTTTAATTTATTCTTTGGCCAGTGCTTGTTTTGCAAGAAAGTGGCTTGCTTTAAGGTTCAAATTAGGTGTGATCCATGCTCAAACACACTGTTTAAAAGGGAGGAGGCAGGATGTATGGTGTTCGACTTCCTGAAGTTTCTCTCCTATCCCGTCATCAGTTAGAAGCAAATCAAAATTTATGTAATAGTATTGCAAGCATTTAACAGCCAAATGTCAACCTGACATGATCCCTGATTCATGTGACCTTGGGACCACACAGGCAGTGTGTGGAGCAGCCAACTAGAAGCACTGTTAGATCAATTTTCATTGAAAATTGTATTATTGGACCTCAAAATAGATTAATATTCTGTTGCAGGTTATTTTCGATACGTGGGAAGTTACAAAAGTTGCTGGTGGAATTTGTACATCCTAAATTGATTCTCCAGGTAATATCATTTCCCGTTCGAAAACAAACAAATGTGTTTAACATTTTGTTAAGCAACCTTATATTGATTTGATAGTATTGATAATGCAACCATTGAGCAATAAATTTAAACCCAGGGTATACATTGTAGTAGAATTACTTTTCCCCTCATGCAGAAGCTTGTTGAGCAGTTCCTTAAGGGAATTGAAGCTGGTCTGAAAAGGGAGCTTTACTATTGGCATGCATACTATGTGAGTTGAAAAGGATCTTCTTACTGGTAAAGAAATGGTTTAGAGTAGTATATAATTTGGAAAGTAAAATTTGCAGGATAAGAGATTGCCAACCGGAACAAGTGCCTTGCTGAAGCTAGAAGGTTTGATGATGCTTATAAATTAATACCTTAATTCATTTGTACATTTCTGGGTGTTATTTGATGCAAGGTTTTGTAGGAATTAATATCAAACTGCAGCATTACATAAATACTGAATATGCACACACAACTCAACATTTGAAATTCTTATTTAGTACGTGAACTAGGCCTTGCTCTAATACTAGTCAAGGAATAAAATGGCGCCTATGCAGCTCAGGACGTACCGTATCATTGTGCGCGCCATGACAAGAACTGGCAGTCATGCCGGTGCCTAATATTTTAATTGTTCAAAGAGGGGTCACACGGTGAAACATGGGAGCATCACAATAAATTGGGGGACAGGGGCTAGTACTTGAAAATGATTGGCAATTAATTCTTTTTATTCTGTTGCAGAATTTGTTGCAAAGTTCATGAGCATCCACAGAAAGAGCTTTTGAGGACCGTTGTGTATTTAGAGTCAAGCATCAGGTCGTTGTATATTTCCCCCAAGTTTTAGATTCAAAGGATGAACTGTCGTGCATGCCGTTGATGGCAGTAGTGATGCAATGCTCGCCCATATTGTAATAAAACAATGTATGGAAAGTTTGACGGAAGTGCATATCTTGTTTTAGTAGACACATCAATTGTCGCTCATCATGTGATGTCCCTAAAATGCAACAGAGATTTGTGCCCTTGTGACACATCTCAGATGATTCAATGCCACGTGTAAATCCATGAAATAATCCAAGGGTACTGAGAACAAATTATCGAGGGTGTAGAATATTGAGTGTTTTTTCTTTTTTTTCTTTTTTTTTTTGTGTCGCTGCTCTGTTTACCGATGACTGATGCTGGTGTGGCAATTCAGGATTTCTTACTAAACCAATCATCAATTTTTGGTAAACCAAGCAGTCGGCTTTGGACTGGCAAGGTGATGATCTGGTAGCTGAAGAATATCATAAAATGCGTAAGGCAGAAACACAAAATCTATGTACTTTTTGGAATTGTCGACTCCATTCTATTATCATGCTCCTGAATCTGCTGCTCTATGAATTTCTGTTTGCTGTGGGTAAGATTTTATTCAGAGGGTATTCATCCAAATAAGCCCTAATATGCAGATTAGGGCTTGCAAACTGCCACGTCATCCTAATATACAGCCGCCGCTAAACCGGTCATCATGATTAACTTGTAAACCAAAACATAACCTAAAATACAACCGCCGCTAAACAGGACTAACTGGTCATCATTAATCCAATCAAACCCTTTGATTCTTGTAAGTGTGATATAATGGTTTTTTAACAACCAATTAGACTTGTATGTCGCCTACTGCTTCAAGAGAATTGAATGCAAGTTCCATCAGTTGGGTGATCTGTCATATTACCCAAAATGCTGGTCCCCGGTGCAATTGTACAGCAAGCCCTGCAGATGCTTCAAATACAACACATACAATCTACCAGGTTTTCCAATTCTTCATCATCGTGCAGGCTGCACCAATTAATTGTAGCAGTTAATTTTCTGAACAAATGGGCACTGTTAAAAAAAAAATAAGACCGCCTCTCTGTTAGGGGGGTAAAAAGAACCTTAGATATCTTAAAAGCTTATTCATACAAGAAAACACCTGATTCAATTGAAGAGCATAGAATCACATTATGTAAGCATGAAAGGATGTAATCCAGGACAAATAAAAGACCTCCACAGGCGAGCAAAAAGAATATGCTACTGAACTATTGTTCTCCAAATTACAGAGCAAAAAAATAAGTATATTCAACCTAAGCAGTTGACATATCAAATACATGACTACTACCCCTTTTGCCCTTTACCCTTCTACTGCTCATGAGTATAGTGGAGATCAGTCCTTCGACAAACTGCTGCTTGCAGAGGTTTTCTTCCCACCATATCTCTGACCAAACAAAACAGGTGAGTTGAAATGGATAAACAGATAATCATATTCAATACTATGATATATTAGTTAAAGAACAATAAACTAAAGTGTTAACCCCAATTACTTGCTCAAGACAATTTTCTACATTAAAACATATAGTCAGTAGTAGTGCAAGGGCGGGAAAGAATTCAATGTGAAGATAGCACATTCAACAAACAGATCAAAATGCATAATGCACTACTACGAGCAACACAGATCATTCTACAGTTCTTGATATCAATCAAGTAGGAGCTGCACAGGAGCAATGTTGTCATCACTCCCTATAGACCAGTTGACATCAGGTGCATGTCAAACCTACTTGCAGAGCCAGCTGTTTACTGACATCAAAACTGAAGCTGACCTGCTTTCTTGCTGACGCAAAAAATTCTTGCAGCCTTCTACATCCTCATTCAAAGCTTCCTAATTATGAGTCCCTTTAAACCTTGATAAGGAGAAACAGGGACAGCGGTGATAAATTTTTCATGCAGTAAAACCAGTTTATACCTGCTTTCCTATGTTGAACGGCACATATTTGTATTTGATCATGTGCAGAATTTGCCGCTTCATCGTCAGGGCAAAAAGAACTATCCAATAGCATAGAAGAATGGGCCAAAATACAGGAACATCAAATACAGAGAAGAAAGTCATCACAAAAGCCACACAGAAGGCTTTCGTTATGGAATACCTGAAGAAAACAAGATGGGATTAGGTGCCATTGTTCACTGATTATGGCAGACATATCTGCTGAATTCTTAACTAATAAAAGGATTTGCAAACAAATAAACTAATCAATTGACTATTACCAATCTTTAAAACGAAACATTATTCTTCTGTTCACAGGCATTTATTATACTGATAAAAATTATTTTCCATGGATGCATGTGTGCACATATTGACAAAAAGTGGAATTATTATTGCAATATTGAGCTCTTCCATTTCACACAAAATTTATAGCAGCATGATATCCATTGGATCTAATTATGTAGAGATATGCACATCTGAACCAGAACCAAGTAATAACAACAGAAATGACTTAGTAAAAACTTTTGTTTTAGTCACTGAAATAACTAATCAGGAATTTTTAATTACAAATAACCTTTATGGTTCAAGAGGTTACCATTCTCAATTGCAATTACAAAATGAGCATAAAAGTATACCAGACCCGTACAAATCAAGTTGCACTCATTATGGATGATTATTGCCATTCTTGTGATGGTTGGAAAGTTCACATACATGATCATACGATATCGCTCGCAATATCACAGCCGAACCAACAAAATGGTATCAGAATATAAAAGACGCGGCCATCCATTTTAGGAGTTTTATATGACCAGGAAGCTGTCCCAACCTCATAGCTGTTGATTTGTAGCCTTGCAGACAATGATTCACTTGAGTAACTTCCTAGTGAATTGCAGTCATGGCAATTCATAAATCACTGATAGATGAACTCCGCTGCAATTTTTTTTAGTCTTTGATCATTTTCACAATTCTGCTCTACCTAATCTCTTCCCTCTATCACAAGTTCTCCCCTCTTGATATTTATCAGAATGTGCAGAATTTATATTTTATGTCGCATCATTAAAACTTTCAAAGTAGCATCCATTCCATCTAAATTGCTTCCAAACTGTAAAAGATGCACCCAATTTTTCCAAACAAAAAGAAAACAAAAGTTGAAAGTTAATATCCTACAATGCATTCAGTTACAAAGTGATAAATAAGTTTGTTCGTTGCAAAACCAGTATCTCCCCATGTTACTTCTTTCGGATACTAGAGGGTTTGTTTTTTGCATAAATTTTGAGATGTTAATTAACAGATGCAGGTTTATGTTAAAGTCATCTTTTCCTTTGGCAATTAAAGAATGAACCCATTTAGAAATAAAAAACTGAGGGAACAAAATACTTGGACTCTATTTTCACTACAAATAATATTTAGTTATACTAGGAACATCATAATCACAAAATAGAAGTATCATCCACATATTGCAAGTGACTGTACATTACATGACACAACTCATACTCCATATGTTAATTGGCTAGCCAGCATCGTGAACACAAAGTAAAAGTATCGTCAACATATTGCAAGTGACTGTACATTACGTGAGACAACCATCCCCAATCAGTTCATCTTTGCTTCTTGGCATGTCTTGCTACTCCAAAACCAAGATAAAACAAAGAACTGGACTTAGATCTCCTTATTTCATACTATAACAACCACAAAAGAAATTGTAGGACCAAGAGTTTAAATCTCAGCACGTTCCCGTTCTGGCTAGCTCCTAGGATAATCAAAGATGGGATGGTATAGTCAGAGTGGACTAAAAAGGAATTAACATCAAAAGAAATTGAAGATAGTCCATCGTGACCATTGCAATGCGTCCCAAGTGTCAGGATGCAACCAAGATGGTCTGTATATCCTGGTTGAAGATCGAATCTGCATGACCTGCAGGTGTCTTAGGTCCTGATTTCTTGTCGAAATGTATTATGGAATAGTACCGAGACGACACTGTCATATTATCAAATCCTTGATTAGGACTTAAGAACCCATTCAACAATACAAAATAGTGCTAAAACAACACATCCACCCTCATTCACCTAATTCTGAATCATCAAAAGCATTGAACATCTAGTTTATAAAATGCTGGTTGGATTTTAAGGATAAGCATCAATAAAGTCATAAGCACTACGTTAATATCTACCTAAAAATTAACGAATCTAAGAATTTTCTGCAGATGAAAAAGTGATGACTGACATCAGGCCCTGTTGGCGACATCATATTATGAGCAAAAGAAAATTTAAACAACCTTGAAATGTCACTTCAAAAAAAAGATTATTACAAAATTTCAAAAAATATATTAAATATATATACCGATCAGAAGCACTTTTCTGCTACATTATGGATTGAGAATGACAGTTATTACCCCCACAAATTTCTAGCATGCTTAATCTTGGGAACTAATTTTGAAATATCTAAAGCTAACTCCATCCAATGTTCATTTTTATTTCCAATCTCTCTAAATAATGATGTATAAATCTTGACTATCATTTCTAGGTTAACCATAAATAAGGTATAATAATGACCCATACAGTTTGGGAACTAAAATTGCCAATACAACAGTTCTAGAAAAGATAAAATATCTAATAATATAGAACCCATATATCTTGATACAAATAATAATTAAACATATATACAAATAAGCTCTTCTTACAAAATTAATAATTTTCAATATATGCAGATCAACACAAAAAAGTTGATAAAATACATGAATGAACAAAAGAAGATTATCACTCTTAAATGGATCTATGGCTTCTTATATATAACTTTATATCTTGAAAGGCGGTCCTTATCCTTGCCATCTGTGCACATACATAAAATATTGACATGTTCATTCCTAGAAAAATTTCTAAAACATATCTCTAGAGTCTTAGTAAAGGTTTTACACGAGATGATGCTCAAAACTCGTCAAATACTAGAGATAGCAGCTTGCTCCCAAATCCTTGATTTTCACTCACGAACACCATCAAAAGAAAATGATCCATGGCATTCATAAATTACCAAAAGAAAAGGAAAGAAAACAAAGAAAAAAGTCCTAACAAGAGAAAGAATTGCAAACCAACTAAAATCTTAAATATTTTGACAAAAATGATAGCTATTTTCCAAAGATAGACTTCAATTTCACAAACTCATTGTTTGAAAAACTACTGAAATTTTGCTTAACCTTCTCATGGTCCCAATAAAATGATAGAAATATTAATTCCCAAGCTTAAAATGCAAAGTGTGCAGCAATGCTTCAATTGAAATATAATTTTCTTGCACCTAAAGCATGCACCAATAGTCTTCTTCATTAATTCCACATGAAGATTTACATTAGAACAGTGTTAGCGATACTAGCCTCCCACTTGATGGATCCATGTTGACACATGTTGGAAAATCGGATAAGAGATGAACATTATAAAATACTTGAGTCCACCTCTTACAATCTATAGGAAAATTATTAATTTACTAGCATACACCTCATCTTTTTAACACGTGTCGGAGAATCATCAATTCATGACTGTATACCTCCCTTTATACACTCAGAATAAGTCACAATCATTGAAATCTAGAAAATTAGATTAACTTTATGAATAAATCAATCACTAATAAGTTGTCAGTTAGCAAAAAAGAAACACTTGATGAAACAATTATCAAATAGTATATTCTTAAGTCTTCTTTTGCACAATTTTGAAAAACAAATAGTGCATATGTAATTTGGTTGACACTATTTCATTGCTCCATTTCCTCTTATCATTTTTGTCCTCTTGTCAAATCAGACATTTGGGTATGAATCTGAACACGGATACCATGTCCATGCAGCACTGTTTCAGGGACTTATATTAAGCATGCAATCACTACCTTACATGGTCATTCCTTTTTCCTTTCAAGTAACTAGTGCATTTGTAGCTTGTTAAAATCATAAAGTATTACTTAACCATGTCCTAATGTGCTACAAAATATATAAATGTATACACACACAAAACCTTAAATGATTTAAGTTGAGATGTTCTACACGCAAGAAGAATTCAATGCATAATTTGGACTAAGAAATTCAAAAGAACAGGATGGAACAAGGCTAACTGGTTTTAATCTAGCTTTGATTGTGGCAGTGCAATAGTCATATTCATATTATGGCAAAAAAAAAATAAATAACTAACTTAACAATCTTTGCACATTTTGAAGCTGCTCAATAATAAACTACTTTGACAACAAAATTTATACATTTCCATACACAGGGACAAGTAAATTAGATAAAAAATGTAAAGAGATCAGCAACATTCATTAATGAAAAGTTTGCACATTGAGCTAACATGGAGAAAATATATACTGCAAAGAACTGATTAAATAGTCCCCATTCCCCAAAGCTAAACATAATAAATTGCTTTACTTTGAACAAAGCAATAACACTTTCCATTTTAGTTTGAAGCCTGTGGACAAGTCATAATAAAAACATAAACCTCAAAGTTGACAGAGAAGAACAATGATGAACCAAGCGAAAGGTCGTTCAGAGAATGATATTGCTATTGAGGGTTGACATCAGGTTGAGAACATGTCATAAAACTTCTCTACACTATGATAGATTCTGCAAGATACATAAAGTTTCCAAGCTACTACTTATTAAAATATGCTGTAGAAGTTAAAAGGTGGTTAAGATTATTTCATATAATAGAGAAGAAAGATGATTTCCAGAAGTAGAAAAATGACATGAAAAGGTAACTCAAAAATTGCTACAGAGAAAGAATGGAACTAGGTAGCATGTCTGAGACACTAACCTTGAGGGCTAAAGTAATTAGAAATATTTATTATTTCACGTGTACAAGCACCTAAGAATCCAATTATGGTTGAAATGAACAAGAAAATGGAAGAGCCTAAATTATAGTAAAAGAAGGCCAAAATATACCAGAATTTAAACTCAGGAAGGCGGCGAATGAAGGGTTTGAACTCATCCGAACCCTTTGTGGGAAGCGCAGGCCCATCAGAAACTTCCAGCTCTGGATCCACAATCGGGGACAGAAACCCAATCAGGAGATTCAGCAAATAGATCCCAAGCCCATACGTGACAATGTAAAACCCCTGAACATAATAAACACGGAGACAGTAGATCACAGCAACTCCCAGCGTTCCGAGCCATCTCTCGACCGTATGGGGGGTAGACCTGTCCAGGTAATACTGAAAGGCCCTGGAGAATTCGTTTTTCCACTTCACCAGTGGCACGGAAGCAGCAGCGCCATCGCCCGAAGATTCCTCCATGAAAACTAGGGCCTAATTGTATACCTAGAAACACCACCACAGGGAGATGTGAGTGCAGATCTTGGAACCTGGATTCAAATAGCTATGTAAAAGATTTCGTATAAAATCCAGGCAGCTCGGAAAGACGCCAGGAATCCAAGAAAGAAGGCCCGGCTTGCGGTAATTACGGTTCTTGATGAGAAAAAAGGACGTCAGGAATCCAAGAAAGAAGGTCCGATTTGCGGTAATTAGGGTTCTCGGTGAGAAAAGAGGAGATGAACACCGGGAGCTCACCTGGGTTTTCTAGAAGAATTGGGGTTTCGAAGCAAATCAACCCCCACGTGAGCTCGGAAAGCCCTACCAGCTCCTTCCAAGAAGCAGGAATCCGAGATGGCAGATCAGGAAAACAAAACCTAGGATCAAACAAACAAACGGGGAAGGATGGAGATTAGGGTTCGATCGCCGAGCAGAACCTCGGGACGCGAAGAAGGGGCGGCAGAGGGGTAGAGAGATCCGTCGGCAGCCGGGCCTCCGGCGAGATTAGGGTTCGAGGACCGGCGGTGAGAGCCGGAAAAAGGCCCGAGAAGAGGGGGGGTCGGAATCAGAGTGAGGGTTAGGGTTTTAACACGGGATCGGATGAGGGCCCGGACAAGGAGAGGAGGCGAGGGCGATGAGAAAGGAAATGTTTGAAGGTTCTCCACTTCAGTTTTGTCCTCCTCAAGAAAAGGAGAAGACGGAATCGGGTGCCAGAGAGAAAATAGGATCAATTCCGCGTCGGCTCATCCCATAACCGTGAATCCGCGAAATGCGGGATTAATGGCGACTCCCATCCCTGAGTCGGACCCCGTCGTGGTCGCTCGGTCCGTGAAGCCCACAATAGATTGGAAGTTGGGCCGATCAGGACTGGGCCGTTCTCTGAAAGAACAGAGCCCACTGAATAGTAGATTGGGCTACCTCCAGAAAGTCACGGGCCCAGTTATAGAAATAAATTTGAGGCACGTGTGAATTGTGATGTTGTCCGTTGAGGACGTGGGAGCATCTGTCGCACGAGCGCGCGCTTCTCTCTTATACGCTTCCTTGTTCTTCCTGGTTGATGCAAAAATTATGGCAACTGAATTTATTCATATTAATTAACATATTTAAAAATGAAATCAAGGAGAAGAATGGCAACATGAGATGACAAGATCACATACTTACCCACCCATGCATGGATATATGTGTATATAAATGTATGCATGCATGGGTGGGTGGGTATGTATATATGTAGGTATGTATGTACGCATTTATATACGTATCATATCCATTCAACTCACAACCCCCTTACTTACCTCGGGCTCGGACTCTAGGGCGAAGCGGTGCAGGTAGAGTTAAGCGAGGCAGGTTGGATGGCTCGAATTGGCTTAAAGTTACAATAATCGATTTATTTTGCATACAAATTAATTTTTTTTTCTTGAGGAGGAAATTTGTGAATATA
>JAOXJJ010000316.1:8722097-8795083 GCA_025769935.1 Phoenix roebelenii | reverse complement strand
TATAATATAATAATAGTATATTGATATACAAAATTTTTGTGCTTGATTGAGGGATACTTTTATTCTCAAATTTCAGCCAATATCACAAACATGAGGTAATCTTGGATACTCGATTTCAAGGATAAATATCTCATCATTGGGTTGAGCCATGATTTGAAGAATGAGGATGATTTGAGATTACTGCCATATAGAATCATTGTGGTGCAATCAAACGTAACGATCTTATCATCTTCACCCATACCATCTTTGATCTTGGATGATCAGCACATATCAAATGCCACTCGAATTACACCAAAAATCTCTTTTCAAATAGTTGATTTATAATAAAAAACAAACTCCGCTAGAGGAGGATAATTGAGTAATTTTTTTTAATAATATGAATAGATCTGATACAACTCTAGTATGAGTACATCCATAAAATATAATAATAAAAAAGAAAAAGAGGTAGCCACAAATCTATCTTACAAATAACTAGCAGAATGCTAAGCCACATAGGAAGCAATCCAACCGTCTTATTCTTTTTTCGAGATACATGGCTATCACCAACAGTGGATGCTCGCTATGAGCTTCCATCGAATTCACTAATTTAGAGCCAAAACCTCTGACCACGAATTAGACTCTGACCTGTGTCGCCGTTGACGCACCCCTATTGAGTACCTTGAAGCCCCACCTCTTCGCTCTATATAAGGGCGACGGAGCTGAAGCCTGAGGCCTAAACCCTCTGCCTCCAATATCTTCCTCCCTCAGAGAGAGAGAGAGAGAGAGCGAGAGCGAGAGCGAGAGAGGTTGATGGGGGCCGAAGGAGAGATAAGGTACCCCCTTTTCCTCAACAAGGACGGGCAATGTCCTCACCCTTGTTCCCCTCGGCCAGCCATCCTCGGCCTCCAGCCCTCAGCCCTCGTCGACCACGTCGCCAGGGTTGATTGGTCGCTCCTCGAAGGGATCCCCGGCGACCGCGGCGGCTCTCAGCAGGTCTTTCAACACCAACATCTGCATTGCCCATTGCTACTGTCGTTTTACTGTTCCTGTTCTTGTTTCGCGATTCAATTATGTCCCTTGCGCGCCTGCTGTTGGATTCTGTTCCTACTTTTGTTAGTTCTCTGTTCTGTAGTTTTGGCTCCGCATGCTGTGATTAGGGACTGTTCTTCTGTTGGTTTATTTTGAGAATTTTTGGGTTGGATGAAATCTCCATGGGAACGACGTGAATTTGCTCACGCTTTAATCGGTTATGATTCGTGGGTGCAAAATCGCATTTTTATTTGGATTTTTTGTTTATTTGTTGCTTCCTTATAAGATTTTCGGGTCCTCGTATGAGATGTCAATGGTCTTAATGTGAATTTTCTCTTAGTCTTATCGATCATGGTGCTTTATGTGGTTTTTCTGGTTGCAAAAACTATTAAAAAACTGTGGCCTTTTAATTGAGTGTGTTGCTTGATACAATATGACTTTTATCTATTAAAATCTACCGCCGCTTTTAGAATATAACTGATTATCCCAACTTCTCTGACTGGTGGCTTGTTGGCTGTGTTTTGGTTGGTGCAATTTCCTCCTGTATATTTGTATCGATGGAGTCTGTTCCTTGGTTAGTGTGTTTTTTTTTTTTTTCAATCCCTGTTTGAAACAGAACCAAATTAACACATTAAACTTTAATAATTTTCTTTAATTGCCTACAATAATATTTGGCTACTACTTTGTTCTACTGTTTTTCTGAACTTTGGTGGATTATGTATTTTGGTTTGTATATGTAAAACAGGAAATTGACCAATATAGCAAAAATTACTTGACATCTCTCTCTCTCTCTCTCTCTCTGCGCGCGTGCATGTTTCTTTGTGACTATTTTTCTGAAATCAGCTTCTTGTTCTTCATTTCTCACTAAATTTCTATCACTAGTAGGTTTCATTTGATCATGCATATCATCATATCCCATTAGAATTAAATCAAAGCTTACATCAGGGCTCGAGGGCATAACCCGTTCTATGGACACAAGAATTACATTGACCAGCTCTTGACCTAGAAACCTTTGTGAACCAGAGATGAGAGAGGAAAATATTTTACAGATCAGAAGATAAGTCCCATTCAGGAAACCCACCGTAATAGTTAGACAGTTCAGGCTCATTAAACTGGGTGGCAACCCTCAAGATCCTCTAGATCCATAAAGGCTTTAGGCGAAGAGCGAAGAGGGCTGGGTTGCATATAGAGAACAACATCCAACCCTGCGGCACAAACCATACCATAAAGTGACAGTTCAAAACCAACCTCATTTCTGATGTTAAGTATCTTGTTTTAAGCACTATGATGAATCATGTGATGGAAACTTCTGTAGTGGGACAAACATATGCCTCGATGGTCTCACCTTTTATCTTTTTCTGCAATTCGGCATTTAGTTCTAGGATGCACTGTTGTGATGTAATGGGTAACTACAAACAGGTTGCTATTGAGGATTTGAATCATATATTGACCAAAGTCAATACATGCATTCTCCCATTCCTTGATGACGTTTCTCCTACAAGGACCATAGCTGGAGGTAGTGTTGCCAATACCATCAGGGGTCTGACTGCAGGCTTTGGGCTCTCATGCGGAATAATTGGTGCTTTTGGTGATGACGAGCAAGGTCGCATGTTCATCCATAATATGAGCTTTAGTGGTGTGGATCTTTCAAGATTGAGAATGAAGAAGGGACCTACTGGGCAGGTGAGTAGGATGCATGTTTGTGTCCTTTTTTGGGAGTCAGCTGACTGAAAGGAATATTTGAAACTTAATTGTTGCCTGTTATAATAGTGTGCATGTTTGGTTGATGCTAATGGCAACCGTACCATGAGGCCTTGTCTATCAAATGCTGTTAGACTTCAGGTATGCAGGCTTCTGTATTCTTCTCCTGTTTGGATTTGTGCAATTTTAAACTAGCGACGTGGATGTGCTTATTTGTTTCTTCTGCATATGTTTTATCTATCAGGCTGACGAGTTAAAAAGAGAGGATTTTAGAGGTTCGAAGGTACCTTTTCATGTTCAAGCAAGAAGCATCTTTGATCCCTCGTATTGATTTCGATTTTGCTGATATATCATGATCTATGCAGTGGCTGGTATTGAGATACGCACGTTTCGATTTGGAACTAATCAATGCTGCTATTAAAATTGCTAAACAAGAGGGGCTTTCTGTTTCCATGGACTTGGCCAGTTTTGAGGTATAACTATGAAATTATTGTTTTCTCCCTACATGGTTGATCTAATCCTTTGATAATTCTAGGTCTTAATCATATTGGCTTGGAAATTATTGGTCATGCGCAGATGGTAAGAGACTCCAGGTCGCACCTCATAAATTTAATGGAGACTGGCAATATTGATCTTTGTTTTGCCAATGAGGACGAAGCCAGAGAGCTTATAAGGTGACAGTCACTCTTTCACTACAACTTAAATCTAAAGCATGTTAGGCATTATCGGTGATTGTAAAGTCTCATTTTGCTGTCACAAGAAGGTTTCTACACCTACACCACTAAACTTTGTATAAAGTGGAACAAGTGCCTAAAATTTTGTGGGCATGTTACGGAATTGACTTCCGCTAAGTATTTATAGATCAAACTAAGAAAATATTTTCTGGGAACAAATAATTTATTTCTTCTCATAGTAGATTAAAAGCTCTTAAGCTCATCTAGTTTCTCACATAAGATTTATTTTCAAGTCAAATAGCCATTGATACTTCTCCTTCCTTTTCTGACGTGAGAGCCCCTTACATGCTTGACATAGTTTGGAGGGATCACATAGAGTGATAAAAAGCGAAATGAATATTTTGAGAGAGAATTCAAATGCTTTCATGATTGGATATGCTTCTGCTATGTTTCAGGGGAGAACAAAAAGCAGATCCAGAGGCTGCGCTAAATTTTCTGGCCAAACACTGCAAATGGGCTGTCGTGACCCTTGGCTCTAAGGGATGCATTGCAAAGCATGGAAAAGAGGTCCGTAGTATGCATTTCTCTTCTCTCTCTCTATCTCTTTTCCTTTTTGCTGCCGGTGGGGGGTTTGGAATGCTTGACGTTCAGAAATCATTTGGTGCGTCTCAGGTTGTCCGAGTTCCAGCTATAGGGGAGGCACGCGCTATTGATGCCACAGGAGCTGGTGATCTCTTTGCCAGTGGTTTTTTGTACGGGCTGGTGAAAGGGCTTCCGCTTGAAGACTGCTGCATGGTGGGCTCCTGCAGTGGTGGATCTGTGATACGATCTCTTGGTGGTGAAGTGAGACCTGGGAACTGGAAGTGGATGTACAAGCAGATGCAGGCCAGGGATCTACTGCTTCCAGATCTTAAAAACTAAATTCGCCTACCTATACTTGTTTGGATATTAAGAAGACTTCACGTTTGCTGTGGCGTTGTTTTGTAAGAAGGGGCAGCATAATGTTGCATTGTGGGGCCAGGTGATCATTGAGTGTCGTAGATTAAACTCAACTTTTGTGTCCATAGTCTTGTACCGTGAAGATTATTAAATTTCAGTAGTAAAAGGTACTCGAGACTTGTTCTAGTGAGTGTTCCAGCTGGGGCTGGAAGTGGCCCAAGCCGGCCTGCTGGACATCGGGCCGGGCCAACTTCAAGTCCAGCTATGAGTTACTTTTTGAATAGGTTTGGGCATAAAATTAGAGCCCATATAAATTTCGAGCCTGCCTCGCTTTGGTAGTTAGATGGCTAGGCCTGAGCGTGAGCCTAGACCACGCTCGCAAATATAGCCCGAAGTCAGGGCCGGAATCGCCTTGAAAAGCTAAACCATCTTTAATTCCTCGTAATGCCAAAGTCGTGCGAAATGGCTTGAAAAGCTGCACGATCAATTTTTTCAGATCATGAGAAAGGTCACGGCTACCCCAAAAGGATTGCTTGGATTTGTGTGATTGAAGACTCTTACAGCTAGATAATCTTCTATTTGTGTAAGAACCCGACTAGAGAAGTGAAGGTCTGAAACTTTTGTCATCATGCCTTGGACCGACCATTCAGATCCTGCGAGCGAATACACACTGATGACTGAAGCACTTGGATTATTTTGGCTAATTGAAAGAGTTTTATACATCTTTATTTAATCGAGTAACATTCGTTGGCAGTTTTCTCAAAAGAAATTTACAGCATTGCTGATTGTGAAAAAATTGATATAATAGCCTATTTTCTTAAAAAAATAAGAAGCAAAAAGGCGTCGTGAGGTTCAGACAAATAACAGACCAGGCTCTTTAAGACCAAACACATTAGAATAAGCAGTTTCCAGTTCCTTTGGGCCTAACCAACAAAATCTGTCACAAGAAGCAGGTTAATGCCCAAAGTTTCCACGCTGCACCAAGGAATTTCAAAACCTCATGCCTCTAAAAGACATCCAGACCTGAAAAGGCTGAAATTAATACACTGATGCTCATAATCCCTGTAAATAATTATTTCTACTGTCAAAGCAATGTTCCAAAAGCATTGGCATCACCGATATGAAATCTTCATCCTTAAGAAGTTAACTAAACTGTCTGTTTACCCAATGTCAAGCCATGTTTGTAAATCAAAAGATTTGTCTGAATCACATGACAAATCCTCAGAAATTGAAGCACGAGAAATAACGCAGATTATAGAGTATGCTGAATCACATGATTCTCAAACACGATTTTCTTCAGTATGTTGACACCATACTGATGGCATAATTCTACCTGAATCAAATATCCATTGGTGCAGCTTCTGAGCTCTTATCCTCCTCTTGCGTGGTACCCTGATCAGCTGCAGCTTCCTCCCTAATCTCCATAGAGTCGATCACTTCCTGTATGGTTTTCTGATCGATCACATGAAATGGCTCTCCAACTCCAACAACAGCAACAGTACAGATGGCACCGGTCAGCTTCTCGCCCTGTAGCGTTTCTTTAATGGCAGAAAGGGCATCTTTTATCAATTCTTCACGAGGGTACTTGTTGAAAGCCCCAAATCTGCGCTCCAAATAAGTTTTTGCAGCTTGCGACCGGGATCCTATTGCAAATGCTTGATACTCAAAGTAGTTTCCACTGGGGCAGTTATAATATAGGTGAGCTCCAGTTTCATCCAATCCAGCAACCAGCAGGCCCACTCCATAGGGCCTTTTCCAGGAACGCTGTGTGCAGACCTGAAATAGGCAATGCCAGTAATGCAAAATACGTCCTCTTGAAAGAATTATAGAACCCAGAATTATCTTTAAGATCTTAAAATGCAGATTGCTGGTTCAGACTTGGGATAATAAACAGTTTTCAGATTTTAAAAAATAAATGAACTAAGAAATGGCTTTTCAGATTAAAAAAATAAATGGACTGCATAAAAGCAACATATTACAAGTACACCACTTAACCATGTAAAATTAACTACCACAAATTATATGGGCAAAGATGAAATAATGTCAAGCTAGAAGACCATGGCCTTTTAATAATTCAAGAATATTTTTAGTTTAAATTGGACCCTATCCATCTATAAAACATCTTTCACAGTATATGGTAACAACAGGTTCAGAAGAAAATTCGCAAGACGACGTGAGCCAATACTTCGAGGTGCTCATATGAGCAAAACGTTGACACGGTCGATTAGAACGAAAGTGGAACTTAGAACTGCAAATTTTGACCACAGATTGACCAAGTGAAGCACCGTTGCAAGCATTCAATCTGAATGGTCTTCGTACATTGTTAGTGAATTGTCAAGTGAAAAAAGGTATAAAACAGAGGAGTGTGTACGCATGCGAACTTCCACATCAATTGTGGAGCTAAACCAATTTGCTCTTACGTATTGGTGCATATTTGTTAAAAAAAGCTCATGTATTTCTTCAATATCAAAAATTACAAGGTAACTAAAAATTCATTTGCCAAACATGTTAGAATATTCAGCATTCGCACATAGTTAAGTATCTGTGTTTCTGTTTTTTATATAGGAACTTTTTTTTTCTGAGAGGATACAAAGCAAATAAATAATGAAGCAAAATTATGCACTCTTGAGAACGAAGAATAAAAAGTTCCAAAGTGAATTTTCTTTATCTGGCAAGTGAAGCAAAAAAAGAAAAGTGGCATCAATCAAACAGCAAGAGTACAAAATAAGAAAAGTTAGAAAAAAAACAACAAACAATTCTACCAATACAAAATAAATTCCATAGGCTTTAAAGAAAAAAAGGAAAAAAAAAATCTAAATTGTGGAATATGGATCTGGGTACCAACAGTTCACTTTCATTAACACCAAATTAAGTGAATTGTTGATATAATTAGAGACACCTCCAATTTTCACTTTCCTCATCTTACAGAAATGGCCAAACTAGGATGCAAATTGTAGAATTAACTTGCGTAAGGGATCACACTGCAGAGTCCCTTTCTCTTCTAAACACAGTTCATGTCAGAGGATATTTTAAGATTTAGAATGGACCAGAATATTTCCATTATGTTTACATTCAACCAAGACAGTAGCACAAGAGTGAAGAAGCATTAGTAAGCTTACTTTCAAGTTGGCATCTCTCAAAATGTAGACTAGTTATGTAGTTGCATAGTTATGCACATCAAAATTTTACTGATGGTACCGACAGTGAACTCCTTCATTCAGAAGTTATCACCCAGTCATTTTATCATGTAAACGTCTTGGCTATTTTTCAAAATCAGATTTCAGGACATCCCAGTTCCCATCGATGTCTTATGTATGTATCATTAAGTTTCTAAGGCATGCTGCAATCAACACCTTGAAGCACTTCACTGCAGAAGAGTGTGTATCAGCTACCTTCGTTGTCATTCAACTCGTCTATACATGAATCCATGGTGGTGCAATTGGATTCACTTCGCTACCACATTTGAATTGAGACCATATTTCAATTTCTATTCCCACCAATTTTTCATAAATAGTGTTCATGTGGTAATAGCATTTAATGAATCCGTTGACATCTTATATGCATAGCTTTATGTTTCCAAGTCATGCAGCAATCAAACATCTTAAAACATTTCACTGCATTTACCTTGCTTTAAACCTATTGGCTATCTTCGTTATCATTCAGCTCTTCTCAAGTGAAGCTGCGAGCGGAGCATCAAAAAGCAAAGCAAGAAGCACTAGAGCATTACTCTTCTGTTTTTCTCACTTTTTTCCCAGATGTCTAATACATGAATCCATGGTGGGTGCAATTGGTGTCACTTTGCTACAACATGTGAATTGAGCCATATTTCAATTTCTATTCCTACCCAATTATCATTTCATAAATAGCTTGTAAGTGGTAATAGCATTTAAAGAACACAAGACAGGGAAAGCAATTATAACAGAACCCAATAGAATCAAACATATCTTCTTCTTCTTCTTCTTCTTCTTTTGGTGGTGGTATAAGATACATTCCAAACAATTTTCTTTTAGATCAGATATATAATGATTCCAGCCTATATAATAAAAGCTCATCATTTAAAAGTGGACTGAGATTATCCTAGATCTCTTCTCAAGGGAATTAAGTACTGAATAAACATTTAATTTGCTCACCTGGATATTAATGGTAAGTGCTCAACAGACTTATTTTGTTTCCAATGAGATTCAGAAGTATTGGAACATGAAAAGCCTTAACATCTAATTTAGGTTTAATCTGGCAGGTATTTTCTGGGAACAAGAAAATTGACAAAATAATATTTTAGAAACATACCACTTCAGTTCATAGCATTGTAAGAACCAATCAGATCTCTTAAACAACTTTCGATCGTTTAAGAGACATGATTGGTTTTTTAACATATATCATTGATAAACAACAGAGCATGGGCGTTGTTATTTAACACTCCCAAACCAAAATTACTGCAGGAGAAAAATAAAAATCCAGAAAAGAACATTTAACAAAAACACATTCTCAAAAGTTGGGAGCAAACAAACATCAACAGTACCAGAATTTGTTTTGCCAGAAAGAAAAAGGACAAATATATGTCAATACATATGACTGGGTAGCATTATGTATCAACTGATATGCAATTCTTTGAAGCAGTGTTTAAAAATACTAGGTGGATACATTTTGGTGCATGGCCTTCTTATGTAAGCATGTTCATGACATGTCAGTAAGGCCTAAAGACAGTAATAAGACATACAAATAAACAGAAATGAAGGAGGTCATGCCCTGTCCTTCACAAGAAAAATCAGATATCTTTAGCAAGGATATGTTTGTGACATATCCTATTGCAGATATTTTCAGAAAAATCTAAACATTGTCCTTCACAAGAAGAAATAAGGAACATTTTTGAGATTTTCGGAAAACTGGACAAGAAAGCTACGAACATCAGATCACTTAGGGGCATTCTAATCTTCTAGGGCAAATATCTCATGATCCTTTATTTGAGCACCAGATCTGATGCAAAGTTACCACTTAGGAATAGCCCTAGTATAAATCATCCATGCTCATAGATCTTCAAGGACCATGTCATATTACGCTGTGCTGGAAACTTCATGTAAATCCCCATTATGCACCATTTAAACTATCTTACATGCCAAATCACCAATGAAACAAGACCACCTAATTTATTTCTGTTTAATGCAACTAGACATTTGTTTACAATCATCCAAGTGTTGCCTAAGAATACAAACAGTGCACTTCAGTCTATGATACCGCATGATCTGAAAATCCTGACCTTCATTACCTAAAGATGGAGCGAGAGTGTCGTTGCCATAATATGTAATAAGCTATCAAATTCTCTCAATATCGCTCCAAACCCATATTTGACATGCACATTAGATTGGGTAAATTTTTTGGCAACACTAATCACTAAGTGGATAAGAACATATGCTATATATTTTTTGTTAAAAATGAGGTCCAATAAGCTGCTTAACAACTATCCTATAATAGCTTCACATTTTGCAACAAACCTATTATATAATAAAATGTAAATGTTCATTCACATTACCTCATTGATTTTGTAGACATCAAAAACCAAGCAATCAATTAATCACATTCACTACATCAGTTACTTGTTCCCATCAACATTCTCCAGAATAATAGGAGGTTGATATGACCATTTGAAAACAGAAGAGTCTCATCTTACAGTTGCCATATAGGATATTTCAAATATATGATGATTTTTCTCTAAGGCATCTTGTTTGACAATTTGCCACCAAAGTCAGCAAGGACAGCAGCTCATTGGTCGTCACCTAAAACCTATTAACAATTCATCAACGCAAAGTAATGCTAGTTAACCACCAACCCCCAAGTCCCCCCAGGCCCCCCCAAAAAACAAACACCATCCATTTGAAGGATCTTCAGCCCAAGATCTGACCATATGGCAAAGGAACATACCCAGATTTCACCATAATTTTTATGATCTACCATAAATTTGTGAAACTTCCAAATCTCCTTCTCCTGTAAGTGCAACTCCAGTAAGGTATTTAAAATAAAGGTTACCTACTGATCAATATTAACCCAAGTGTTATTTGAAATCTTTTCTAAGCCACTTTGTGGCTAACTAATTCCATCATTCAAAATTTTCTTACAGCAATTTGTAATCACAATCTGCCTTTCCTAAAACACACATTCCTTTATAGGGTTTTCTCTAAGCAAAGCTCTCCTAAGGCCAAGAGAGTTTCAATCATCCTAGAATTTTTTGTTCCAATCTCATCATCCAAGAAATATCCCTTAAGCACTTCCTATATATAAAGTCTCAGACATTTTAACAATTATATTTTAGAGGAGGAGCTACAAATAATAAGTACAAAGTGATGGAAATTGATTAAGATGATACGGACATGTATAAAAAAGATCTCATTGAGCTCTAGTAAGGAAGGTGTTTTTATTTTCATTGCTAAAAGTTAAAAAAAAAAAAGGATGAGAGGCCCCAAGTAATATGGATGGAAGATGAGAAAAAAATACACCAACAAGCTTAAAATAACATCAAATGTAGACCTGGAACAGGAACGCTTCGCAAAGGCTTGATGGTCATCATATGAGTTTGTTCAAAATATTCTCCACAATAACAAAAGTACAAGCCTCCACATGAGTATATCCTAAAATATAACTAATCAACCACTTATCCTGAAAATTTCAGCTTGTTATCAGAATAAATTAACTTTCATAATAACCGATGAGCCTTACATACTAAGGAATTAACTTTCAAAATGACCAATAGAACCATGAGAAACTAAACCAAAATTAAAAATGGAAATTGAAGGAAAGATTTACTAGTTCAGTTTTGCAAAGCTCTAACAACAAGCCAGAGTTCATCAAAGACAAATGTTCAAGAAAGAAGTCATACCGGTTGGCTAGGGCAGGAAATAGGCTAGAAGCAGCACCAATCTTGGGTGATCTTGGCCTAGATATGCAAGTAAAATGTTAAAGAAATAAATCAAGTTTTTACTTTGGACTGGGAAGGGCTTGAGGTCGTTGGCTCTAATCCAGCTTGTTATAGCCCTATGGTTGATAGTACATTCATCAATTATGGGCCACAAGCATGATATCCAAAGTTAGGAGGTTGTACAGCACATGAATGAAAACTGTTTCTCAACCCACCTATACTGACCTTCACAGAAATAGTGGCAAGTTCTTTATGTCTAACATTGTGGTGTTGGCAATTAAATCTGGATTTAGTGTCACCATGTGCGCCACTTTAAGAATATGACATGATGACTACATATTCCTATTTGTGGTTGGTCAGAAAATGCAATAGAGAAGAATGAAGGAGATTTTGGTGAAGAATACATTCTAGAGTAGAAGAGTTGTCTGTCACCAGTTGCTACCTCAAAGGAAGCGTAAAGACTCCATTTAACTTGGATAGCATGTGCACTACAAAAAAAAAATGGATGTCCTGATAAAAAGCACAACATCATCAAAGAGGTTTTGTTTGTGAATTAAGAGTAATAAAAACATGATTTTACAGTAACGAAGCATGACGCAAACGATGGCGAACAACAAACTCCATCCACACAGAAAGCATCAAGGTAAACAGCATCCTTTAACGTTATGTGAGAAGAAGATAGACGACTTTAATGAGGATACCATCTTAACAAGAATTGATGCACAGACTGCCTTCAATGAGAAGTAACTATGGAAATTATATAGCCTGAGGAGTCAATGAAATCAGAATTCAACAAGGTGAATCATGAACAACAAAATAAATGAAGGAGACAGCATGTGAAATGACTGATTAGAAAACTGTAGTTCAGGGCAATTAAATATCCAGGTTCATGCCTTAAACTATTTTTTGTAATAAGATTAGATCAGCATCTAGCAAAAGATTATACCTGATTGATTGGACCAGACTCGGAAATGGAGTCCTAGGATTTTGGTTTTAGAACTTAAAATGGGTCCTGATCCTTGCTAAGAACTTGGCAATGCTTCATGCTTGGATTTAAAAAAACACCGTACCCAAAAACAAGTAGACAATGTGCCAGACCAGGACTAAGACAAAATTACCGAGCCGCACTCTAGAATGGATCAAGATCACAAGTAATCAGGAAGCCAGAGGGCTAAGTTGGATCTACTCGGCTACATGTTGACTTCTGACCCCTATTATGATATCCAAGAGGATTAATCATCCAGAGGTCATAAAAAGCTCAACTAGGAAAAATGTTTTCTTCCTCCAAAACCCTAACATTAGGAAGAAGGAGCATAAATCGAGCATGAAGTGATCATTATCCATAATCAAAGCAATTCATCACATTTCATTACATACTCCGTTAGATTTGCTAAAAGAGGAAATAGATCGAGAAAGAAATCTAAAGATGGATGGGGTTTAGGGTTGCGAAGACTCTGAACCTGGGCCTTGTCGGCGAGGTGGACGACGAGGCGAGAGACGGGGAGAGGGGACTCATAGACAAACGCGTGGTTGATGCACTCGGAGCGAAGGAAACGGGAGAGGACGCGGCCGTCGGCGGTGAGACCGGCGATGGCGACGCCGATGTGGTCGTCCACCTTGAAGACCTTCTTCTGGTGGGACGACAGCTCGGAGGCCGCCTTGTTCACCGTCGCCAGCACCACGTGGGTCGCCGACCGGAGCCCGATCGCCGCCGACCCTTGCTTCACCGCCTCCATCGCGTACTCCACCTGGAACAGCCGCCCCGCCGGGCTCCATGTCGTCACGTCCGTGTCGTACTGGTTCCGGAACATCGCTCCGCCGCCTCCTACTACGCTTTCTTCCCACTGCGATGCTGGATGCTATATCCTTCCTCTCCTTGCTGGGGTTTTAATTTGGGGGATTTCAAGCCTCTTTAGATCTACCTAGAAAGGCTAGAATTGACAAACTTCGGCTTTTGAGCCAGGGCTTGCTCGGATTGCTTGTTTCCCAAGGTGCTCTCTATGTTCGGGTATCGGGTCGGGTCAGAATATAGATCCGAAATGACGTCTATCCGGGCTTTGTTGTTGGGATTGGGCCGGATTGTTAAGCCCCGTGTTGTTGCGTCGCCTCCCCTCTCCTTTTCTTAAGTCCTGAAACTTGCCCCAAGTGCCATTGCCCACCCTTTGATTCGGGATATTGGGATGATAACTAGGGATGGGGTGGCATTCCAAGCCAAGCATATATTTAGAGAGACCAATGGGGCGGCCGATTAGATGACTGCCTATGCGGCTCACCACTCAGGGCACACTCTGTGGTCAGGAGAGGAAGAGCTGTCGCGGGCACTCCGTAAGTTTATATTTTTTAATTTTAGTTGGTGTATTCGTACAGACCCTGTATGATGAACCCGCAAAAAAGAAAAAAAAAGGAATTAAGTTTGCCAAAAGAACTTCAGAGAAGCATTTCCTAACTCAATTTGATTCTCTATTTTCTAATATAATGTACAGGTTAAAATTATTTCCAACCTCCTCTGCTGGTTTCACTTGCTTCTTAGAAACTTTCATGTCTGAAAAACCTACTCTCCCGCTTTCTCTTATTTGTACATTCCATCTCTATCTTGTACATGCATCTTTCTTTTAATAAATTTGGGATGGTCTCTAGAAGCTATGGGACCGGCTCAGGTTCTGGCCGTGCTTGATCCAAACTTGACATGAACAAGCTATGGGTCTCTAGAATTTAATGGCGGCATGACAGCAATTTAAAAGGTTTTTCAATTAAACTGTAACTAAGTTTATTTTCTTAGAAGGTGTTGATGGGTTAATTGTGTGGATGTAGCTGACCTCAGATAAGAAAAACAAATACTGGTTATCCAATGCATGTTAAAGAATAAAGCATCAAAATGGACCCACGCAAGAACTTGAAGAAAGTGAGTGAAAGGCTGGGGTGGCAACTAAGGGCACAAACCCTTGCCTAATGATGAGAATACTTTGAAACAAGATTGCGGTCCAAAGAAAAAATCATAGGGCAGGACAGGTAATGGAAAAGAAAAGCAAGTTTCAAGGAATGGGATAAGTCCTCTTCTCTTGGAGTGAGGCCCCGGGTTTCATTCTTTTTTTTTTTTTTTGCTGGATCCGGATTTCATTCTTAGGTGGTGGCATCTTGCCACCCTATTTGTCAAAAAGAAAATGAAAGGCCGGACTATGGGCCAGATTGAAGATTTTGAAGGATCTAGTTATGAAATTGAAAGAAACCTGGCTGCATCAAAGATGAAGATAGCCTTGAAAGCAGTCACTGGAAACTTAGAGGGCCTAAAGAGGGAAATGGAATCTTAATTTCAACTGGAATGAAAACCACAAGGACTAAAGTTAGATCCTATGTGATAAATAAAATAGTAACAAGACTTTGTACGAATGAAAATGATGATGCACCATCCTTTGTTTCCTCCAAAACCAAAGAATGATTCGCGTAAATAAAAATGATAGGTCTGTTACAGTCTTGATTAAACAGACAGATGTAGTAAGGCATTCTACAATTTATTATAAATATTGTAAGGAAAACTGGTCTATTCGGAAGAGTGCCGACACCTCAGCTAGGTCAAGACATTTAATAAGGTAGCAGAGAGAGGGGACTTGAGGGTGGGCCTTGGCAAACATAAAAGATTGCTTCATTGTGATAGGAAGGTCATAAGTTTGAAATATGAAAATAGTCTGACTGCACATAGGTTTGGCAATGGTGAAAATCAACCAAAGTTTGAAGAGGTATGATGATCCGGTTGAAGCGGCTAGGTAGGAGAAGAATTTCTGGGTACATAACGATGAAAATGGGCAAGATTAGCAGCACTGTTTTGGCGAATGGAACTGTGATTTGGACTGTTAAATTGAAGCCACAACAAATCTCATGGATGGCTTTAGGACACTGTTCTTTCATTAGAATGAATTAGATAGCATTGCTGTGCTTTTGCACAATTTTGAAAATTATTGGAATGAATTATCATTCTGACTCCACCATTCCTGCTTTACCACCTATCCATCCACCATCTTCGGGACTCCTTGTAATTATTCCTTATATGTCATGCTGCAATGTTAGCATTTTTTTTTTCTGTTTAGGGTCTATCAGCATGCATGCAACTCCCAATCGTCAAGAAGCAGATCACCATATAAGCCATGGCTGGATATCTGCAAACAGTTTAATGAGCAGGATTTCTGTAATATGGTTGTGCCTATGCACTTTTTTAATGAAATACTCACTAATTTCAGGCAAAAGCCCTTGCAGGGAAGAGTATGTGTCATTTTCTTGGTCAAAGAGAGCAAGCGGAGAGAAATGTGAGATGTATTTCTTCATGAACATCATGCTGTCAGGGAAATTGCAGGCTGTGCTTTCCCATCTACTTGATCCAACTGTGGCTGCAGACGTTATCAGAGTCCCTTGATGCTGAAGTCGGAAGGTGGTCAAATGGAAGAGAAGGGAATTTGTGAGCACTGCTATACACACTGCAATACGTGTGCATTCTCAAACCATTGTCTTTCATGCTTGATTGTTATATTTAAGACATCACATGTGACACCTAAAATTCATAGTTTTTATGTAGATGTAGACGGATATGCAGTGGATTTTTCATTTACTGTCAGAAATTGAATGATGAGCAACAGCATGTCCAATGCTGTACGATAAACCCTGCTAACGATCAATACATCTGAATGACCTTTACTGCCAGAAAAGCCTTTTGTTTGCTTCATGTGATAGGCACGTATGCCTAGCTTTGCGAACTCTGACCAGGAGACTGGAAACATCACTTCATTTTCGCTGTTTTTTGCTTCTTTATTCTTATTTGTACTTTTTTGAACGGCCATATCAAAATAGTCTACTTGTATTTAGCGGTATTGCAGTGCAGTACTTTGACAAATAATGGATTCAGTCATAGGCTACAGGAATGTGTCACCCCATTAAAAATTAATCATCGTTAAAGATTTCTTTCTTTCTGACTGAAAACTCCATCCAGAAACCATCAACTTTCTCACAAAAATTTTCATTCTAGCTGAATTTCTGTTCGCTCTCATCTTTTTCAGTTATTTGTCCTTAAAATGCTTTATAAATGCTTCAATAATGGTTTATTGCCCAGACACTAGCATTTCACACCTGGAAACTTCAATAATGGTTACAAGAAGGCTAGTCTCTATGTTGTAGCAGTTGCTGCCCCAGAGAGAGCTTACGAGAAGGCTACTCCCTATGTTCATCCAGACACACTGCAGCAGAGGGTTACAAGCATTCACCAGAAATACATATGCGAGAAGGTTTTTGATCTTCTCAATGTATGTGCTAAGTCTTGCTCAACGTTCTATGCCATCTGTTTATCTTGTTCTTGCCTGCACCCAAATTCGTGCTCATTCGAGTGCTTCCTGTAGAAGCGGAAATGCAGAATCATATATAACATGTTGCTTTGGTTGAACATGCAACTTATCTTGTGAGAGTGGTAAGTCATTATAGCAGGCCTTCTCTCCGGACATGCAAAATAATACTAGAGACTCTGGCTCTTGCTGGTTAAAACCATGTTTGATTTTCATCATTGAGCTATTGTTATATTATTCATATATGAATCTATAGTTGCTTAAATTTTAATAGCTTAGAAAATAAATTAATTAATTTTAATCTATGCTTCGGTCACCAGAGAAAAAGGGGTTTGGCAAAAAAGCTGAAAGTTCGCACCAGACCACTAGCACAATATTGCCGTTTCAAACCTGACAAAAACCTACAGTCACAAAAGTCTATACGACAATATAATGGGGCCAAAAATGATGAAAACTCATCAAGCAGCCCACTTGTGTCTTTATCTTATGGAAACTTGTGATTACGTGTCAGACGCCAAACAGGTGGAGCATGATGGCATTCTGAGCATGCATTCGGTTCTCAGCCTGGGGAAAAACAATAGAGTTGGGAGCTTCAATAACCCCGTCAGTAACTTCTATCCCTCTCTCCGCTGGTAGGCAATGCATGAAGTAAGCTTTCGGCCCCGCGATCTTCATTAAGGCTTCATCAATCTGCCAGGCAGCACAAAGAATTAGGCCATTCTCAACAAGATGCGCTAATACTAATACCATGTCTGGATGAAAGAATTTAGCCAGGTGATGCCAGGTGAGAGTTTGAGTTCTAGTTCACTCCCAAAAGGTCACTTGCATGCTCCAGCGATAAAATTAACTGCTGTTGCTGGCATAAAGGGTCACGATGATCGGCGATGCAATGCAAGGTTTGTGCTTGTTTCATCCTGGGTAACTTTATCAGGGTTCAACAGAGGTAACCATTAAAAAAAAAAACTATGGTCCCAACATACAAGCTCCAAAGCACTTGCAAGGGCAATCAAGATGAAATTCTGTGCCATGCTTGGACAAAATATTACTGGTACTGCATTTCCTTACTAAACTAAGAAAACAAATGAAATATCCAACTAAAATATTTTGTTTCTGCAGTTTTGAATACCAAAACTGGTTTTCTCAACAAATACAGCAAATTCTAGAGAATTGGGCCACAACTATAGCTTGCTACCATGCATGGTGTACTCTCTCTCTCTCTCT
The DNA here is from genome assembly GCA_025769935.1 of Phoenix roebelenii. Taxonomy (NCBI): domain Eukaryota; kingdom Viridiplantae; phylum Streptophyta; class Magnoliopsida; order Arecales; family Arecaceae; genus Phoenix; species Phoenix roebelenii. The sequence goes on along the minus strand of JAOXJJ010000316.1, from coordinate 8,777,312 downwards.
CTCTCTCTCTCGCCCACGCGCACAAGCGCACAAGGTACCACAGCTCTTCAGCTTGTATTGCAACCAGTTTCCAGGCATCCCAAAAGTGCCAAAAATGCTTGTTCTGCCTCCAATAGTCCCTCTTAGTGCCAATTGACTTACTAATGCACTCTAATCCTCAATAGTTTTGCCACCTATTCATCTTAAAATCATCCTCTTGTTTCATGACATACACGCAACAATCTCACACTGTGCTAGATACACATCACTTCATCAATTCTCATCCCCTAAATAAAATCAACCTTAGCTACCTTCATTTCCTTCGAATGGAAGCTTATCAGCTTATCCACCACATAATGACATTTGATTGGGGCCTCTGACCACATTGGCACACCTAATGGAAATAACCTTCCATTATCATGTCAAATCAGGAGGGACTGTTTAGATGAGAGAATAAGCTGTCCTTGGATAAACTCAAGATGTAGCCAAAGATGGGGTTGCAACAGGAGAGAAGAAACTTGAGGACTTCACGTAGTTGAGGCTTCCACAAAGTGTGCAGTACCCAAAAAAAAGGATATTGAAATCCATCTCAAACGTAACCTCCACTAACCCAATTTTTTGGTATTATATAATTTTCCCAATCAGAGGAATTCTTCCCTCTGACCACTAACTTGTCCTCACCAGCAGCCATACAGGAAAAATTTAGGGTTAATTTGCGCGGGCATCCAAACAACCCCGAAAAATTCTCTGCCTCTGCTTCCTGCTACAATCATTCATCCTTTCCCATTTCTGTGAGGGCATTGCTAATGCAAATTTTAGCATCTACTCCGTTTAGCCTTTATGGGTCCAAAGACCAGTGTATTAATACATGTCTCAACATGCACATGCTTAATTAAGTAGCCACTAGCATTGTCTTAAGAAGCAGCCTATGCAGCTGCATATGTGCATGTGTGGTCTTCCAACTACCCCACAGAAGGTCTAGGCATCTCTGTGGGTGGATCAATGGTTGGTCCGCATGGTGGGATCCCAAGTAGCTGGCATAACACCCTGGATTTGCATCCCTCTAACTCTATAATTTTTCTCTCTCTAATTTTTTTATTGAGATACATTTAGTATTTCTGCTCTTTTATTTATTATTACATATTTATCTATTTTTAAGCTTTTGTAAAATACATGATGCATAGCAACCAACCTAAGTGGTTGCATACTCCTTCAGCTCTAAGCAGCACCTTGACTGTCTGAACACCACAGCCACAAGATAACATATTCAGACGGATGTTTCTTCATGTCTACCACATGCACAGGCAAGTTTTCATTCCCATTCTCAAGGGTGCTATTCATCGAATCCTTCATTCCCTAAAAAAACAAAGGAGTTCATAATGTATTTCCTATTGAGTATTAAAAATTAATCTCAGACATACTGTTAAACCTTGGCTGCATGTGCTAATCACATTTTGCAATCCCAACTTGGCTGCTATTGGCTTATTGCTCATTCTCTACAATTATATCATTGATAAGACCTTTGACCTAACATAAACAATGGAGCATACGAACATCAGCTAAATAGACCTAGATCCAACCTATCAAATTCAGATCCAATCTTGATCCAACAAGTCAAGTGGATTAGGTCTCAGTCCAAACTTTACAGTTTACCACCCTTACCAAGGTCTAGCAAAATAGCATCTGAACCGAACCCAACCTTGAAGACCTAACCAAAATTGTTCGAACAATAATATGCGCAAATCTTAGCCCACTCCCAACATGACCATTGGCTGTTAATCTGGACTCAAACCAGGTTAAGTATAAGGTCTGTCCGAACAGACATTAAAAAAGAAGGAAGAGCTGTGCCAAAACTGACAAAAGCCTAATTCACCTACACAATACTTCCAGTATTATCTGTAGTAAAAAGATTTCCCTGAATTCTTTAACTCTCACTTATGTACCTTTTGAATCTAATCAGACCAACTACACTACTACATAATATCTCAATGCTCTGAACTGTAATAGTTACAACAATCCAACTACCAGGATTTTCCCTTTTAAACATCTCTACGTTAACAATTTCTTAGTGTGAGGACATGCTTGTCACCCTAACCTTAGGGAATGTGGAAAAGAAAATTCAATATTCCAACAAAAATACAATAATTGCTGGAAGCTGAGCTACCAAAAAACTTGGACATCATCTTAAAAACTGAAAGAGACTGAAAATATATTAAAGTCAAAATATCCAATATTAGCTGTCATAGTTAAGCAGTAAAAGGTCTCATGAAGAATATCTAGGTGACTAGAATCTGAACTGAAGATGCAGAGACCAGCTAAAATTTTTTTAAGAGAATAAAATTTAGTTTATAAAATATATTCTCACATGGTCCTAGACCATTCAGATCAAGAATTCATGGAATGACTCATGAAGAAAAGTGTTGTTGAGGTTCTCATCCTAAATTAACATCATATAAACCTTAATTTGGAGATAAGCCCCAAACCTGGTTGATGACAGTAATTTTCACTTTATATCTATAAAATTTACTGTGCTTACCCAACCAAAAAGGGGGGGAAAGAACAAATAGAGAGAGAGAGAGAGAGAGATGATACCTGGAACCCTTGGAAATGTTGCTTCCTATATGCAGCCTCCTCCTTTTGGCCCATACTAGCCCAAACATCTGAATACACCACATCAGCCCCCCTTACTGCTTCCCTGGGATCATGTGTAATTTCAATCTTGCTGATTCCAGCACTCCTTGCTTTCTCGACAGTCTTCTCATCTGGCTCAAAGCCTTTCGGGCAAGCACACACAAAATGGAAAGGAACCACAGATGCCATCAGAAGCCATGAGTGCACAATATTGTTCCCATCTCCAATGTAAACAATCTGAAAACAGCATTAGAAAACCATAATTCGATTGAAATACATAACTGGCAATGCATGTCTATGCAACTCTATTAGTTTCATGGGAAGTAGCTAACCTTGGTTCCTCCCAGCTGGCCAATATGTTCTATAATTGTCAGTGCGTCAGCCATTATTTGGCATGGGTGGTTATAGTCAGTTAGACCATTGACGACTGGCACTGAAGCATATGCAGCCAAGTCAAGAATATCCTGCCATAATCATACGAAAGAGTAAGAACTAAAAGATGCACATGCTTATGGAAGCAGAATACTGTAGAAGCAAATTATTTTGGAAGTACTTTTGTTTGGAAAAAGAAATGGATTTCAAATATGCATAATGGATTCTAGGCACATCAAATGACAAACCTATTATGTATGTACAAGTTCAAGGTGAATAATTCTTTTATGCCATTGCCTAGAATGTTTAGTTGTAAGATCATATAAGGTATTCCATACTAAGGAATTCTCAGAGCTATCAATCTATATTCTGCTATAATGTGATGGATGAAACCAGGTAAATATAAATCCTAGCTGAATACATAATGGGAGTTCAAGATCTCTTTCTGGTCAAAAGTGTCTTTATCAATACCACATGCATCCAATTTGTTGTCCAACAAACATGATAATCCTAGACATTATCCATCCAGAGCATATCAGATGATTTTACCTCTTCATCAACCAAGTTTTAGATGTAGATACTAAAACTGACCTTAAATCTCTCTTACAGGCTTTTTCTCACCCTAGTGATGTTCAATTTTGGATTGCGTCTATTTGTACAAATTCAGTCAATGCCCACCACATAGCCCAGACTTTGTTTAATTATGTATGAGATATCCTAGTTCATCGCCACATCCTTTAGTAAATTTGACCAAGCTAGCGGACATGATCTATTTAGAATCTTAACACAATTCTAAATGCAACCTACACTTGAGAATTGCACCATATGCACACTATCAAGCCTGGCAAGTTGCATGAAGTGGTACAAGAGGATTTCATACTGTTTTTTGAGGACTGGTACAAGCCATTGGATTCTCCAATGAGAATTGGATATGATAGCAGAGCTCTATATGTTTGGATTCTATATTTTGTATGTATATGCATATTTTGAGTTTATATTAACAATCAGCTAGCTTCAGCACATGCAATGCATGTAATTGATCTAGGAGGAAGGAATACTGGATGGATGGCTTAGGTTTCATCAAAAACAGAAAGGAAGATTTGATGGATGTTTGTAGTCCCATCACTTGATCCAGGTCAAAGAAATAAAAATTGTGATCCAACAAATTATAAGGGATGAAGACCTTATCGGGCAAATCACTTCTTATTGAATATTTACCTTTTGAGTTTAGTTTGTTAAGAGATGGTGATGACGAATGGGATATGTGAAGCAGGTTAAGACAGGAGAAATGGAAGGGCAGTTTTGGATTTTTTTCTGAAAAATGTCAGGTGCGAAGCCCTGCAGTCAAAAAGTTGTCAAGTTACATGATTTTTATAGTACTATAATGCAGCCAATTAATGATATGCTTCTCAAATAAAATAATGCCAATCAAGTCATTAATCACATATAAATAATGAAAAATCATAACATCAAAAATGAAATAAGACCTTTTAGAAAAACAATGCACTGTAGATGCAATTAAACCACTGGTATTATTTCTTTAAGAACTGTACATTAAGGTCAACAATGCATCATAACTATGATGTTAGCATTCTTTATATTATTTAGGTTTATTAGATATGTTTTGGTCACATAATAGCAACATGAGAAGGTATTAGATTCTCTGAGGCTTTGGGATATAAGTTCAAGACTCATTTAAAAGAATACTGCAGAATCAGTGCCCAAGCAGGTATCAACACCACTAGCTCAGCCTGATAGCAAAAATCCAGTTAAAATTTCAATCTTAGCGCAACATTATATTAGAAATCTGATATGTGAAACATGTACAAGATCAATTTTTGAAGGCTCAATAAGCAGAGAAGAGCACAAGAAAAGAAAGACTCAGTACAGTTGCAGCTATTTCGATCTTCCAAAAAAGTTTTGTAGGAGTTAGTTTACTCATTCAATGTCTTTTTTTGTCATCACCTCAGACAAACTCCTTAAGCATACAAAATAATAGACCTAAGGACAGTTTCTCTCACCATTCTCACAAATTTCCATCAATTGCTTAAGGAAAATAGCTTCAATGTTTGACTTTTCTTCCCATGAAGCCACAATGGTTCTCTAAAATGCTTTATAAATGGATTGGTTCACCCACTTATTCTCTATATGATTCTCCCCCATGTTCTATCCATTCTCTTTAGGCCAAGCTGTTCTCCCTTGTCCTTCAGGGTCAGGCTCATATCTCTAAGTAAGGATAGTGCTTAGTGATTCTCTGTTTGCTCAAGTTCTGGAACAAAAAATCAGCTGTATTACCATCCATCCATGCTGACCCTTTCGTTGAGACCTCTCTTGAGCCAACTACTTTCCATATCCCTGATTCCATACCATCTCCACTTCCTTTGCCTCTCCCACTAGCACAGAAAGAACTTATTGATGCCATTTTAGATAAGCAAACTATTTTATCTAGTGTTGATAGCATTCAGCGTTTTTTAATTCGTTGGCGTGGCCGCCCAGAGTCCGATTCGACTTGGATCACACGAGAGGAGCTTCAGCGTCTTGATCCGGACCTTTTGGAGTATTACCAGAGCTGCACTACACCGCATTCGTCAAGGTCGACTTCTTCTGACCCCGGGGGAGTTGGTGCGGACACTAGTACCGGACCGCCTGTGACGCGGGTCTCCGGTCGTCGCAGGAAGAGGGTCCAGCCACTTTCGTTATTGCTGGACTGATTTGATGTTAGTTTATTTTACGTGATTGGGTTTATGTACATATTGCTATGTTATGTTAGGATTTTATGGGATTAGTTTATTTGTAAGACCTTTTTGTATTTTGTAATCCTATATATGAGTCTATGCATTTGATGACTGGATAATGATCATGAATGTTTAAAATTTGCCTCCCTTCTATTTTCTCCCTCTTCTTCCCTTCTCTGTTCGTCTTCATCCTCTTTCCTTCCCCTCCTCTCTTTTCTTTCTTTCTCTCCACTCCACTCTCGTAGCAGTACTGCATCATTAACTTAGAGAGAGAATACTCTTTCTTGTCATCATGTTACAAAATCTACAGCTTACAGTCATCTCGAAACTTAAGTCAACTCTTGGGCTTGTTGTTTCTAATGTGCCCTCAATCTTGTAAAATATGCATCTAGACCAAGCCCTACCTGTATAATTTCTGAGACATTTGGAAAGAAATTACTGCAGAATGCGAACTTTTTCTTTATTTTTTTGCAGGCGTAAATCCATTCTGATGAACTAGGAGAAAGGTCATCGATATTATTCACAGAAATTTATCAAAATCCTTGTTTTCTTTAATTAATGGTCAGTGCAGCTTGGCATAACTAAGATGCAGATACAAGGGCAAGCCACGGTGGGATCAGGCTAATCTATTAAGCAGTCTTAGAAAACATCTTATTTTTCGAGCTGCAGTTATATTCTCGCATGATCAAGTCTTACGGGACTTTGCATACCTTCCCAAGGAGTCGTTTAACCTCAAATATAATACCCTCAAGATCTGCCTGAGCAGGTCTACATATTGACATAAAACATGATCTAAAATATAGAAAGAAAATGCTAAACCAAAAGTGATATAATGGAAGTACATCGGAAGGCTTAAGAACTGTTTTACCTGCATGTGATCAGTCTTGAAGAGTTAAAAATTAGTCATAAGGTATTTCCAAATGGAACAAAAATGATAATGCAACTCACCATCATACCTGATGAGCAAATACACGTGCCATGATGATGTCATTATAACCAGCAAGCACTCGGGCAACATCACGAGTCTCCTCTCGCTTACCCATCTGGATATCATCAGGTCCTAGGTAAATGGCATGCCCACCAAGCAAGAAGAATCCTGTTTCAAATGAAACACGAGTCCTCATAGATGGCTTAGCAAAAATCATTGCCATTGTCTTTCCTTTGAATGGGAGAAACGTTCTGTCTCCTGATTTCAACAGTGCCTTGACCTCAGCTGCATGATTTAGGATCTTCAAGATGGTATCCTTGTCAAAGTCACTGATGTGGAGAAAGTCTTTTTTGCTTGTAGCTGTTTAAAAATGATAAAGTTAAAAGTCAAATTAAATTTAAAGTCAAAGGTTCTTGCAGATTTTATGTGTTTGGTACCATCAATTGATGCTAATTGATGCTAATGTAAGATTAATAAGTTAGTATCCTACTTGAGCATGTAGCTAGACCAAATAGTATAGAAGATTCACCGAAATTTTTAAAGTAAAGACTTCTTGTAGTTCCTTTTTCCCATAATAAGAAATTCTATTCCTGTTAAACAAAAGGGGCAACATCCTCATATAGATATTCTATACATGTTCTTAAGAATTGTGCAAAAGAGCAATTGTGGAAAGTTCCAATCTGGATTTCTAGGGAAAGCATTCTTTAAGTAAAATATGTGAGCATAAAATTCGAAAACCACCAGACTATGGCCACTGACGACCCACAAACTTCCACACTCTTTATAAAAATAATAAACCCCTGCATGAAAAGAACCGATGATTTTACTTAACACTGGTACTTAATTGGACTAAAATAATGAAAAATTATGATGGAAATCACAAAATAAAGCATCACCAATACATTGATAATTTTTAACAGTTAATCCCTTCTATTCATTCATTCATTTATTATGGGGGGATACTTGTAAAAGATGGGACAATCTATCGACCATTAACAATTAACTTAAGGCTGAAGTGTCTCCAATTAATTTTTTTTGAAAAATGAAGCTCAGCAGCACAACGTACAGTTTCAATCTGTGGATTCTTTTACACGTGGAATTGATCATATCTTAAGTTCCAATTGATTGAGTTCTACTGTTGGAGGATCACTTCATTTCTACCAGCTTTTAAGCATTCTTGAAAAAAGTGTCAAGGAGAGAATGAAGAAAATCGCCGCATTCACCATTAGATCATCATTATTAAAATAATTAATATTTCAAAAAACAAGAAGATTCCATTTCTATCAGACTTTGGGCAGTTCTTGAAACATATATAAACATACAGACCTGATTTCAAAGTCCTTATTAAACAACAAATTCAATCAATTGCAAGAGAAAAAATGAAACATCTTTAGTGAATCTATCTCAAAATGAAACAAAGAAACTCTCAGATCAGTATAAGATCGTCCGATACGGAAAAACCCTAATACAACCTTCGATCACGTCAAATAGCAGAGCAAAGGAGAAACACGAATAGCCGGTAATCACAAAGAAAGGAAGGAGAAAATTAGGAGATAAGAAGCTCACCATTTCCTTCCTTGGAGGAAGAAGGGACGGAATGGGCGGGGGCGGACGTCCGGCATGAGATACGGCCGCGAGCGCCGCCGAGGCCGGCCGGAGAACATCGAGAAGCGAAGGAGATACAGGACGAAAGCGACGAAGATCGCCGAAAAAATCCGCCGGAGAAGGCGGAGGACAAGGAAGAGATAGCCGCGTCGGAACGGACGGAAGGGCCACCGGTAATTACTGCCGCCATCGCTGCCCGACTGAAGTACAGGTGGCCTTCTCCGTGGGGTTTAATAGAAATCATGGATTTACGTAAATGCCCCTACACTTTGACAATTATATGAAGATCGCTGCCGTCCATCTACTTACGAACGGATGAGATGGATTTATTGGGAAAGGCGGACAGTAGGTTCTTTCTCCGTATATATTAATTCGTTAAGGGCGTCCTGGGGTGGTAGATTAGGGACTCCTCTCTTCGCTAAGCGCGTCTGGCGCAGTTATATATATGGGCTAGTTTGGAGTTAACAAGAATGGACCTTGTACTTGTTAGAAAAAAAAAAAGGTTGATGGAGAGAAAAAAAAACATACCATCAATTGCTATCTTGATTACTTCATTCTGAAAGGATCAAACACATCTTTAATTTAGAGACAATCACAAATTTATGCTAGTCCAAACTACGGTGAACCACCAATTTCTCACTCTCTTAGAACCTCATGGCAGGTAACAGGCCATAATATCCAAAGTATTTTATGTGACTTAAATATGTATAAATTGGCATCCCTTTCCACATGCGAGAGGCCGCGATGCAAACACTGGTGGTTATATCCTACTGTATTCGCAATGTATGTATATACATACATACACATACATACATATATGTTTTACTAGCATGACTAATTAACCAACAAACTTCTGATCCATGCTCAAAAACATCTCACCTCAGGGTCTGGGGATTCGAAATCCACTGGCGCAGGAACGTGGAAGACACCTAAACATCCTCGAATAAGCTCGTCGAAGCTCCAATTCATCGACAAGGTCAACTTTCCATAGGGTCAGCCTGGTGCTAGCTTTCGGAAGATCAAGCAAATGCGTCACCTTCTTCATGTTGTCTGTGACAAGCCGAGTTCTCCAGAATCCTGGGAGTTAGTCATTGCTTTGAGGGTGAAAGCAACAAACAAGTTGAGTTCAGCCTTCTTATGGAGAGATTAGTGATGGGAGTTTCTCTTCAGACAAATAACTACAGCACAAGAATTCAGTAGCACATGATAGTAACACCTATTTGTAAAATTAATAGCTTGTACGCCCCAGGGATGGTAAGATAAAATAAGCATCTTTCGCAAGTAGGAAGAGACTTCTTGTTGTCGAGTCACATGAGGAAAGCACCCTTGTATTTTCATGCAAAATTTGTATGCAAGTCTCGAAGTAACATTCTTCTCGGAAAAAAAAATTCTACTAGTAAGACTGACTCATGCATAATATTAATTCTACAGCTAGAAGATCAAATGATGCATGCAGCTATAAATAACATATTTGGGATCATGAAGAGTTGCATTCACAAGTCATCTCATCTCTATTGGGGGGCCCAAGAAGTCGAAGCACCTAGGAATGTCGACCGCTATATAAGCCATGTCTGGTTGAGGCGAGCAACAAGCGGGGAAAAGTCAAGTAAAATACAACAACATGAGGGTGGGATTGAGTCACGGATATCTAACATATTCATGCCCAAGAATTTTTCACAAAGTGGTAAATTTAGGAGCCTCACGGTAAGCTATGATTTGATGAACCCTCCCGCTCCAATAACGCAAACAGTGCCCTTCTCACCCATGTGCTGAAGTAACTGGTTCCTTCTAAGTTCTAAGAGACCTAAGAATAAGTGGATGGATGCCCTCCTAAATGCTTTACCCGCACATATACAACAGATAAATAAACATACGTTTCTCTTTCTACATGGTTCTTTATCATGCCGTTACTCCTCCTTAACGTTCAAGCATGTGCTCTTACAAAGCTTGTACCAAATCCTCTAAATTTAGTGTCTTATTGGGCCTCCGGTGTTTATGGATTATCTAGCGCATACAGAGATTTCTATCCTCCAAAAAAAGATCTATTCAATAATAAAATAGTAAGAACAGAGAAAAAGAAGCAACAAAAAAGAACTCCAATAAAATAATAAAGTATAGAACCAAAAATTTCAGTGCACTTTAAATAGCCAGGTGTCCTTATTTATATTTGTAGAACCTATTGACCCTTTTCATAAATATTTCCACATTTAATTCTTATAAAATAGATAGATTTATGACTTATTTTGATATCGCTTGATCGAATATATTAGAATTATGTTTTAATTTATGGCAGCTTTTAGAACTGACAATTTGAATCCAATATCAAATCTTTGTGTTAGATATAAACCGAGTTTAAAAATTGGGCTTTCGCCCAATGTTGGTCTATCTCCGCCCAATTAAGTCCACCCTATTTTCGAATTTTACGACCTGACTCGATCGGAGAATCCCGCGTATGACCTGACCTGCCACCCGACAATTCGGTTTTAGTGATTTAGGCCGTCGGACAGATAAGATCGTGCCACGGGTCATCAAGGAGGAAACGTGGCTGCTCACGGGTCACAAGCTATCCAGTCGTTTCACAATACACCAAACATAATATTCAACCATTTATTTTCCGACAGGTCACCCCTTACAGCGATCAAATATCTCCAAAGCGACGATCAGCGTGCGCTGTTTGCGGGGAGGCTGTTGTCAGAAGCCCAGGAGTCTCGGGGTATTAATTGTGAGAGATGTTCAAAGACCGACCTCGCGAACCACCCACGCCTCATCAAATCACCTCATCCTGGGCCCCACAGGGTTCTCAGAATGAGATAATGACTGGGTGCCTTTTGAGCGGGTGAATTTAGCCTTGCCCGTGGGGGGGGTGGGGGGTTGTTTTTTTAAGCCTCCGTAATTTATTCCTTTTATGGAAAGCAAATGGATTTGGGAAGGAGAACCAGCTAGGGTTTCTAGCAGTCATCTTCGATCGAGGTAAATCACGGTTTTACTCTTTCTTGGGACCGAACTCAAGGGTTGAGAATCAGCTAGGGTTTCGATTTTGCGGGTCTCGCGATCCAAATCCCCTGACATCCGACCTGGTCTACCTGGATCGTTAGGATTCCGAGCTAATAATTGGATAGTCTCGATCGAAATACTTTCTGAATTACGGTTTCATCAGGAGGAAGAAGCCTCCTGGTTTCGACTTCCATAGGATAGAAGAAACGCTAAACAAAAATTGATTAAACGTAGCTTCTTATCGCCTATGATTTGGTATTATTAGATGGAGGATTCGGTTCAGCTCAACAAGGTTCTCGTAAACTGGTTGTTCTTGATCGAATATTTGTGAAGTAGGACTTGGATGTTTGGAAAGATTCGATCTTTAATCTGTTTGAAGAGGCTTCGTTTGTAATTCTTGGTAGTCATGCCGACCTTCACGGCAATCGCCTTGGATGGGCTATTGGAGCCCAGTGCGTCTCGGAACCCCACCCTGAGGCCTCCCCCGGCGCCGGTGAAGGTGGAGAAAGCGCCTCCGATTCCGTCTGAAAAGAAGAGCATCCCTTGTCCCAATGTTTTGCCCGCACTCTATGCCACCCCGGAGACCACTCCGCTTCCTGATATGCCGTCTTCTTTCCCACCATCACCTTACATCATCAACCACAAAAGGCGCGGCCCCGGCCTTCTCAAGAGCTTCTCTCAGAATGATGTCGCTGGGTCCCAGATGCCGCCGCCGGCAGAAGTGGAGAAGAAGGCTGAAATGGTGAACGGTAAGGGTGCTGAAGAGACTGCGAATGGTTTTCATGAGAAGAAGCTTGAAGGGGAACACAAGGCTGTGAATGGAAATGGAAGTCAAGGTGAATCTGTTTCAATTGAACATCACAAGAAGTTTCAAGATGCTTGGTTGAGTGATGGCCCTGTTGCAGCTACAGAAGTGGCAAAGCCTGTTGCCCTTGATTTAGAAAAAGATGGGGAGAATGAAGATTTCTTTGATCCGCAAAACTCATTGGGCACAACTAGTAATACGGAGCTTGGTGACGGGTGGAAGCCAAGTACACCTCTTGGGGAGTATTTTGATGCCTTTGAAGGTACCCTTCTCTTCCAACTTTTATCTCGTTTAAGATGTTTAATTTTGATCTATCAGCTTTTCATTCTCTGTTTTTTCATACTCTTTTGATTAGTTATATGTTTCCCTAATCAAATATGAAAAGTGCTTCACATGTTTGTATGATATTGCATGCAAGATTGGTTTAATTTAAGAGGCCTTTATAGTGCTGAACAAAAAACTTTAATTAATACCTGTATTATCCATTTTGAGAACCTGAAAGATAGGTCCAGTTGCTCTGGCTTTTACATGTCAATCATGTTTTGACACGCAATGGAGATCGTACAAACTAGGACAGTTCACCAGAGAGGGAAAATTTAATGCAGTTGTCTGTCTCTTTATTCATGGTGTTAAGAGGAAGATTTATTTGTTAACAAAAATAATGAAAACTAAAGCAGGAAAAGGAGAAAAGGGTTGTTTTTTCTATAACGTTAAAGTAATTTTATGTTTTGCTTGTATATGGCTGAATTTGGATCCATGAAATTAACTCTTCCATCAGTATTTGTTCACTTATCTGGATCCAAAAATGAACCTTTTTAGTAACCCACAACCTATTAATGCATATCTGAGAGGCTCTCCTAACATCTCCATCACATCTATAAATAGCATGTTAGATAGGTAGTCCTAGCATTTACCTCTTCTTTACTGACAAATAACCCTTTCGTGAGAAGATGTAACAGACTTAGTGCACTGTACACTGTTTGCTCAGCAGCACACCTTTAGTTAACCACTTTAGCATTCAGACAAGTTTTCTAAAGCAATGATGGTGGATTTTTTTCCATTTTACAAGCTACAGCACTTTATATAGTTATAGTGCCACGCTGCATCTTTGATCCTTGATCTGTATGTAATCATAATATACACTTTTCTCAAAGGTGGCAAATTAGGCTCACTTCTATTTTTTCCACACTGTAGAGATTTCTAGTGAGGGTGCCTCCCAATCTTCATATCGAAATATGGAAAATGAACTGCGTGAGATGAGACTTAATTTATTGCTCGAAATTGAGAGGAGGAAGCAGGCAGAAGAAGCACTGGAGAACTTGCGAAACCAATGGCAGATGCTGAGTCAACACCTCTCACTTGCGGGATTGAGTCTTCCTCCCCCCCCAGCCGTGACAGATGAGAAGGATGAACAATCATGTATATATCCTGCGGAGGAGTTGTGTCGACAAATTGTTATTGCACATTTTGTGGCTGCTTCTGTGGGAAGGGTTTTTTCCCGTGCTGAAGTTGAGCTGGAGGTGGAACCTTGGATCGAGGCAAAGAACTTTGAGATAGCAAGGTTATGGGATCGGCTCCATTATTATGAAGCTGCAAACAGGGAGATGTCTCAAAGAAACCAAGAAGCTGTTGGTAAGCATGCTAAACTTATTCTGTTTTCTTGTCTCCTCCTCTAGTGAGATTTACCTCCAAGCAATGAACTGCTGTTTTTTCTGCATCAATTATAGGCTTATCAACAGATATGGGCATCTACAATAATCAACCAATAGTCTTAGTCTGTTGTTCAAAGGATTACATGATTTTCTCATGGTTGTCTTTTGGTTAAGTGTACACTACATGTCTGGTAGTTTTAGACCATAACACTCGTGAACTTGAACATTATGTTGTGTCATACATGCAGAATGTTATACAGAGAAGAATATTCCTCTTGGTTCCTTTCCCCCCTTTTTGGTTAGTTGCAATTTAGCCACTGCTGGACCGCAACAGAATGGGCCTTGACTACATAGGCTTCCTGAACTCGGTCAAAAAGATGAAATAAGTCTGTTTTTTCTTGTGGAGAAATAATAAAAAGCCTTGGCCTTGAAGATACTGGATCATTTTAGTGCATGCATTCAATTGTCACCATCCATTATTATGTACTTTAGGCATCTTGAAAACTTGTTACTATGCCTTGAAAACTTCTAACTTAAAACAGATGAGACCTAGCAATTTGATTTTTTTTTTAATTTTAAATTAGTGTGGACCAAATTAATATTGTTGATAAAGAATTGCTATCTGCAAGCTTTGCAACATATATGCTACTCTGGGCACAGGTTACTGTAGTTTGCTTCTATAACTTTGAATGATCTCTCTAAGAGTCTTCAACGGGCCACCTAGAAGTTTGTTTTGTGTTTCTGAGATGCTGCTTGTGATCTGTTCTGACCCATCCTCTCTTTGTACAATTTTGGGGTGACATTACTGGTGGGAATTTGCCTTCTTTTAGAAATAAAAGATCATACAGGAAAAGGGCAAAAGGATGAAAATACAAGGGGAAAATATTATGATATAGGGTTTGTAATGTTTTGTGCATTGGAATGTTAAATGTAGAAGATGGATCATTCAAATGTTGAAGTGGTAGACAAATATGTGATGGAAAGCCAATTGGAAGCTATAGGGTCTGATTGGAATGGATAAATGCAGGATAAACCTGCATTTACCTTGTAAAGAATTATGAAGAATTTGAGAAAGCTGCAATGGAAAAGGATAATGTCCTTGGTTGGATGACAAGTGTATGAGATTTCAGACTATGATTTCAGGTGCGGAAGGATTTATAAATCTGAATGCAAGCTCATGGATATATTGCTTTGCAGCACTGAGAGAGGAATTGGAGTTGATTTACAAATTGTTTATATGAAAAATATAGTGGAGATGGAATAAATTCTTTCAGATATTTCTTTGTTTAAGAACATATTTTGTTAACTATTTTCTATCCCCCTCCTCAAAAACAGGAAAAAAGAAGAAGAATAGGAACCTAAAAATTAATTAATAGGTGTCTGTAATATTTATTTCAGGTATTTGCATGTTATGGCAGCCGTGCATAGAGGATCTCACATCAGTCATTTTTGGGTAGATATGACAGTAATGAAGTTCTGTTGTTTTTGTTACTGATCCAAACTCCATAGGATACATGTAGAATTTTGGTGTTGAACCCCTGAACTGCTGCTTCAGTAGTTGCTACTAAAATGAACTATGCAAAAACGGAATGTTGAACCATAGAACTGCAGGAGCCTTCTGTGTATGATTACCATCTCTCGACCTGCTTTGACTCAGAAAATTTAACTTCTCTGCATATGTATTTTAACTCAAATGACCTTTAATTGACATAATCGTTTCACAAAATAATTTTGGATTAGCAACATTTAATTGACATTCTTAGTGAAAACTTAGTTTGATATTGTGCTGCCTGTGCATTCTCGACTTTTCTGGCCCAATGGCTGTAACTTGGTCCACTTCAACTTATCTGCATCTTTAGTACAGCTCATAAGATACTATGTTTGTTTCACTGTCCGCCTGAATTACTTGCAAATCTCAATTAACTATTTAAGCAAATAAGCAGACTTTTATCTGGTCTTGTGAATATTAAAAAGAATTATTGTTTTGCTTAATAAATTTGTAATTGTTTTTATTACTCTAATTGAACTCAGACAGCCTACATTAAAATGTTTGTGAATAGATTGCATAGTTAACGATGCCATTAAAACTATTTTTTCTTTATATTTTTTTCCTTCATAAGCTTTGCAAATATGCCAATTTCTATGTGTCATGTTTCCTGAATTCTTTGGCTCTTTTGATCAATCTTTATCCGCAAATGTCATGCGATTATTTATCTGAATATGTTGAGAACTGAATATGACGGATTCTTCAAACCATCGGAAAATGAAGAGATATTGATCCGTTGAATATGTCTAATGTCTGTTGTGATTGCAGAAATGGCACGGCAACAGCGGCATAGGCAGAAGAGGAGGCAGAAATGGATTTGGGGTTCAGTTGGTCTTGCTGCTACCCTTGGTGCTGCAGTCATTGCATGGTCCTATCTTCCAGAATCCAAGCCTTCTCTTCCTGAAGGCAATACCATAGACAGCCATGAACACTGAAAACAGCTAGTTCCGGATTGTCACATTCCTCAATCAATTCATATCTTTTCTCCTAGCAGAATAATTATAGAGCCAGATAAAGCTGTAAAAGATATATGAAGTAGCTCCCATTACTGATGGCAGCCTCGAGCTTTTTTATTTGCCCCCTTCTGCATAACCTGAGGGGACCAGTTCGAGTTAGGGCTTGCTCTTGTTAACCGCAACATATTATTCTTCTTGTGCTGCTCAAGTAAATAATAGTTCTATGAGAGCACATTGAGAAGTGGGCTTGTGCATTGCTATGTTTTCTGTTGCAACTCCTTGGATTGAATCTCCTGCTTCAACAAAAAACGGGAGACTGTGACAGGGCTACTAAGTTGTGAAAACTTGGGTTTATATTTGTATTTACGGGAAGACCTCTTGGTGTATGAACTGATGATGCTTCCCCGTGGATGAGGATAAGGTTATGAAGTGGAGGTTTGCTGCTTCTGTGCGATATTTTGGTGTAAGTTACATTGGGCAACATCTGGACAAAATACAATAGGCTGGTCCTCTAGCTACAGTGAACGGTTAAAATCTTTTGTTGGGTCATCTCTGGAGCTATGGAACTTGTTCGTCCCCATGAGTTCTCTATTGTTTTGACTGTCGTGAATTTAACACCATCACTGACAAGAGGCTGTGAACTAGTGTGTTGGCAAGGTTATTAGAGGTTGGATACCAATGACCTACTCTTTCCATATTTTCAGCTAAGCTCTCTCCTATCCTACTGTCCTAGTTCAAAAAAAAAAAAGAAGAAAGAAAGAAAGAAAAAAGGTTCTTTAACAAAAATTCCACCACTCCCAACAGCTATCTTTCTTTAATTTGATGTTTCTAAGGCTATCCTAGAAGAGGTACCTGCTTCCAGGACTAATGTAATTGGGTTCCAGAAGTACCCCAGTTTATAAACTTTGCAGCATTAACAGAAAAAAAGATTATTTTCTATTTAAATTATGATTGATCTGATTATTTGTTAGCTTAAGTTTGATCATGAACCTTTCAAAGAGGTATAATATCTCTTAGCCATTCCAATGGCTCATGGTCCATTCAATCATGCCTTGATACATGATATTGGAAGCCTGTATTGAAGTTCTAGATAGCTACCAATAAAATTTATCAGCAAGGATCTCAGCAAAAAAAATGTAAGCGAGGAATTAATTCAATCTTTACAGTACAAATGGGAGGCTTTTCTGGCATCATTACTACTTAAATGATCTCCCAACAAAGAAGTACAATCAAGCCGTGTCTTAAATTTGGTATGTTGTACGCCATGGTCAATCTAACAGCCATATGACAATAGGAAAGGAAAGAAGATGCTTGTATTGTGATACACTCCTGCAACACGATGTATAATATATAAACATCACATCTCTCAGCAAGGCAATCAAAAAGGAAATGATGGTCGACAAATCTTGATATGTACAACTTGTGAGACTAGAAGTCTTGCTACAATTTCTGGACCTGAACTTCGGTTGAGTAAACCATTGCTGATCCTTATTGGACGCCTCGGCTAACTTTCCTTTCAATTGCAATGACCCCTTGCCTCATTAATGACAAACAGATAGAGACAGCAAAGAATCATACTTGGCCTTCTGTTACTACAGAAATTACCTGCACTCCAAGGCATTCCAGACAGCAATCGCCAGGCTTTCAAGTCCGATCTTCTACCACTTTCAGGAAATTGTTATGATTGTTGCTCCACACTTGATCATGTGAAACTATTTTTCTCACGTACTAGAATGCTTCTATAAGAACAAAACGATTCCTTGTTTGGTATCTAATAATTTCTACTTGTCCACGATGTTTATTTCTCTTCCCCGAGCCAGCACCGAACTACATAAAGCAAGAAGGCCATGCAGAATGTCACTGAACTGAGAACCACCAGGATTCGAACCAATAAAGAGGAAATAAATGCTTTCAATACAAAGGAATGCCACATCCAGAACCATGTAATACTGCAGGTGGATCCCAACACAGCGCCAACAAGGACTTGCCCGACGGTGTGAAGTTGTTGGGATACCCTCAGCCATGACTGCAAAAACAGAACAATAATATCGTTAGATAGATGGTATGTCAATCTCGTCGTACACAGCCTTGAGTATCATGAGATATTGGCTAGACAATTTGGAAGCTATCTAGCTTAGCAGTTATATTATGACGAAAATATTTATACAAATATTTGAGAGAGACGTTCAAAATAACGCCAGAAAATTGCTGCACAGGCTATAAGGTAAATTTGTACCCTCCATATCACCTAACACTCTGCAGTCTGCACCATACAAATTACAGGCCCTGATGAAATCTCTTGTAAGTTTTAGAGGCAGACAGAAATCACAAATTACAAGTCTCTTAATTTTCTAGATAACAGACCCTAAGCTACCAAAAATGATGACGAAAATTATATTTCAGCCATCAATTTTGTGTCATTGGCTTCAGCCTTGTTTTCAACTTTCTTAATACTGAACATGCATTGCATCTCTATGAAAGCATTGAACTAAGTTTTCTCCAAGTTTTGATCGGTCGCTCAAGATCTTTGGTCTTCATCCGGACCCGATGAAAAAAATTCGATCACTTATGGATTCGTTGAGAATGATTCCGATCTAGTTCATGGTCTTTTAGAAGTAGAAAGCGCTAGTTTTCTCTAAGTTTTCTTAGGCATTTAACACACTTATCCTACAAAAAGTGCAGAAGATTTAAATATGATAGGAATATACATATTCTGCTGATGAATGATGATTTACACAACGTTTTGTCATTAACATGACACAAGTTTGCATTGGGAATTGGGATGGCAGGTTATTAAATCATGAGGACTGTTAACAGGTTGACAGTTAGAGAAATCGGCTCAAAATTCTCAAATGAGAGTTGTGCTTCATAGCTGAAGCCATATTGACAGAAAAAGGCTTGGAGGATGACGGCGATGATAGTGACCTCGTCCATCAAAGCATTCCTTGATATTACTAAGCTTTCAATTTTATTCATCATCAATTAACATCATTATTTGCAAGTAAGATGCACTATGTCACCTCCTACATATCAATAGGAAGCTCATTTATGTGTTAGCAGATGTAGGCTTAGATTAGAACTAATTCTTGCTGCAGGGTACACCGAGAGATTCCACTTACCCTCAACACTGTTAGTTCTCCATAACTGTCCGTATCATACGGAATACTTTTTAAGCATATAGTCCTCTCCTATGCTAACCAAATTACACTATTGTTCTTTCATATGCTTTCTTAGAGTTGAAAATACCATGTCTAGGTTTTTCTCTTATCCTTATAAATCCTCTAGTTAGTGGTGCAAGAGCATAAAACAAAAGGCATAGATTTATTTTGGCTCTAAATTTTCATCTTAATCTTTCTGTCATCACCTTCTCCCATATTTTCTTAATATGGATTATTGTGATGGTTGGTGTAATTTTATATATTACCCTTCTGTCATAAATCGCTACTCAAAACTTTGGTCCTTTTGGTTATTTTGTTCTCCAGAATTCAGTAAATAGGCCAATTAAACGAAGGAATCCAATGTTTGTTAAATTAAGGAAGTCATAAAAAAAATCAGGCAACAAACAGAAACTGACAAACAAATTATATTTATCGCAAAGTTCAGTTAAAAAAATTGAAGTTTGGTGTAGATAACTAGCCATCTTGGAGATGTATGCATTTATGAAGCTAACTTTATCTTCTTTATCAACAGAACTGCAAAACAGACTCTCAGAAAGCAATAAAGTAAATTCTGAACTGAACTACAAGTCACAGAATTAAATAACAGCTGATAGATGCAACATGGTGATTTAAGCAATGGTTCTTACAAGGTAACCGCCACTTGTCAAGGTGACAATCCCTACGGTCACTGTGAGTAAATTTATCCCCAGCCAGTTGACCACTGTTTCACACAAAAACATGGAAGAAACATCATACTCTATTTTGATGTTTGGATGGCAATCAAACAACTGCATACAAACAAGATAATGTAATTATATTCTAGATTTAATGAAAGAATCAACATGCTAATAACACCGCTCTTCCAACAGAACTTGTATAAAGAAGAATAGATTGTTAGACATACAATAATTTTTGCATTTATTAAGAAATTGCATCATTGGAGCATTATTAAGTTAAAAAAGCTGCAGCATATCCTAAAACATGCTCAGTATTAAAGAAAAGCAATGTGATAGCATGTTCCTCATATTCCTTCAGAGTGAGCATGTCTCAGCATAAGTTTACAAGTAATTCCATAAGCCATCATCTGATGGTTGGCTGTATATATGAGCTATATATGAGCTGTATGATTTGATGTACACGGGTTGTATAGGAGTTAGAATTCCCGTGACTGCTGCCTTCCTTGGATGTGCTCAGGCTCCCTCTCTGGAATCGAACTCTAATTCTCCGTCACCCGTTAACGAGGATCCATTGGAGGGCAAGTCTGGTTCCAGCAGCCGTGGCAATTCCAACTCTTATACAACTCATGTACATCAAATCATACAGCTCATATATACGGCCAACACTGACAACCAAACATAATGCTCCCATTGTCTATTCAGGTTCATGTGAAAATGGTGAGAAATTTTGAACTCACACTACCATCAGTTGAATAGAAACCTAAAAGTCACTTCATTTGACCAGTTAGTTCATCCTCATTATATGATCTCTTCTTATATTCTTCATCTTTTCTAAAGCTTCATGTAATTTATTATTATTATTATTTTTATTGTTGGACTAGTAATTAGAAGTTGTTTTCATAAATATTTTCGAATCCTCCATAAGGCTAAGATGTCATAGTGCAAATTGAAGTGTTGAGGTATATTACTGCAATTTGGTAGTGCAGATTCATCTAACATAATCAAAAGAATCAAAAAAATGCAATATTTTATAACATTGAAAAGTGCAAATATATAAAATGTAACTGAAATATGCATGACTAGCATTAGGACAGATGGGAAAAAGTCTCTTCCAACCAAATAAGTGTCATGCATGTACTAGAGGTGGTAGTAATTGATAATTTTCAGGCATGCCCTTTACATAAATTGCATGATATGCATCCTAGCAAACACTGACTTACATGAAAGGACTGCAAAGAATGCAGAATAGAAGACGGCCTGCGCATGCGACGATGGCATTCCAGGATCAGCTCTCAAAGCAGAATCAGGTCTTGGATGATTTAGTCTCTGTTTCAAAGTAACTGAAAGCCATGCATTTATAACTGATCCCATTGCAGCCCACATGGTCGGTGCATCATGCTTCCACAATACGATGAGGCCAAAAAGACCTGCTACAAACCACTTGCTCTGATACCAAGCACAAAAGGAGTCCCCATGAAATGAGCAGATACAAATAGAGATCCTCAATCAATGACAAGAAAGTAAAACAGCATGTTGAATCCAATTCATAGGTTAGAATCCAATGCACTGTATTACCCATGGTGCTTAAAGACTAGAATATAACAAGCTACCAGAAATGCATTTTGTATAACTTGAAAGCAGTTAGGAAATTATCTAACCTAGAACTTTGCAATAAAACACAATTAACTAATTAAATACCGAGAACATATTGGATATTTTCAATAAACAACAACGAATCATAATTCAGAAGTCCAAGTTGGACGAACCTTTCGATTGACAGTCGATTCGAAGTATTTCCAGGAAAAATCCCGAGCGAACCACGACGGCCGATTCCCCAGAATCGACACCGCTTCACCCACTCCACCCCCCTCAACACCATTCCTGCTCTCGGAAGCATCAGCCCTGGCCAATTCCATCATGCCCTTAGACTCAGAAATCCTCAATCTTCCACCAAGATGGCTCTTTGAGCACAGTCCCCGCATGAAAATAGGATTTTTAAAGGTAGAGAGCCGATGAAACCAGATGGGGTTAAGGCCCTTAAGGGGTTTGATGGGCGGAGGATGGAGGGCCGAGGTGAGACCGGGTGATAGCATTTTTTAAATAAACGTGAAAGATAACGGACGATTTCAGCGGGAGAATTGAGCATATCATTGTATTTATAATAAAAAAACATTACATTCAAACTTTAAATAGAAAAAAAAATCAATATAAAAGGAAAGAACCTATTAAGTTGCTATAAGAAAGAACCCATTAAGTTGCTATAACAATTATATAAGCACTAAAGATTTGCATAATTTCTTGCCAAGTTGATAAACATTTGGAGAAATATGTTGATCCTCTATAATTATAGTGGATTTGATTGATTTTTACTAAATTGATGAAGATTTAGAGAATCAGTTTGATTTCCTCAATCAACCCTCCTCAAATTGTACTGAGGAGAAATCCAGAGGCTCCGTTTAACTTGTACCTGATCAAAGATATGCTTCGACAATAATTTAATGAAAATATCAGCTAGATGATAATGAGAAAGTAGGTACCGAGTGACAAGTTGTCAAAAAGCCATCTTTTTACAAATATAATGTTTATCAATTTCAATATATTTGGCGTGAGCATGAAAAACCGGACCAAGATCCTACAAAAAGTAAAACATGCGAGTTACTTTAGCAGCTATAGATGCTATGGACCGATATTCGACTTCAGTACTAGATCTTGCTATAGTATTTTGTGTCTTAGCATTCCACGAAACATAGTTGCTACCAAAAAAGGTATAATACCATGTAGTGGAACATCGAGTAATAGGGCAACCTGCCTTATCTACATCAAAAAATGTAAATAAGTCAATTGTAGATTGTGATAAAATTTGCATTCCATAAGTTAGTGTGCTACTAATGCAGCATAAAATCCTCTTGACAATATGAAAATAGTCAATACTTGGTTTACCTTTATAACATGAATTGGCAAGTAAAATTAATAACATGAAAGATGTTAGGTCATATAAGAATGAGTTATTGGAGAGCACCAACAATGCTTCGATACAATGTTGGATCATAAAAAGTTCGATGGTAGTATGTGATTGAGACTGGATGCTCATTGATATTCAAATAGAAATGCAGACAAACATATTGGCACAATCAGGAATAGTAGCGGCATACCTTGTTTGGCTAAGAAATACACCATCTAAAAATGGTTGAATTTCAATGCCCAAAAAATAGTGTAGAGGGCCCATGTCTTTCGTGGCAAACTTGCATATTAAGGTCCCAATAAACTGTTCAAGAAGTGTTACTATTGCCAGTGATGATTATATTATCTACATATAATAAGAGCGATAAAATAGCATTAGTAGATTTGTAGACAAACAATAAAGAATCAGCAACATTGCATAAAAACCATAGTCCATAAGAAAAGAACCACACCAATCAAGCAATGCCCTTGAAGCTTGCTTGAGACCATAAAAAGCACGATGGAGTTTACACATAGGATGGATGATCAAAATCTACGAAGCCCGATGGTTGTTCCATATATACATGTTGCTTAAGATAGCCATGAACAAAGGCATTCTTAATATCCAATTGTCGAAGAGGCCAACCATAGATAGTAGCAATGGTTAAGATGGTTCAGATACTCTTAGGTTTAATAATAGGGAGAAGGTTTTATAAAAATCAATGCCTTACAATTGATCATGTCTCTTGGCAACTAAACGAGCTTTTAAGTTGTTCAAAGGATCCATCAGCTTTCAATTTGATTTTAAAAACCCATTTGCATCCCATTATATTTGCATCAGGTGGCTATAGGACTAGAGTCCAAGTGTGGTTTGCATGTAAGGCAGCAAGTTCCTCTTGCATTGCAACAAGCTAACCGGGATGCTTGAAGGCAGATTTAACTATTTTTGGTTTGCGAGGGATTGAATTTATTGCATGATAGTTGGCATATTTCAGGTTGGGCTTAATTAACAATCCCAGCCTCACTTAGTGTAAGCATGGAAGGGTTAGAGGCAAAGTTTCAAATCCTGTGGGACAGGAAATGCCCCTTATAACACCCACCCAAAGGAATTAGGCCTAGTCCACTTGATCAGCCTAAATGTAAAAGTTAGAGTACGAGATGGAAAAAAAAAGGATAGAGCCCTGTTTGACTTGGAGTAGGAGACAAACTACTCATCTATCTTGATTTTCTACAGGAGCTAGGAAACCTAGCATCCAATGGCTATTTAAAGACCCCCACACCCTCTTTTGCCTCACTACTGATAGATTTTGCAGATCACTATTGTTATACTACCATTGGTTCATTCTTCTTCTCCTCTTAACTTCTAACGGTCTTGGCTCACGGTGCTCACCGGAAATTTCAGTAAGTGCTCGTTAGAGTCTTAGGTTTTGAGAGAGATTTTAGAAAATAATTAGATCTATAGTTTGGTTTTGCTCGCAAGCTAAGTAATGACATGCTTTTTCTAATTTTTTTATTTATATAATATTATTTTTTTATCAAATAAATTGTTAATTGATTTATATATGATTTATAAATTTTATAAGATGGTTTTTTGAATGGAAAATAGACATATAATTCGGAGTAATATTTTTCAGACTATTGTTATCTTATTTACTGATCTTCCATCGTATATGCATATTTTGATTAGGTTATGATATATATGTTATTTATAAAAAATATTAACATGCATCAGATTTGAACTTTCAACCCGATTATGTACTGGATCCTGCCAATTGGAGGTTATGCATTGGCACTCTGACTATTATTGAGCTCATTGATTCTACTTTGGGCCTTGCTACGAGGTATAAATATGGTATTTTGGCCCATTTCATTAGGTATAAGTATAGTATTCCGGCCCACTACACAAAGTATAAGTACAATTCTATTTCTATCATAGCCATAGGGTATAAGTGTGGCCATAGTTTAAGGCTATTAAGTTTAATATGATTTGTTTCAAATCGAATTTATGATCACATATATGAACATTCGAAAGACATGGATTTTAGTGGATTTGTGTTTTGAAACAGAGTTGGTTATATCTTTACACTGATTTATAAGAATTTGTATTTTACTCTTGTATCTTATGTTATTACATGAATTATCTAGTCATGGTATTTATTATTTATTGGGCTGTCAAGCTTATTATCCTTTTTTTTCATATTTCGAGAGCTAAGATTGTATTGGGTTATGATCAGAAGAATGACTAGAGGCAAAGTTTAACAACTTTAGTTTAGATCAGGATTTGACTAGAGTTTGGTGTAAGACCTTCTAAATATTATTGGTTCTTTAGACATTATAATTGGATTCTAGTTATTTAATTTAAAATTTGAATATTGTTTATTCAAATTTATTCTATTGCTTGTTTATGATACCATGATGAGATATCTTGCATATTTATGGAGAGAGTTTTCTATGAGTATGCGGCGGTTGTTGCGACTCTCAGCTCGCAAACTTGGGTCGGAGGCGTGACATCCCTATTTCTCCATGGAACGAAATGCTCCGCTATCCTGTTCCATCCTAGTGGTGGTCTCGGTAATGTATCCTAGTAGATATCCTCCATTTCTCTCCCTATCTTTTTTCCTTTCTTTCTTTTTTTTTTCTTTTTTTTCTTTTCTTTCTTTTTTATCTATTTTTTAATTTCTTTTTCTTGTCCTTTATCTTTTATGTCTTCCATTTTTCTTTCTTTCTTCTCCCGTCCTTTCTTTTTTTTCTTTTTTTCTCTTCTTCTTTTTTTTTTCTCGTTCTTTCTTTCCTCTCTCTCTTGTTCTTTCCTGACATGAATGGGTTTCTGAGTTCCAACTCCATCTTGGTTCCATTTTCTCACATGAATGGGACTGAACATTTGGGATGCCTTCCATCCCATCTGGACTTAAAACCTTGGCTAGAGGTGGACAGGTTAATTAAAGAACCTGAAGTAGTTGTAGCTACAGGTGGTAGTGGTAAATAATCAGCTAGGGGAAGAAATATCAAGAATAGTCTCACCGTCTTGGGAAGGTAAGGAGCAAAAGGTGTGGAAAGAATGTAAAGGGCTATATTGGTATGGTTGTGGTGGAGATTATTTAATGCTGAGTCCAACCATACCCAGTTCTGCCTCAGATGCTGATGAAGTAGATAACAAGAAGGAAGTAATATACCCAGACTATGTGCAATGTTGGAGATAAGATTATCTTTTACGTGCATAAATAGTTGAAACTCTCTCAGAAGATATCCTCACACATGTTGCTAGTCTACAAACATCAGCTGAGGTATAGCATGCTCTTGAGAACTTTTATGCCAGAGCTTCTCAAGAGCGAGAATTTTTTCTACTTCAACAAATTCAAAACATGTATAGGGATCATTATTAATTTTTAAATGATTATAATCTTGCTTGCTAAAATATTTTTAATGATTTACCAGCAATTGGATGTCTTCTTGAAGATCATAACAGTTTTTGGCTACTAAGTAAGTTGGGACCATGTTATGAGCCCTTTACTATCACCATGCTTAAACAACCAATGCAAAGAACTCATATCTCAATTGTAAGGTATTGGATAATCTCCATCGATAAAGCCTAGGAGATCTTGGCTCTCAATAAGACCAAGCTAGCATTTGAGTTCTCCAACAGGAGGAGTTTGTTTGTGACAGCTTCCACGACACAAAAATTCCTATGCTTAGAGTTGATAGGTAGGGATACCTGAATGCCTAAGGATGAGTTTGATGTGGCCATAGATAGAGGGTCAAGGGTTTCTCTTGCAAGATAGAGAGAAGGGCTCTGACACCAATATAAAAGTAAATGTGGTTCAATTTTAACATGAGAATTGAGCATGTATGTCATTGTATTTATAAGAACAGTACATGATTATATATATTATCAAGATTACAAAGAATACTACATTCAAAATTTAAATAAAAAATAATAGAAAAAACTTTTCAATACAAGAGAAAAGAATCTCTTAAGTTGCTATAATAGTCACGTAATCATAAGAAGATTTGCATAATTTCTTTTTAAGTTGATAAAGATTTGGAGAATCATTTTGATCTCTTGTAATTATAGAAGGTTCGTTTGATTATTTTACTAAATGAAGAGCTCAAAAATCTTTTTCAAGTTTACGAAGGTTTGGAGAGTTATTTTGATCCTCTATAATTTTAGAGAATTTATTCAATTTCTTACCAAATTAATGAAGATGTGGAAAAACTGTTTGATTCCCTGCATCAATATGCTCTTACTTTTAGTCGTTGCTGTAGCGGTAGAGAGCAAAGTGGGCTTGGAACTCTAGAGACGGTACAGAAGGGCATATTTGGAGAAGGGGAGGTGATTGGGAGCTGGGGCTATTATAAGATTCCTGTCTGTTGCGGGAGGGGGGAGGGGGTCTTGAATTTAGTCCCACATCGGTTAGTAGCGGAAAGGTTCTGTGGGGGTGGAAATCTTTTCCTTTTGAGAGCCCTTTTGTGGGACAAAACCGTGAGGGCACCAGCCTCCCCCCATCTGCGCTGGACGCGCGGACCGGAGCGCCCAAAGCGGATAATACCTCAGGAGGAACGCAATCCTTTTTCTTTGCTAGCTTAATGTGGGCTATGCTGTTTTGTGAGGCTCTGGCGTGCCAGGTAGGGGCGCCTCCTCCCACTGTTGACTATCCTTCAAGTTGCTTGGAGGGCTGTCGCGGATAAAATCCGATACAGGACCTTCCCGCTGGGGGGCTATATTGCGGGAGGGGAGATGGGGTATTGAATTTAGTCCTACATCGGCTAGTAGCGGAAATGTTTTGTGTCTTAAATGGGGGGTGAAAATTCTTTTCTCTTGAGGGCCCTTTTGTGGGACAAAACCGTGAAGGCACCAGTCTCCCTCCGTCTGCGCTGGACGCGCGGGCCGGAGCACCCAAAGCAGACAATACCTCGGAAGGAACGTAGGTCTATAAGCTGTATGTTACATTCAGTCAGCCATATAATGCATGACGAGCAATAAAGCCGCACTGCACAGCAGCTTTTGAATAAATTTTGTAGGAAAATCATGAAGCGATACTCATGAAATTGATATAATGTTGATAGCTGCATCACTTAATAAGCCAAAGGAATATTTTTTTTGTTAGAACTTACCATTGCCTTGAACCAAAGGAATGTAGTTTCTTTGCTAGAACTAAGAGAGAGAGAGAGAGAGAGAGAGAGAGAGAGAACATTTAGAGTAGGCATAAAAAAATGTTGATGATACCGTGTTGGATGAAGTTAGTTTACCTTGTGCGTGATCTTTGCTTCTTCTTCTTCTTCTCCTTCTTTTTTTTTCTTTTTTTTTTAGGGTACAACGGCTACTCACTTTACTTTAGTGTATGAGCAGCCAACAGAATCAAGACCTATAATCTGGCTCAGGGACGAGGAAGGGGGCCCCTGATTTGCAGGTAGGTTTCTGCGTAGGTTAATAAAGTCATGGTCGACAATATTGATAAAAGTACAATTCAATTGTAAGATTCTTTGTTGCTGTTAGCTTTTGTTTATGAAAAGCAACTAATAATGCTTCAATGCCAAAGGGCTAAATAATCGAAGCATCGATGCTTTTGCAGGAGTGCCATCTCTAAAAGTTCCGTACGAACGTGCTTTTTTGGGCTTGAGACAATAACTTTGTTAGGAGCGATGAAGAAGGCCCAGCATCAGAAATGTGATATAAATTGGCTAGCTGTGATTCACCTTCTTTAAAAAAAATGTCACATTGAAACTAACATTGTTTGTCTTAAAATTTTGAGAGCCACATGCAACTTGACTTTTACAATTTTCCCAATAATAGATAGAAGAGTGAATCTGTTGAATCTGAATACATTGCAAGATTAAGTGAGGGAATACTAATTAATTGCTGAGCCAATTAATTGTCGAGGTCAGACCAACTAGCCTTAATACCTTGGTCCGAGCAAAAGGGAAAGAATTTGGGCCTGGGCTCAACTGTTTTGTCGGTAGCTCAAATTAGTGCGATCCTGGCCCAGTCTAGAATAAAATGCTTGTGCACGGATGACGAACGCAGGTCCAATTGAAGGCTAGCCCATCTCATATTGACGTGGACCGCCGTGGCAAGCAGTGAGTGAATTAACCCAACGCGGAGTTACGTCTGCTTGCTATCCAATTGGAGGAAATATATATATATATATATTTTGTACACGGATCCACGGGCTCCACCTGGAACAGGCGTCTGCCGGCCCCACCCAATTTCCTCGATGCGGGCGCTGCCTTGACGGCAGGACTTATTTCTCCTCCCCATCACCACCACCAGTTCAAGGCAAAGTCAAATCCCCCATCGCCCCTCCTCGTCCTCTCTGATCCTCCTCCAACGCTGTCGTCCCCTCGCCACCGATCGTCGGTCCCTTTCTTGGCCCCCGAGTCACCGATCGCCGATCCGCCGCTCGGCCCCGTCTCCTCTGATCTCCTCCTCTGCCGAATTCCCCTGGTCCTGCCGATCGGCGGTCGCCGATTAGTCGTGGATTGGGGTTCGTCGGGTGGGCAAGAATTCCACTTCTGGTGGGTAAGAATTCCACTTCTGTCTCCCTTCTCTTCGAAAACATTACTCCTCTCTTGTATTTCTTATCTGTTTTGGTTCCAGTTCTTCTCTAATTTCCCATCAAAACACTAATATCTCTTTCGCTCTGATTTCCTCCAACCCATCCTCTCCTGCACTCGCGGTTCTGCTCCTTCCCCGAGTAGCTGAATCCTAGCCCGTTTGACTCCTCGCCGAGCTCGCGCTGCGTGCAGGAAGGAGGCGGAGCCCCTTATCGTTTGTAGTCCCACGCCTCCTGCAAGCTTTTCGACGAAGTGCCCGCGAGAGAACCGTGAGCTTTTTGACGAAATGCGAGATGAAACACCAGCTGCCTTTCCCAAAGATGCAAATGGGCCCGGGCAAAAGATCGGTAAAAGTTTCGATAGGGCCCAAACAATATAAGTTGGCCTGCAGGTCGGCCCATTTCCACGTCATGGATCAATGCCTGCCCAAATCCTTCTAGTTATCGGGCACTAGTCCCAACCATTCTTTTCTTAGCGTGTTTGGATTCAGGTTTGATCTTATTTGTATTGCCCCGAGTCGGATCGCGGTTCGTCCCCGTTTCCATCTGTGTTCTTGTTAGTTCCAGTCCATTCAATTACCATGATTGCTATAGTATGATCATTAGACATAAGTAATTGATGCAAGGCTGTGGGCCCATCAGGGTTGGGCGTCGATAAAAAGCTGTGGAAGGAACCACCTGACCAAAGGCGTCAACGTGTCAGTGCGGTAGGGAGTTCTCTGTAGACTCCTCGTATGGAGTCAGAATTGCTGACCGAAGTTGTATGAGGCCCATTAGTAGGAAGTGGATTGTTGACGTAATAGTGCAAGCCTAATTCTAGCTACGTAGATTTTTCTTTTTAAATTCAATAAATGCAGTATTGATCTCACTAAATTTAGTAATAAGTCTAGATACATTTCTATTTCATTATAGGATATGGCAATGGTATTAGGAGCTGAAGACGCGAAGGATTGGATTTATAAAGGAGAAGGAGCTGCCAATGTTGTCCTGAGCTATCGTGGTTCTTCTCTCTTCTTGGTAAAGTGTTTTCAAAGTAATTCATCTGAACTAATATGAATAAGTAGCATTTCAGGCATTATACTTAAATTGATTCGAATATACTTCTGTGAAGTTATTTTCCTAGCCTGTCACTATTTACTGAGCTGCATTCTGATCACATATCATTTTCTGTGTAGCATCTGCAACTCATTAAAATTTGTTCATCATGTTTAATGTTTGATGGGCCAATAGTATATTTTGTAAATGGCGGCATGATGGGTTTTACTTTCTTTGGAGTTAACTTTTTCAAGGACAAAAAATCTTCCTTTCGGAATTTGGTAGATATCATCTTTGTAGTTTTGCTATTAAATTTCTTTTTGTTTACTCTTTGATGATTTATATTGTTATAAATAGAACTAAAATCTAAAAATCGTAACCACTATAATTTCAGGTAAACAAGACTCAATAAAATTATTTGGTACAAGATTTCCTTTCCCCTTATTAGTGCGTTATATTCTTATTTATTCATTTTTGATGCTGACCTGGTGACGGGTGTATTTTGGTGGCTTATGAGACAGCTTGGAAAAGTATTACGGATACAGAAGGTTCCAAAAGGCTCAACCCACTCTGTGAATGGATGTGCAGTCCTATCTGGGCATGAAAAACTTCTTTGGGGTGATATTGAAGAACTTGTAGAATCCAAATCAAGAGATATTGCTATGCAAAATTATATCAAGTATGTGATGAGTCATATGTTAGGCCCCAAGTATATAGATGACATGGTATGATATTTATGTTCTATGTCGTAGTTTTTTTTTTAATTTTATTTTAACTGCTAGCCTTTTATCAGTCTTCCTCGTTCCATTACCTTTATAATTGTTGTATTAAACATCAGACTGAAACTGTTAATGTATCACCATCTAATGCCAAACTTTTTCTGTCTACAATATGTAGTAAAGATGCTTTCTGTACTTGATTCTAGTACTTGAAGGATTTTGAAATTTTCTTTTCTTCTTTTTTGGGCACGCGTGGGGTGGGGTGGGGGGCTTGAATGGTAAGGATCAGTGTAATTTGCTTGAGTTGTTGAAGGTAATGCATTTATCAGAAAAGTGTAAATTGCATATCTTATAGGACTCTTTAGTTGTTAATCCTTTCCTTTTGGTTTCATGGTGTTTAATATATAATAGTCATGAGGTGAGAAAGCAATTTATAGTTTATAATGTTAAAATAGATTTTCTTGTTTATTTTTTTTCTGAGTTAGAAATGCTCTAAAACCGAACATCCATGACTATTGGGATATTTGTCAAACAATTTACCCAAATGATTATTTGGTCCTTGTAATCTTTATTTTTTGTTAATGCAAGATGGTTGATGGCATTTTGCTAAGCTAGGTTTGGAAAATGCAGTTTCAGATTTCCAATTTTGGTTTTGGCTGGGCCAAATGACTTCTAGTTTTGGTAGTTTCTGCAGTTGCAGTTGAAAACCAAACAAAAAACTCAATTAAAATTAGAAGAAAAGGATACCTGATAAAGAAAAATGGACTGAATCTAGAAAATAAATAGACATCACTATTGGAGGTATATAATCTGCCGATCCACATGTTTTGTCATAGCTTCACTCACGGCCTGCTGGTGGATCTTGGGCCTTTTTATGATTATCAGCAAGTCTTTCCATATATTCAGGAATCAATTACATGGCAATATCTATAAAATATTAGTTTTCTAATTACTAATCAAGATCATACTCAATTTTGAACTGGTTTAAATGAGCCTTCAATGATGTAAACAACATTGCTCTAGCCAAAAGGGAAACGAAAAGAGGAAATAATGATATCGCATCTCATGATGGCAAATGATGGATCCCCCACCCCGCCACCAATCATGAGAAAAAAAGCCCTCACACATGCACATGCACATACACATACACATACATATTAAATTTAGGAGTTTAGCTTTTCATTTAAGATCATGGTTCTGCGAATTCTCTTGACTATCTTTCATATATCACCTATCGGTCTCAGTCTTTGAGACAAACTATCTATCATTTCCTACTCCATTTTCAAGTTGAAGCTCGATTATTTCTGTTTGATCACATTATTAAGTAACAATTTTCTTTTAATATGGCAGATTCGTGTCACTGTGTGTAGGGAATTTTTGGAGTCCATTAAAAAGAATGTCCATGATCAGCGTCCTGCCTGGCGAATTGATGCTGCTGAAGTTGATGCCTTATGTGATTCTGCATTTCTTATTTCTGACCATTCACTTTTCACTGGTAAAGTCTAATTCTCAAAATTCTAGATCTTTTGCATATAAAGCTAGTGCTGATATTATATAACAGATGAACTTGAAAGCATGTTAGTCAGGGGGCACATCTTTTGAAGAGTATTGCAGGCAGATAAGAAACTAGACAAGTTGCTCATCCATTTAATTGTTCTTACAAGAGAATATTCCTGAATATGTTTGTCAACTACTCGTTCTGTAAAATGTGTAGCATTTCACTTGGACAATGGCTAAGTATGTGGAATTTTTTATTTTGTAAAATGTAAATGTTCTTGAGGGAAACTCTGAGAATAAAAAGCTGCATGCACCACAAAGTCCCTAGTGACTAAGATTTCTATCTTAAAAGAAAAAAAACTGGTGGTGAGATAATAGAAACTCTGCTGATTGGTAACATAACCCGTTAAGAGTTGATTGAAGCTTTATGAAATATGGATAATATTACTTGCTTGAAATTTTTGTTACTTTGGGAAGCTTTGCTCACACATGCATTTGCATGCATGCATGCTTTGCTCACACATATATATCCATAAATGTATTCAGAGAGAGTTGAGTGAATCCAACTTGGAGGGGCAGACATGAGCACAGATTACATTGTGGGCCATCAAAATAAGAATTCACGCAATCAATCATGATCTAAAATATCTAAAATGTAAAAATCGAAAAACAAATGTTTTGTTGGGTTCAGATCATCTTTTGAAGGTCTGAACTGGACAAGAGGAGAGAATTCATTCTTGTTTGGTTGTTTTGATTTGTCTGTTGTTTTCTTAACTGACTTGAACTCACTCTAATTAGGGCCTTCTATAGCTATAGAAAGTACTTTTAAGAATGTAGATTACTCAGACAGAGGGACCAGCCACATTGGACCCTGTTTGCAGAAAGAGGTTAGATGTCCTGCACAGCTGGCTATTCAAAGACATAATTTTACTGATAATTGATTCCAGGTTCTGGTACTAGCCTAATCGCTTTGTTCAATTCTGCACCTATGTTTTTCCTCAAGTTCAGTCCATTTTTGTTCTGTTCTTTTATATTATGTTTTCACAATTTTTGCACTCCTGTTATCAACATCTTTCTAGTCTTTAACTTTTTAACACTATCAGCCTCTAATATGCTAATATCAATAGTTATAGGAGCATATTGATGCTTGCATCATCATTTGCATAGTATAGACTTTGGGGGTTTCTCTAGATCTATGATATGGATGTCTAGTATATGACCCAAATAGTGTGTTTATAATATTTTCAGCATTACCTCAGGTACTCCTAGAGTGGACTTGTGTGTTGCAGTAGAAATAAAGGTGCTTCTCTATGACCAGTATTTGTTTTTGTTCTAGTTCTAGTTTTTTGTTCTTTTTTCTGAGTTTCATGTGTTAATTTTTGGTTTTGCTGCTTTTTTTGCTTTACATGTTTGAGTGGTTCAGCCAAAGTGTGGATTTCTCCCATCTTCGGAATTCATAACCAAGGCAAATGCTATTAAGAAGTCTGTAACACGATTTAGGATGCATCAGTTTCTGAAATTTCATCAGGGAGAGGTATATATCTATTCAATCAACATACCAGTATTTTAACTCCAGTTACTATTAAAGCATTATCAGGTATTATAGTGACTTTTTGATAATAGCATTTTGCTGATGACATGCCAAGTGCTGCTTATCACTTTCCATCAACCAAATATTTTGGTACTAACTTTTGTTTTCGTTATTCTTTATGACCTTATAATCGTTCCATGTCCCTATCTCATTATTATAACCAGTGCATGCCACCTAATTGTTCAAACAAGTATCCTTCGCATCATATTGTGACAAGGCTTACATTAACAGTCTTTTGTTTAAAAAAAATTTGAGAATCAGATTTAATCTCAGACACATAGCACTTCATATTTCAGATATCAAAGGTAAGTGAATATAACCCACTTGATCTGTTCTCTGGATCAAAAGACAGAATATATCAGGCCATGGCAGCACTATTTGCAACGCCTCAGAACAACTTCCGTATATTCTTGAATGGCTCTCTCATTTTTGGGGGCTTGGGAGGTGGCATGGACAGTTCAGCTGTTCGGTCTCACGAAACAAACACGGCTATCAAAGATCTGATCAAGGTCAGTGGCCTACAGTTACCAAGCTTCCTTGAACTCGTTTCAGAGACGATTTTTAGTTCTGGAGTACTAGATCAGCTTCTAGCAACTCAAAAGCTTGATGTTCTTGACATAGAAGGTGCTATTCATGCTTACTACAGCATTATATCTCAGCCTTGCATGGTGTGCAAAAATTCAGGTGATCCAGAACTCTTGGATCAGTATTCCTCGCTACATTCTCTTCCTCTTGAGGAAAGGCTGAAAATCTTAAGAGATTATCTAATAGCTTCTACAGCAAAGGATTGTAGTCTGATGATCAGCTTTAGACCTGTAGACAGCGGAAGTACAGGATCTGGTTATAATTCCATATTTCTTGAATCATCTAATCAAAGCTTTGAATACAAGGTATATATACCCATCTTTAGTTTCTCCTTTCATTTTGGAGCTTTATTATGAGATGATACGCACATACCCTGAGTCAATAGGCTGTCATCAAATTTGTCAAGCAATGAAGTATCTGTTACTTTGCTTAATCGAACTTTGTATTGCTGTCAAGTTTTGCTTATACGACAGTGCATGTTGTGCATTTTATGTGCTAGTGCACATTTATGTAGTATTATAAGTGTCAAATTACTGTATGGTGTCCGTTGCTTACCTTGCTGCACTTTGTTTTATGTTTTAGCCAATGCAATATGGAATAGTTTTTTCATTTCTCATCTAATGTTAAAGCACAGTAACTGTGCTGTTTTTCTTAAAAAAGTGGAAAGGATAAAAGTTATTAAAAAAATGAGTCTATTCTGGTAGCATTTAGACGTCTTCGCCTCTTTGTTAAATAGACGTGGAGCAGGCATTTTTTTTTTAACGGGTTGTCCGAGCAATTTCACTACCCAAGTTATTTTAATGTTTTCTGCAGGCACGCTTCATTGACCTGGATATGAAACCTCTGGAGAAAATGGTTCATTACTATGAGTTAGATCAGAAGATTGTGAACTTCTATATGAAGAGTGATGACCCGGGAGGAACTCCATACGATTCAACAACTCGAGGTACCAAGGTCAGGAAGATTCAATATCATCAATGAGAAAAGTCCCGACTTCAAAAACTATAGGAGTGTTTGTCCAAAAAAAGAAAAAAAGTTTAGTTGAAGTATCTCCTATATGGTGTATTTTGGTCAATTTCTGTTATGGCCCCTCAATTTTTAACATTATTGACCATGTCAGTGTATGTATTTATGGGTTAAATGGCACGACAAATTGTGAGGTGTACTATCAGTAACATACATTCAAGACCAAGCGCTGCTTCATTGATGGAGTGGAATTCATGCATCCAAAACTTTCAATATCCTTTAGTAATACTTCCGCCTCATTCTGCTCTTTATTTTTCTTTACATCTTAGCTTGTTAGAGTATTAAAAGCATAGTTGTTTTGATTTTTATGATGATACTTGTTTCGTTTACTGTCGTCCAAATGCTAGTATTTTAACTCACTCCTGCTATGTTTCTTTTTTCAAGACCCACTTCCTCTTGAGCTATCTCCAAAGTGTCCACTTTTGTGGCTGAGGTTGCATCAGTAACTGTCATACTAGAAACCCCATTGCCTGATTATGATGAGCACTAATATTTCAGTTTGATTATTAAGGTACTGAAGGTCATGAATTGTGGCCAAACATTTATTGAAATGTAACCTTGTTCCAGTTCCTAACTTAAGAAAATGGAAAGAGAAACCCACGAGATCAGGCATCAGAATTTAGATCAGCTGAAAAACATGAGATATTAACTTGCTGACATGTGTAGTAACAGGCTCTCCTAGTGGAATTCTAATCCTGTTCGATGTTTAGTTCAACTAATTTCTTGCTTCTGTGGCAGGTAAGAAGACAGCCTCAGTTTATAGGCATACTAACGTTAGAGGTATGAACTTGCTTCTGCTTGTTGGCTTTTTGTATATTTCTGAAGAGATGATGAAACTCGTGAGAGTTTTCTGCTTGCTCTGGACCAAAGTGCATCATTTTTTTAAGTTTTCTGCTTGCTCTGGACCAAAGTGCATCATTTTTTTAAGGATGCTGGTCCTTTGAATCATGCTTATTGCTAAAAGCATGCGGTCTAGTGGTTGTTTAGTGATATAATTAACTGAACCATTTTTGTTGTAGCATTAAACATTGTTGGCATAAAACATTGCCTATTTACATTGTACAAATTGTTTTGACAGTGGTAAAGTGTTATGGGCTTTTTGTGCCATTTGATTTAGGTGGCTTATTCCCACATCTTAAAGAAGAAAGTGACTAGAAACATTTTCCAGTTGATACAGCACCTAGTCACCTACTCTATGGACTAAGAAAGGGACTGCATAACCTCTATATGTAGCCCATTTAAAATGGTAGATTGCCAATTCTATGGGCAACTTGCTTGTTGGGATGGGACTATGCCTGATTGAAAAACTCATGCACAGGTCACCCTCCTAGCTGAAGATTAATGCTGGGGATTAGAATGACCCGGATTTGTTGGATTCTGATTATGTAATTGCTCTATTAGATGATGCACCATAAATTTTTGAGCAGAAGTGGCAAGTATTCATCATTCATCTTTGGGATAATGGTGATATGTCCATTTATACAGTTTTATAATCAACTTATCATGATTTAGGTTCAGATCATATCATGGTTTGGCTTGTATGTATGAGATATGGGTTATCTCACTCATGTGGTGCAACTTATAAGATTTTTGATCAAAATTATGGAGATCTGGAGATTTGATAATATTGTTACCAAGTGAGGACCTAAATTCTCTTCAATTATGATGGGTGAATTGGCAGCTGACTATGATTTATTGATCAAACAAGTAATTTTAGTAGACTCGAGAGTCACAATTAACCAGACTGTTTGATGAGCAAATTTTGGAGTGACCTGTGACAGAATTGTCATTAAAAGGTTTGAATCGATCAAGTTAAACTGACCTCTCCAAAATATGATCAGAATATGATATTGATTTGATTATTATAAATCAATTGCTCCTTTAACAGCATCAACATGGGAGCCTGGTCATGTGAATCTTCAGACCAGGTTCTACTGGATTTTCATCCGAGAAGCTCGGTATGGTTTGTCTTGTAAGGGGACACTTGATCAAGCTTGAAGTAGTCAGGTTTTTATCAAGTCCTTAGGACATACTCCCAGACTATTAGTTTGGCTTCGAGCCGAGGCATGAGACATTGGCATTTTAAAATTGCTTGATGGAAACCCATCTTGGTCCCTTCAGGCTAATCTTAGCTGTATGCTTTGACTTAATTATTGAGGTAATTTAATTCATGGATGACTGACAACAATACACTGCAAACCTTGTTTCCCCTTTCTGTGGAGAAAACAGTATGTTGCAGACAGTCTAGGCAGTGGCCAGTAGTCGTCACCTCTATTAGGTAGCACATATCAGTAAATGCTGGTACAGTAACGCACATTAAATGCCAAGCAAGATTTCATAGATGACCCATTAAAGAACCTTCTGCCCGACATTTGCTTCTCTGTTCCCAACTTGTCCCATCCCTTCAATTCGGCTTCAACTAATCTCCAATCATGTTACTTCTATAGATGATTCAGCAGAACCTGCAAGGCGCATAAAACAGAACCTAATCAAAGGGAAAGGTAAGCTAGAGGAGCTGAAAGAAAGAAAAGAAATCCAAGGAGGAGGAGGCTTTATTAATACTGACATTATAGGATCTCAAACTTCCATCTCTTCCATGCCACCTGACAATCTTCAACTAAAAACATGTCAAAGGTCCACGTATTAATCTATAAAATTCTTTTTTTCCCTTCTTTATTTTTTCGCCAGGAATGCCAAGCAGATATCCATTTTGTTCTTCTTTTCTCCTATATTGCTGGTTTTGTTTTGGTTCAATCTGGTTTTCGCATGCTGTATACATGTTTGTCGATGCAAGCAGTAGTCTCAGTATAAATTTCCATTCCTTCATAAATGTTGTAAGTTGTGCTATTTGGTGTTGCACAAAACTGATAGTGTCAGTGGATATGTTATGTACTAAGCGGAAGAAGAAGGTTATGAAGTTAGTTGCAGGGATTGAAGGCATAAGTTCCATCATCCTTGATCCTTCTATAGGATTGGTGACAGGAAGTCAGCACAATGTATTAGAATAGGTCCACCCAAGGAAGAGAAGATGCATGAAAAGAAAGATACCGGTCCTTGTCTGCCGAAGACTTGTCAGAAGTGTAATGTATGGTATGTGATTGGGGAGGATGATTATAACTACCGTTCCATTTCGTAAGTGATACGCCAAAAATAGAAATCAGTCGATTTGGGAATTATTTTGGAACTTTACAATGGAGTAGGTCTCCCTGTTGCCTAAGTATCATGCTATGTTTTTGGATATATGTGTCATGAAACCAGGATAGCAATTTTTAGAAATTTCATATTTGTTAAATTTGGTCAACATGTCATACATTTGAGGGATTTTCATGTTTGTCTTACCGTATATTTTTTCCTTTTCTTTTAGTTATTACTTTTCAAACTTGTCGTTTGGGAGTATGAACAGGTTTCATGAATCCATTTAGTCTGGTTAAAAGTCATAATTGCAAAAAGGTAATGTTGAATAATTTTCCCTCATTTTAGATCCTGTGCCTGAGAATTTTAATGCCTTTTCCAGAATCGGACTTTGATGAAATGGTGTTCTGGGTTCTGGCATAGGTCTGCCTAGTCTGTGGAAACATGCCTGGTTGATTTATGTCAGATAAAGGTTTAGCTGAATTCATAGCCTCTTTCGTCATTTCTCAGCAGGAAAAGCTGAAGACATGATATTCTAAAGCAACACGATTGAGTTGAAACCAGTGAAAACCATCCAAGCGAACAAAGCCCCAGATTGCTTTTTGTGAAGGCCTGGACGTGTACTGAGAAAGCCTCCATCAACGAAAACGGCAAAGGATTTATTTATTCATTCATTTTTTTTATGAAGGCCTCGATGACATGACCACTTCAACTAAACTGCCCGTTTCTTCTTTCGTTTTTTCTTTACTTGGAACGAAAATGAGCCGAACCTCCCCCCAAGAATTTTGAGAAAAAGTAGCAGGAGAAGCGAAGCTACACGAGCGACCAAGCCAAATTCCTAGCAATGAACTGATGATGCGTGAAGAATGCCTGGGCGATATTGGAAAGCAAGGGACGTACGAGTAAATCTACATCTGCCAACAGCTGCGTGTGGAATAAATGCTGATATTTGGTGTTTAATGGAATCAATGCTCTCTCCCAACATTTTGCAAATTGAACTTCCCTTGGACATTTCATGATCGACAATAATGGGTTGCGGACAAAATAAACAAAATGAAGTTGCTAAATTTAGACCTTTAATACCTTGCCATTTGTTATGAAATGAGCTCAGTCTTTGTTCGGTACACCGAAAGATAAATGTTCGATGATTGAAATGTTAATGCTGTTATTGGGTCGGAATCATCTCCAATTCATGGTTGAGTGAGAGGTCTAGCCTCTGTCTACGTACTAATCATGTAAGCTCCATAGAGTATATGGACATCATCTTGATATTACATGAGATTCATTCGATCATTGGGATGATGTGCGATGGAGGGATCGGACATCTCTAATTCAACCTCAAATTGAAAAGATTCCTCACTTTGTTGTTTTTTCTTAGGATACTTTGGTTTGCAACCAGAATTGAAATCGAAATAGAATTTGAATACTAGGAAAGAATCCAGATTGGATTTTGGAGGATTGGGTATTTTCATTCCTCTCTGGAATCAAAAAGAGAAGAGTCTTTTCCAAGCAGCTGAAATGGAAGTTATTTATTCCCATTTTCATTTTCAAGCCTAACTGCCTCCAACCAAGCATGCCATTAATAAATATGCCGGCATGTAGTAGGCTTAGCAGCTTAGGGCTTAGCAAAAATAGTTGGCATGTGGCATCTCTCCACTGTTCCGGGGTCATGGTTCAAATCGGATGGAGGAGCTCTAGGACTTGCGAAGGATTCAACGTGGTGTAAGGACGACTGTGACTCAACGCACGTTATGAGAATTCGTGCGAGCTTTCTGGAAATAGACCTAGTCCAAGGTTGCGTGGGACCTCTGAATATTGCCTCAAAGGCTTACCGACTTTCGCCACATGAAGAGGGCTTACCCTCGAGACTAAGTGCCACTTAAAACCATTTAATTTAACTGCCTGCTGAAGTTAATTTACCCAGTTCTTTTTGAGAAGAAGTTAATTTACCTGCCACTTACCTGCCAAAAGTTGATGACGAATGTAATCTAAATCATGTATCCGGTATTCAACAACACGTACGTGTCGTGGACTTCTGATCACCATGCTGGAAGTTATGCTGGAAGGACGGCTTAAACCATGTTGCGACCGTTGCTGGTTTATGAATGCTGCAGCCTATCTGTGGTTCCTTCAAAGCCAGGTGTCACATGAGCATCCCATGAGGAAACAAGTCATAGAGACACCTTTAAGCTTTTGCAAATAAGAGTTGCTAACCTCAAGGCTAATTGAATGGAAATAAGAGTTTAATAATGTATTGCAGGCCAGTGAAGATGACAAATGAGACCTTGCTGAGAAAGATCCTAATTAGATTTTTGGCCTTGGTCTATGAAACCACCATCCATTTCATTACCATCGTGAGCTTTCGGAATAGCTAATCCATGGTGAAGAGGACTGTGCTCAAGGTTGATCTCTCTTGCCAAAAGTGCAAGCAGAAGCTCGTACATGCCGTCTCGGGGCTAGAAGGTGACATATATCTTCTAAAATATCTGGTTTTTTACTAGCCACGGATTCATTTAAGATCACTTGTCCCCTTCATGACTCCAAAGCTTCTACTCGTAGGCTTTTGCGCTCATTAAAAATAGCTTCTTATCGGTCGTTTTTGTACTAATGTCTGAATATTGTGGAAGTTAAGAAACCATACTCTCTCTTAGCTTATGCCGAAAGATTGCTTTGCTTTTCTTTTCTGCAAATCGTGCGCTCCGTTAAAGTTCAGCCGGAATTTCTGAGAATCCGTTGGGCTATTAGGAATGATATGAACTACATAACTTAAGAAGCTATTACTGTTGTATTACATGTTAGATAAACACGAGCAAGGAACGGGAGAGCTTTGTCCTCCTCTTCTTGTCCTTATGATAGGCCCATGATGCTGTGACTTATTGGCAGGCGTTGATAAAATCGAGGTGGATTGTGCCAAGAGCACTCTAACAGTCACCGGTGATGCCGACCCCATCGAAGTGATTGCTCGGACGAGGAAGGTGGGAAAATCTGCTGAGGTGGTGAGCATTGGTCCGCCCCCGCCGCCGCCGCCGCCGCCGCCGCCGCCGCCCAAGCTGGTGCAGGAGAAGAAGCCTGAGCAACAGTGGACGATCATTCACATGCCCCCGGCATGCCCGGCGTGCCAGCAGATGGGAATCGGTGATGCCCAGCACTTGTCTTGCTCCATCCTGTGAAATGTGGCCATTTGCAAGTTGACGTTTATATTTCATTATCAAGTAGTTGGAGGGAAAGTTTGATCATGTATTATTGTTCATATTCTGTCCCTTATTTCTTTCCCGTGGAAACTATTTATGAATTGGTCCACGATTAAGCTTTAAAAAGTGAAGAAATATGTTTTTTTGTTTTTTTTGTTGTTGTTGAAGTGCTACTTCTTTGTCTGAGAAATTTATCATCAAAACATATGGATTGCAGACATACTTGTATATCGCTTCTGGCAGTCTCTATGGAGTCCGTATCAGAACTTAACAATTAAAGCCGTCATTTTGGCTCGGAGGACGACGAGTTTGCTAGTAAAACTGAAGCTGTCGTGGTCGAGGACTACTTGTTGAAGATCCCTAGTCTTAATGGAAAACTTAGCTAATGATTTGGATGTTGAGAGCTTCATCTTGCAGATAAAGCAGGCTTTGGAGCTCATGGAATCATCTCTGAAGATCATCTGCAGTTCAGTTAGGACGTGGACCTTCTAAACAGTAGATCATGGGTCCACCTGCAATGGTTAAACCTGGAAAACATTCATCATCCTATGTTTATAGAAGGCTTAGCTATAACTATTGATCTGAGTAGAATTTGGGTTTAATTCCATCATTCAGGCATCAAAAACTAGTCCTGATCCAGTTCAGAGGATTTAACCCACTGAAGCTGTTGCATACGATCCCATGAGTCTGGAAGTG
Source organism: Phoenix roebelenii (assembly GCA_025769935.1). Taxonomy (NCBI): domain Eukaryota; kingdom Viridiplantae; phylum Streptophyta; class Magnoliopsida; order Arecales; family Arecaceae; genus Phoenix; species Phoenix roebelenii. Next base: position 8,734,311 of record JAOXJJ010000316.1, on the reverse strand, counting down.
TTGCCCGAAGGCCAGGGTTTTCGAGTTGTCAAATTGGATAATCAGTTTTAGACTTGTCTTGAAAAAAAAAAACAATTATAGTAATAAGTTTGTGAAAAAGTTTATTTACTTCCGTTGTTTTTGTTTCAGTATGGAAGTGCCATGAAAGACGTAATGCTTTTATTGCAAAATTTAAGAAATTAAGCATCAATTGCAATATGAGCATCAATTGTAAGTATTAGCTGCATTCTTTGGGCACCTTACATCTCAAAAAGCTCAAGCTACCTTCATCTTATAGCAGCTAGATATTAGACATGATATCTCATTAAGTAGATAAAATGATGTTTTTTTCCATATACTGATCAAGATGCATAATTCCTGAACAGAAGATGTGATTATTTAAGTTTCTATGGCATTTGTGTGCAATGTCACATATCATCCAAGGAGGAATTATTCACATCTTTCAGACTTCTTCAGAGTTTCTTCACCTCTCCAACATCTTGAGCAATCATGATATCCAAATCTGCATGCCTTCCTCTTCGTTACCGTTATAAAGGTTATAGGACAACCACTCCGCAATCTATGGATGCGAGCTTTCTTTTCCAGAATCAGCTCCATATCATCAACTTTCCATCTAACACATCACTAGAAGAACTCATTCTTACAATGAAAATTTATTACGATGAAGAAATCAAGTGGAAGGAATGATAGGAAATAACATAACTCACCTATAGCTATAGGTTAGCCTACGTAAGAATACCAACATGGTCACTTTTGGGTTTTGCCTTATTTATCCCTAGGCATGTCCTAACTAATGATCCAAAAGGTATCTAAGTGTATGGCCTTTTCATTTCCTATAGATTGGAGTGTTAAGTTCTTTGAATTAAATAAAATTGGAAGGGAAACAACAGAAGATGATTTGAACAACTTTCATCAAATCTCGATGGTCAAAAATGGATTGAAGTGTGATAGAAAATAACTTCAACTCAAAATCCTCAAAAGAGAATCAAGCATCCAAGATCTATCTTAACAAATAACCGATGTGAGACTAAACACACACCCACACAGATCCTCATAGCCACCTTCACCACTTTGGGTTCAAGAGCTGGCCGACTATGAACCAACATAAAAACTATATAATTAAAAACTCAAAATATACAAATTGGCACTGTGTGGGAGCTTGAATGCAATAATCCTTTTGTGACAACTTTATATCATATATAGAACCTCTATGCAACATAAATACGCAGATAAGTCTGACATCTTATTTAAATATTATGCAATATAACTAATTTAGGTTAAAACAAATAAACTTAATTCATCCAGATTCGTCTTTGTCCTCAATTTTCATAATCGATTTTTTATATAAAAAATATATAACTAACATTTTAAAAATTGAAATCTAGCATTTGTTGATTTTCATTGTTAAGAACCAATTATATATATTTCAAGCAAGAGTTATTCAAAAAAACCTTGTCAAAACATAAAGAGCATAGTTTTTTTCTTGTTTTCCTCTTTCAAAAATAAATCAACTTGTAGACTGGTAGTTTGCTGGTGTCAAAAATCTTAAAATACTCTACATGTCCGATGAATGCAATGCAAGAGGTATTAGCCGATTTATTGACAATATATACTTTGTTGAGCAATAAACATAAATTTAAAACTCTTAGGTTTGTTTTTTAAAACTTTTATATGCTTGGTTGACATTTAGGCTGGCTGAAAAATTTATGAAAAGCTAGCCAATTCATCAGGACTTCTCTTATAAAATAAGGAAAAAAATCATGAAAATATTTATAACCATAATCACAATTTTTTTTTCTAAATCTATATCAATTGAAGCACTATTCAGCTGCTGCAGGCAGACAGCAGACAGCATTTCACATAGATCAGAGGCCGACACCCCGGTCCGGTGAGTCCCTATTACTTATCTCCCGTTCTAGAATTTGCTGTTCGCTATTCGCGTCTCCACAGTTGTCCCAATTCACATCCAACAGCTAGCCGTTGGACGTGGTTCTGCGGTGGAGGCAAATCTAAGCACTAGGATCTCTCTCTCTCTCTCTCTCTCTCTCTCTCTCTCTCCTCTATCTATCTCTAAAGTATTCATCCATTAAATTAGTATTTGGAGTTTATGGAGTGGCTTGCATTTCGGCCTCTCTCTCTCTGTGTCACCCCCAACGGCAGAGACCTCGTCAACAGCTCCAAAAAAATACCAACGCAACCAATCTCTCTCTTCCTCTTCCGTCATATCCACCGTGCCCCCTTCGTCGTCCCGTCAGCGGATTCCAACGTCATTTAAACTGTGCCCCTCCCTCCACCCCTCTCTAAACCTCAAGTTTGTCCGAGAGGTAAATCTTTCTTCTTCGTCGTCCTCCTTCTCTTATCCCCTTCTCCACCTGCATTCCCATTGGCCGTGAGTTCGTCTTCAGCTGTTTCGGATTCCTCGTTTCATCGGGTTTTCTTTCTCCTTTTCCCTGCTGCTACTTTCTATCTCAATTTTGCCATTGGTCTTTAAAGGAGTCTAATAATCCTTATCTAATGTAAATGGCTCCAGTTTTAGCTCCGCCACGGCAAATAGCCTCTTTTTTTTTTTTACTTTTAATTCCATCCCATCTTTTTATCTTTTTCTTGGAATTCAGTATAATGTCATATCCTTTTCCATTTATGCTGATAAAAACCCCGCCGTTATCGAGATTTTAAGAGATTGGAACGTTCAAAATTTAATCCTGGATTGGCATGTGCTTTGGAACCAAATTTTAGTGCTGCTTCTGATATTGATATGGCTTTCGTTGCATGAATGGTTGGACTCATTCCTTTGTTTTCTTGATTATTTGTTCTGTTTTTGGGCTTTCCATGATGAAAAGAGAAAAATAATGGCAAACCGAATCACAATTTTCTTTTCTTTCTCACCTGATCATTAGGAAAGCCGGAGTTCTTTATTTAGAGATACCCCACCCTTCAGATGAAATTTGTCAAGATATATTTTGCTGCTTATTCCCATGTCGTAGTGCTTATTTTTGTTATTGATTTCAAGATGATGGGATTTCAGGTGCTTGGAGAGGCATACGCCCTGGTATCCTTGATGAGTTCTTAACTCTCCACCCCTTTGTTGTCCTTAACCAGGTCTGGCGCACAGATGACCATGAGCGAAGCGATGTCGGGACCTCTTGACCGTCACGGAAAATCTGGTATGCATACGATAAAAATCTCCTCCATTTTGTTTCTTTCGTTCTATGTTTCCAACATATGATTCTTTTCTTGTTCTAATGTTATCTAACCAACGTCTCAGAAAACTAGATAATTTTTTATCTGTATTGAGATTCAAATATACTCGAATGAAATTCGACAGATTATATTTGTGTAACAGACACTAAATTTCAATTCAATTGTCCTCGGAAGATAATGGTTGAGTTGTCAAATGTATATCTCCTTCTTGATATTTGGCATTATGTCTTCCAAAGGTGCAAGGCCCGTGGTAAAGTCTCTATTGGCACTGAAATATACAATGTTGAAAGGAGGAAGAAAAAAAATACTTGGAAAGTTATGAAGCCAATAGATCAGCAATGTAACCCTGGGTCAGAAAGATTTCTAGAAAGCTAAACCTTTAATTTTGTTGTTTCCTGAATCTTTAATATTTGTTCTATGTCACAGAATCTACAATAATTTATTATGCTCAATTGTTAGATTATTCAAATTGGCATTCATCTTTCTCTCAGAATCCCTTTTCTTTTAAAGAAACATTCTTAAGAACCATTAATTCTACAGGAAAATTGTTTTTTCTTTTTTGAGTAATAATTGAGGTTTTCCATATCGCTCAAAAAAGAGCGGTTTCCCATGTGCTATATCATCTTTCTGCAATTGTTGCAGGTCTAGATGGCACCCCTGAGGAGAGGCGAGACAGAAGATCCGATGTTGAGAACTCTGAGGATGAGAGGAAGACCAGGATAGGATCTCTGAAGAAGAAGGCGATCAATGCCTCCACAAAGTTCAGAAATTCATTGACAAAAAGGGGTAGGAGAAGTAGTAGGGTCATGTCTGTCTGCATAGAGGACGTGCGCGACGCTGAGGAAATGCAGGCTGTTGATGCCTTCCGCCAAACTCTTATTTTGGAAGAGTTGCTACCATCGAGACATGATGACTATCATATGATGCTAAGGTCATCTTCTTATCTGATTCTTGATTTAAGATCAATGGCACCCCATTTATCTTGAGAAGTGACTAATGCTTACTATGATGTTTTTTAAAATATTTTTTATGTGCTGAATTGTGGCAAAGTCCATGGATAAAGTGAATGTTCTTGGTTGTTGATGTTTGAAATTTATGATATACTTGGCATGGCAATTATTTCAGTGCTCAATTGATTGTACATTTCATTGTTGATATTCATGAACCTAGGCATTAATTAGTCTATGATGCAGATTTCTGAAGGCCAGGAAGTTTGACATTGAGAAAACAAAGCAAATGTGGGCTGATATGCTTCAATGGAGGAAGGAATTTGGTGCTAACACAATTGCTGAGGTAACCATCCTTCTTCTATGATACAGTTTTCAGCTTTGTGTTCTGCATGTTTCATTGGCAACTTTTCAGTCAGGTTTTTCCACACACACGCACACACACACCAAAAAAAAAAAAAATAAAATTGCTAGGGACGTTCTTCCCATAGATCGGATCTAGTGTGTGTGTGTGTGAATAAGCCAATGTTTTCTTCACGCCATTTTTCTCTAGGAGCGATGTATTACACCTAACACTTACATTTTACATTCCATTAATCTATTTAGGATTTTGACTTCAAAGAGCTTGATCAAGTCTTGGAGTACTATCCACAAGGTCATCATGGTGTAGATAAGGAAGGCAGGCCAGTCTACATTGAAAAACTAGGACAAATCGACACCAACAAGCTAATGCAAGTTACAAACATGGACCGGTATATCAAATACCACGTGAAGGAGTTCGAGAGGACATTTAACATCAAGTTCCCAGCTTGCTCGATTGCAACAAAACGACACATTGACCAAAGCACAACAATTCTTGATGTGCAAGGAGTGGTATGTCGATGGTCGCTTCTGTGTTTTTTCATTATGCCTAAAACCTCTTTTCTGAAATATAAATCCGTAGAAAACCAAAATTCTTGAAAATTTTCGACTATTAACTTTATCGCTTTCTACAATGTGAATCTCAAAAGCATATGCATGCTTTTTTTAGCACTGGTTGACATTTAAGATGGATCTTCTTAATGCTCAATTGTTTTTAGCATTGGTTGACATTTAAGATGGATCCTCTTAATGCCCAATTGTTAGGATAAATGTTTTACTTCTCTTGTGCGCTCCCCTCCCCCACCCCACTCCTCTTTTCTGACATGAATATGACCTGATTTTGGACTTAGGGGATGAAACAATTCAACAAGGTTGCAAGAGATTTAATCAGCCGTCTTCAGAAAATTGATGGTGATAATTATCCTGAGGTATCTCTCATTTGTGCTACATGAAATTGGTACACATACAGTAATCAAATAGAAATGACTATTATGAAATAACATATTGATATTATTCATTCTGCTGCAGACCTTGTGCCGTATGTTCATTATCAATGCAGGTCAGGGATTTAGACTTCTATGGAACACTGTGAAGAGCTTCCTTGATCCGAAGACCACTGCAAAGATCCATGTAAGCTCCTTTTCTCTCTTTATATAGTAATGTGTCCACGAGTAATATACCTAATAACAACTTCTTCTATCAGGTTTTGGGAAATAAGTACCAGAGCAAGTTGCTTGAAGTGATTGATGCCAGGCATGTCCTATTGGCTAAAGTGCTATTTTTCTTTCTTTCCAATTTTTGGTCCAATTGTGAATGATAACTTACCAGAGTAGCAGTTCAAATTAGTAAAAAATCTTCTAGAAAAGAGCTCTTACATGCAAACTAAAAGGTGCAAGCAAGTCGATCAATGCATAGATTCATATACAATAGTCATAGCTGGTCTTACTTTCATGGATTTTTACCAGTGAATTGCCAGAATTCCTTGGTGGCACTTGCAACTGCAAAGGAGGTTGCCTTCGGTCAGACAAAGGCCCATGGAAAGATCCTGAAATTATAAAGGTACCTCATTCCTGTCATTTCTCTTCATTTTGTACTTAGAGCTCTTGAAAGTTAATTTGAAACGGTTTGGTACTTCAGTGGATTCTTACTTAATAAACTGAGGTACAGATGGTGCAAAGTGGCATGGCAAGATATGGAAGGTGCCAGGCTCCTTCTGGCACAGACAAGAAAACAATTTCGGAGGATGAGATAGTGTATCTTAAGGTGACAAACTGATCCACCGATTTCTCCATTCATTTTATTCTCTTTGCAAACTTGTATTTTCACTGGTGTATTCCAATACTGATGGGTACATTACTTTCCTTTTTCTTTCCAACATGAAGAGGCAAGACTCTTTCTGTGGAGAGACTATTCTAGCTGCTGATGATGTGCGACCTCCCTCTCCCAGAATGTCAAGGCTGATCGAGCACCCACACTTGTCGCCTGTTCGGGAGGAAGTAGTCAGTCCGAGTTACCTGGTGATTTTCAGATTGTTTTTTTTTAAACAAACTCAATAGGTTCCGTACAGGAATGAAACACAAAAATCTGCAAATAATTAGTACCCAAACATACATATGATGTTGGTCCAGATTGGTTATTTGCATCTTTTTCTTAGCTCCTTCACACCCTATTCCGGCTAGAGCTACTTAGCTGATGGCTCGCTGAACATATGTAGCTTTGCTCAGTGCATATCTACTAATGAGAAAACCAACTACTATGCCCTTTTTTGGCCTTGGCACTGTAGCAACATTGCTGGAACGTTGCCCTGAATGATAGCTCTGCAAGCAAATTCATGCTATTTATTTTCAAGCAAGATTTCCTCAAAAAAATTTTGGTGCATGGTTTCCTTTATGATTCAGACGTAGAGATGGAAGGTTTGCCAAGTGTTTAAGCATACAAAAAGAGTCATCCAATCTGTTGGAAATTGCATTCAAACTTCGAGGAACAGCTAAATCTTCAGAACTTTATAAGCAATTTCAGCTTCAGACAGCATTTTTAGCAGACTTCATTAATTAAGTTGCCATTCATCTGCCATTGTAATCATAAGCATAATCTCAGCTCAGCTTCCATTCTACCATAGAAGATATCAAAGATCAGCAAATTTGGGGAATCTCAGAGCACATCTTTAGTAACTTGAGCTCGCCGTTCTGGATTTTCACCATTTTGCTAAGTGATTTGAGTCAATATATACTGCACCTCATATAATCTTTATACTCTTCTCTAACCTCTCAGGTCCAGAGTGCCAAAAAGTGCTTCCCTACTCCAGATGCAGACGTCGATTATATCCCAATGGTCGACAAGGCTGTGGATGCCAGCTGGAGTAAGGAAGTGATGGATGAGAAACAACTTGCCCTCTCTAAAGGTCCAGATACCACTCCTTAACTTGTATAAAACTTGTTAATTTTGTTTATGAGGGGCCTCAGGCATTACCTCAACCGCTGCTGCAAGCTAGCATGAATTTCTAAAGACTTTTAAGGATATCTCTTATTCTAGAACACGACCAAAGATTTATTTTCTTATTCACAGGTGTCTACTGCCTATCAGATGTTTACAAGGGTCCTGATGGGTTTAGCAACCACATCCTTGCCGGAGTCATGGCCTTTGTCATGGGCATCGTCACCATGCTCCGCGTGACCCGTGTCGTGCCAAAGAAGATTATTGATGCAGCCATTGACTATGCCAGCCCTGTCTACTGTGGAGAGACGATGGTTAAAGGCCAGATGCAGCAGACACTGCCTGCATCGACTGTCTCAGCTGCTGAGTACTCCTCTGTCATGAAGCGCCTCATGAAGTTGGAAGAGAACGTGAACATCCTAAGCATGAAGCCAGCTGAGATGCCCATTGAGAAGGAGGAGCAGTTGAAGGCTGCCGTGAGCCGCGTGGATGCCTTGGAGGCAGAGCTTGCAGCAACCAAGAAGGTAATGTTACCAGTACTACCTAATGGCAAAAAAGGCAGATACAGTTTGAAGCGAATTTGTGATAGTTTAGAATGTAGTCCAATGTTTTGGTTTGCATATGTTTTGTTCTTCTTTTTCCTTTTTGCAGGCTCTGGAGGATGCTTTTGTTCGGCAGGAGGAGCTTCTTGCTTACGTTGAGAAGAAGAAGAAGAAGAAGAAGAAGAAGAGCAAGTTGGTAAGTTATCTTAAGCTGTGAAGGATCCTGTCCTTCAGACCAGTCCCTTTCTATCATGTAATCCCTAGAACCTCTACCCTTCTCTTTGGGATGGAACGTAATGCCCTGAATTAATTCGGAGATATAGCCAAGTTTTCTGATGGCTGTCTAATAGTCCATTCATTTTAAGAATGTAAAGTTCTGCTGAAAGAAATGCTTTCAGGTTCTTTTGGTTTATTGGAGATACTTGGTTAGTTTTTTTTTTTTTTTTTACTCAGAAACATAGGTATTCCCTTCATAAAAGATGTTTCATTTATATTTTGCAGCTGCATGAATCTCCTTCCTTCTCACCATATTATTAATTCTTTTTCCTTTTTCATTGCAGAACCCATTTTGCTGGTAAATGGAGGCCGCAGGTTTTGAAAATAAAGCTGTGAATTTGACGTAGCTGGCCGAGTTTCTCTCGACAGAAAATACACTTGAGTGTACTCCTTTATGTTTGGATTTGCCAAACTGATCAGTTGAATATAAAACTTCATGAATTTCTCAAGACGAAACTGTTCTAAGTAAATCTTATTGCCTATTGATTACTGATAATCTAAATAAAGTCAGCCAGGCATCTATTAACATATAATAGATGGTTCAGACATTCAAATTATATATCAACAAGCCTCAGCTATCTATCTTGGCACCTTTTCTGCATGAAGTGCGAATTCTCTAGTGATTCCTTACTCATTTGCGGTTGACTTGCACTTACAGAAGAGAAAAAGGTGGTTGGCTACAGTTACGTCTGGAAAAGTAGCAGATAAATGATCTCCATCCGAGGATTTTGAGCTACATACCAAGAATTCTGTCAGCCAGAGCTCTTGTTTTCATTCCGCTTTCAGTTTGCAACCTGGATCTTGTGAAAGAATCCAGTTGTGTCACGATTTTTTTATTAAAGCACGACTTGGAAGGCCTGAATTTTCCACTCCTTAACATGACACGAAAGGGAAACGCATGCGAGTGAGACATCGACATCCTTTCACCTTCAGACTCTTACCACTATCTCGATCCAAAGTGATTCCATTGTGCTCGTTCTTGTATTACATCACAATCCTTCAATCTACCTAACCTCCATTCAAGAATGCACATGATTGTATTGCATATATGCCTCTCCAAACATGACATTTTTGTGGTCCAAATCATCTCCTTGCTTGGTATTTTCAGACACTACTTGCAACCATCCTTGTCAATCTTTTGGTAGCGTAACGGTAACAACACAAAGATCTACAAGGATTGCTTGTTGGCTAGCCATGACAAAACCATCTTAAGACAAGCTGGAATGCACCTTAATTATGGTGGCTTGAAATAATCTCTCACTGGAAACCAGAGCTTCCATTCTCTTTCTTGATTATTGTTTCAACCTAAACTAGCTGCATTGCTTTACTAGTGAAGGCCATGCAACCTTCCAACCTTACTGAAAAAAAAAAACTCTTTCTTGATTAATCCTATTTTTTTTTGTTCTTGACGGGGCCAGGCTTCATCCGGAACAGGCTTAGGCTAGCTCATCTATAACAAACGTGTAAGAAGTATGTACGCATATAATTAAGCGTATGGAGGCCAACGTCCGGTAACGTAAATAACGGCCGGTAAGGAATGAAAGGAATCGTCCTTTTCTCCAATAAACCTACAGGCGTTCCATCTAACACGGATTTTGTCCAACCAGCACCTGCCACGTATCTGATAATGAGGTGCACGGCGGAAACTGAACTCACCAAACATAGACAGGACAAGTGTCACCCATATCTAGCCGAAGCACCGTCAATATAAAGGAAGGAAACCGCCTCCTTTCGAGTTTTTAAAACGGGGAGGAAAAAAAAAGAAAGAAAAACATCGAGAGTCGGGGTTCGCACGTCGCCCCTCTCATCGATCCAAAATCACTTGCTTCGATTCATCTCCCCCGCAGGTCGGTCATCGAATTCATCTGTGAATCCTTCGATACCTTTTCGTGAATTCTATTTCTTAATCTGAATGTTTCGAATTCTATTTCTTAATCTGAATGTTTCGATCCCTTTTCTCTGAATTTTATTTTACGTTTAATTTTCTTTCACTTTATATTTTTTCGAAATCTCTTTCTGAAGTTTGGCGAGTGTTCTTGTCGTAAAACATAGGGATTTTGAGTCGGTTCCAGGGTAAGGACGGCTAGGGTTTGTTGTTTTCGTCATCGCATCAATAAATTTCTGAGCACTCCGCGAGGTGAATCTTTTCATAATTCAACCTCGGTGAAGGATCTCTTTATACACCAGTTATTGTTTTCTAATTTATCGTTAGTTTAAGCGGCGAGTAATTTTTAATCTGCCCTGGTTTCGCTGAGCTTAGGAGAAGCTTAGGGGTTGGTCTCTTTTCCCCCCTTCCGAACAAAAGGAAGAATAAGAAGAATGTCATGAATGAAGAAAATCGAAAATTGATTCCAAGTCACATTTCTGCGTAAAAAAAAAAAGAAATATTTTTGAACTTAAACTTTCTGGAATTGATTTTCTTTTAGGAAAAGTAGAAAATTCAGTACGGAAAACTTCTAAAGCAAAACTTAATTCATGTCTTTTATGTATCTTGATTTAATATTTTTTATGGTAAAATTTTGTCCGTAGACAATCATCTAGTATACGTGCAGCCTTGCCTTTGAATGCAATTTATTTAGAACATCTTTGGGATATAAGAAAAGGAAGAATTTGAAGATAAAATGACCGAAATGGGATTATGAGCCAAAACTGCAAAACAAATGAAGGACTTAAGTAAAAGTTCATCTTTTGCTTGCTTGCTCACTCTGAGTGATACAGCACAGCCTTAGTCACAGGAGAATGTTTCAGATTGCAACTCCATTCCCTGCTTCCGTTTTGGTTCTCAATGAGCTGATGTGGCTCTCTTGGACCCAATCCCACATGAAATCACCTGCCTCCCTTGTTGCACTAATACCCAACTGCCGTACAGGAGAGAGAACTTACTGGGCTATTGATTCTGGAGCTGCAATTGGTGGCAGTACACCGAGCCAAAATGCTATGTCTGTAATGTTGTACAGAAATTTACAGCAAGAAAATTGAGGGGCCTCTCTTCCTCTCTTTCTTGACATGCATGGTAATAGATGCCCATCCTGTAAACTTCACCTGCAAAAATGTGCCTACATTAGAAGTTGGGAGGAAAATGGAACCCATTCTTCAATAGTCTTAAGGTGACTATATATATCCATTATTACACACTTCCTGCATGTTTTTTTGATGTCGCTTTACATTTCCAGCCATACTTCCACTATTGTTTCACATGTTGCTTTGGGTTCCAGGAACCCGTTGTCCATTGTGAATTTTGGTATGGAAACTTTCTTGTTTATACATTACTCAGATATTGATTGATGATGAATGTATCCTCACCTTCCACAGGAACTATTGTGGCTGATACTTTAAGCTGCTGGTGTTGTCCGAAGACTTTATAGAGATGGCTGCTTCTTCATTAAAGGCCATGGCAGAGAGGGCAGGGCCTTCTGTACGTAAGCAGGCCTTGACTTTGACAGATGCTGCTGCTGCTAGGATATGCCACCTCCTTAACCTCCGTCAGCGCCCATATCTTAAGCTCGGTGTCAAGGCCCGCGGTTGCAATGGTTTATCCTACACCCTCAATTATTCTGGTTTGGTTTCTCACATTTTCTTCACCATTTCTTTGATTTCTTTTTTTTTATTCATTTAAACTTGTTGCTTAAACAGCTAAGAATAACTGTAAAGTAAAAGATAATCTGATCTTGTCACATTGATTTAAAGATGTCAAATAGAGGGAACTAACTTCTTATAATTATTTGCTTTGTGAATAGTGCTGATAGAGTTTGAAAAAAATTCGTTTATGCACCTGTCACTTCATTGATTTCGTAATTCCTAGAATTATTCTTTTATTTTAAGGGACTTGCTGTGTTTAATGTCTTAAATTTTCTTTTGTTGGGTAGAATATATTTTATGTCGAGACTATTTTAGAGTTTGTGTGGAAGGTATGCAAAAATTAGGCAGAAGGATGAAGAGGTCTGAGAGATTCTT
>JAOXJJ010000316.1:8710451-8722036 GCA_025769935.1 Phoenix roebelenii | reverse complement strand
TGTGGTGCGGGGTTTGAGGGGGATGGCATGGGAATCTTTCTTCATTCAGGTGGCCCACAAAACTCAATATCAGGAGATCAATGGCCTTCACCAATAGCTTGTATTCCTGTCTTCCCTTCTCGTCTTGTCAATTCCCACATATGTAAAATATGCCAGAAGGATAGGATGATTGGGCATCTAAGCAGTCTCTTGGAGTATTTGTAGACCAATTAATGTCATTTGCTTGGCTAAAGTGAACTACTGTCAATTGTGCCACATGCCATTGGTTGCTAGAAAGATGTATTAACTTGCATGTTCAGGTTGAGCTAGTCAAATTTTAGGTTCTACAATATAATGTTAGTTCATCTAATCCTCTAAGATTCCTATTCAGTATTTATTTACCTTCTTTTGTCATTAAATATGTGTACATGTGCCTATTAACTGATAGACAATTTTATATGTTCTCATAGTTCTTCATTTTTTGCATATTGACATGTATTGGCATATAGGCACACCAATATAAACTATGGATTACAATAAAATGGGTCATATTTATCTACACATCTGACAATATTCACGAGTAATGCACATAACAGGTTGTGGATGGTTATGTATAACATATAAGAAAATATACATTACACTTTGACCATCAGATTGAGCAATCACAAACAACTCTAACTGCAGAGTTTTGCTTTTGTTTTTATTTTTTTTTTAATCTTTTTTGTTGGTTGGTCCCTATTGAGCCTTCTAAATTAAAAAATAATAATAAAGATTGGATTAGTAGCTTTTTTTTGGTTAATTTTTAGGTTTTGAGGCTACAGTTTGTTAGATCCATGGCTATGGCTATCATAGTTCTAGGCATTACCAACAAAAAGACAGTTGATGAGAGAAAAATTTTGAATGTAAACACAGGTGTATGAAGTGCCAAATGAAGACATATTGAGAGCTTACATATATCTGAAGTGAAGAACTTCATGTCAATAAAAGGGAAGGAAGAAGGATAACTATTTATGGATGTCAAAATTTTATTTTAACATTAAGCTCTTTGGAGCAGAGGAGGAAAGGGAGAAGGAGGAGGCCTACTTTGAAGAAAAAGAGTATGCCGAAAGGGGCAAAGGAGGACCGCAGAAGTTAGAAAGGAAAAACTAGAAAGGACTGAAGGACATAAGCATTGTCCTCATGGATCACTTCCTTTTGATATTCATTAGTTGCTTTCCCCAATCACTGCCTCCTCTTCTCCCTTTTCTCTCTGTTTCCTTGCTGTAACCACTTTTCCTTGTAACACGATGATGTTAATGGGATATGGGTTGAAGCATTTAGATTTAAGTTGTTAGAAGATACTTCCTACTTATTAATTGTTTTTTATTTATTTCTCTTTTGAAACATTTTTATACTTGAAGAGAGAATTATATATTAGAACCCTTTCATAGACCTAGCACAGAGGCACCCACTTAAGCGAACAATGCTTGGATGCCCAGGTGCTAGCCTAGGTGCAAACCTTGTCGCTCCAGCGGATGCTGAGCCTAAAGAACCCACGAAAGGGCATGCCTAGGTGGTTGGATGGCTGCCTTTGATGACCTTGGTGAGATCTTTCTAAGAGCATGTAGTTTATTTTCGATGTTGAATATTTGCGTTGTTGTTACATTTAACTATATATGTTAAGTTCCATATGTTTTTTTTTTCTTTTCCTTCACCTTCTGTCTCTTCTTTCAATTCCTAGCAAGTTCTGTCAAATTCATCATGTCTTACATTATACGTCATAAAGTGTTACATCAAATTTCATATAGAAATGGATTAGCTAAAGCAAAAATATCTTGCTAGAGTATCACATAACAGTCATGTAGCTCAACCTTAATTACAATTAGCAAGCCTCATATAATTCATATGGAGTCAGCTTCATGGATCAATGTTTGGTAAGGTAGTGAGAGAATTCCAAGGATAGTTTTGTCATACTACAGCAAGTAGCACTATCTTGCATTGCATTGAAATGCTGAGCAGGCAAATGGATGAGGACATGCAAGATCTATTTAGCAGAGATGAGACTGCTAAGCCAGAGTTCAACCATGAGAGACAAGGTTTAAGTTGGCTGCTGGAGTATGAAATACATTCATATGGTATAAACTGATGAAGGATAGAAATATATGGAGCAATGCTCGATAAACTCCCTGACAAGAACATGTAGGACTTGTCTGAAAGGAAACGGTAATACTAACAACATAGGTAGGTTATCCATGAATGGCTGAATGGGTAGCATGAGATGTTTTGAGAAAAGCTTGTGTTGCATGTTGATTAGCGTAATATGAAAGATCTGAAAAAGGTTATATTGCCAACAGTAACTGTACTTAAATTTGCTGGCTTATGGCTTCCACAAGTTTTATGAAAATTATTATACTTATTAGACTGAGTCATTGTTAACTTGTAAAAAATGTTGGTGTGCATATATGTAAAATTGTAATGTACATAAAATTACTGTAGGTTTACAGCAGTGTGCTCTCTCAAATTTGCCTGTGACATGGCAGATCCATTGCAGACTCCAACAGATTTATGAATGTTAAGGTTGTTCGGGATAACCTACTACTCAGGGAGATCAGTACCATTAGCAATATACTAGTTACTGGGAACCAAATTGGAGGGTTTTTTTTTATTATTATTTTATAACTGTTGATGGAGTAATACCAATGTTGGTAGCAGTTAAGCCTTTTGGCTGCAGGATAGAGTTCATTTGCCTTCAAACTATTGCTCTCTTGAGGAGATCAACATAGCAAAAATCCATATTATGGTTATATCAGCAGTTTGATGAATGATGTTGATCTGTCATTGAGATATGGCAATTAGGATATATTAAAGTATTTCTCTATGTAATAGAACTTCTCTAGTTTCTCAAAGTATATGGGCCTTCAGGGTGATATTAGCTCTAACTGGGAAAAAAGTAGCTGGTCTAAGTACGTTGTGTTGATGGTTTGAAAATATCTCCAGTAAGAAATATTAAGTCTGGGATCAAACTAATATGTTAAAAGTTAACCATAAGTGGTAAAACACTTGAGAACTAGATCTGGTGTGATTAATGATAATTTGTTTACATTTTCAGCTACCAAACCTAGATCATTGACTCTATTTCCATCATGATCTACTTGTGATTTTACATAGGTTGAGTACTTTGAAATAAACTTGAGTTTCCTGTCACTGTTTATCCTTTTTTCTCCCACTCTCTCTTTCCCCTTCTTGAATTGTTGTAATTAAGTGACACATCCTTAGATATTTTGTTCTGCTACTAATGAAGTGAAATGATGTTTGCTTTGCTACAGACGAGAAGGGGAAATTTGATGAACTGGTGGAGGACAAAGGTGTCAAGATATTAATTGATCCAAAAGCTCTCATGCATGTAATTGGAACCAAGATGGACTTTGTTGATGATGCACTAAAGTAAGCTTGCTTCTAAGTTCTAATTAATAACCTAGCTTTATTCTTTCTTATGATTTTTCTTTTGGAGGCTATAAAACAAAGCATTTTACTATTTTCTCAAATGGTGACTGTTGTGCAGGTCAGAGTTCATTTTTATTAATCCAAATTCGAAAGGGCAATGTGGTTGTGGCGAATCCTTTATGACAACAAGCAGGACTCAAAATGCTAAGTCAGGTGGTATATAATATTTTTAGGACTTGAGTCCAATTGTCTGACAGACGATTTGAAACTTCTTACAATTTTACACTGAGAGAACGTCTACAAAGCTGCGACCGATAAAGCCATTTTGCAGCTGAGATCAACCAGTTTTCTGTGCATTAACTAAATCAGCAAATCTTTTGTAGGAGCAAGTTTTGTGCAACAGCAGTCCTGCAATCTTGTATTCTCTGCATGCATGGTCGTAGAATTATGAGAGCCTGCGTGTAAGCATTTTGGTGTATCTTCTATATAATGTCATTCTTGGATGTATCATAAATATTTGTATTCTGAAAGGTTTGCATCGTATTGCCAGACTTGCAATTTAATATCGAGGGAAACTATGGAGCTACATAATTCTGTACATCAAATAATATTGATTGAAATTTCTGCTAAATAATGTCAGAGAAATAAGAATGATACAAAGATAGTGTCTTGGTTTGTTCTGGACCTGAGCCAGGTACAAAGAGATTGGCGTTGGATTTAGGAGACAACTTCACATATACAGATTGCAGTATAGTTATCCAAATTTTTACTATCCAATTGCCCATCATGTCGAGGTCATGCTAATGGTTCTCAAGCAAGGTTCGCCAATTCTGTGCCAGAGATGTATCGGCTGGTTCGGTATAGTGAGAATTTATTCTAAGAAGTTATGCCATGCTGTTCTCGGGCATACCGAAATAAGGAGGGGGAGAGAGGAGAGAGAAGGAGGGGAGGGAGAGAGAAGAGAGAGGCTCGGAAGAAGATACTCTGATGGTCGAGAATCGAGATTGTGGGTGGCTTAAGGAGAATTGATTTGGTGGTGGAGGGGGCGTGGACGATGGAGAACATCTGAGGAGCATGATGGAGAACATCTTAGGATCATGGATCTGGTAGAGGAGGAAGTCATAAAGAAGGTTGATGGGGAGCATCTTTGTTTAATGAATTTTTGTAGAACCAGAAATATGGCAAGGGGAGAAGGAGTTAGGGTTTGGTTGGGAGTTTAATGCTGCTACAATACAATTCTTGGCAAGAGGGCGAGCGATCAATTAATGTGTGCATGCGTGCGTGCGAGAGAGAGAGAGAGAGAGAGAGAGAGAGAGAGAGGCCAAATAAAGGACTCGGGAGATTTTAAATGGCCGAACCAATCTAATAGCCCGAGCTGTTCCGATTCTTGCCTGGTCATAAGTCAGTGTGCCGGGTTGGCGAATCATTAAATAAAATTCATGATAAATATTGTAAGTGCCTAAAATTAACACAGGTAATGCATTCTCTAGCGAACATCAGGCATCGCATTGTCCTGCCAGTCACCAGTTACTGAACCGTCCTTCAACATCGCACTTACAGTCAGGCAACATGTAGGATTATTTAGTATGCAAATTAACGATCAAAAATATCCGAACTTCGAAAGATTACTTGCTGAAAATCAAGACATTGTTAAGTGGCTTGGAGAAAAAGCACCTTCAGAAAACAAGCAAAAGTGTATGATCTGCTAATCTCACAATGCATAGCTAGCGTTCCTGCCACGAAGTGGAATTAAAATGCAAGCTGAGAAGCTAAACAATGCAGGAAGCACGTGAAAGCTTAGAATGTAGAATAGAAGGTAGTTATAGCTGCATTGTACCAGGCTTATGCTTCGCATAACGTGAAGCTAATTTGTTAAAAAGCTGCAACAAATCATCAATTGAACTAGGCTCTCCACATAGGAGAAAGCCTACAGCATTAACAACCGTAAGCGATCAACATTAGAGACACTTTCATTGTTCAAAAGATTGGCGACAGCCTGCAGGCTGCAGACGCGTAGCTGTGATGGAAAGAAACCCACACATCGGAGAACAAATTAGAAATTGAGATCCTCTTTTGTTTGACCTAGGCGAAGGACAGAGGCTAACGGATTCATAATGACAATAACGTCTCATTCCAATCAATGCCTAGATGCAATTCTACTCCATACTAAAATGCATGATAGATTTGTAACTACAAAATCTCCCGGTCAAGTTCCATAAGTTTTCGTATTGATCATGTTGGTACAACCTAGGTCATGCATAGGTAATATATACTTTCATTCACAATAGAGGCAATGCCATGCAACCATAATTCATTTAAGTCCTGTTTGGCAAAATTTTTGATGAGCTAGAAAGCATTTTCTCTCTCTAAAAGTACTTTTTGTCCCTCCAAAAACACTTTTGGATAGTATAGTGGTGTTTGGTAAAAAGTTATATAACATCATAACGAAAGGCTTTCAAAAAGTTGTTACAACAATTGTAACATCCGCTGCAAATTCTAGTGGCTGTACCTCTCCGCTTATCAACTGGAGCTTCTAAGTTTAAATTTTGGATAACATATTTCAAAAACAATTTGGATCTACGTGATTGTAGTACCATTAAGTCTCCCTTCTTTTTTCTCACAAAATACAATTGCATTATCCATTATCCAAGATGATGAAATCATTATTCATGACCAATCATCAGGCATAGATCTAACAAAATGGCATCCCATTTTTCAAAATTTAATGGCACCCAGGAGAGATGCTACCATTATAATCCTTTTTATGCTTGCATGATAAGCATGTGGAATAGTTCTGATTTGGAGTTGACACCGAGTCCAAGCAGCAACCTCGGAGTCTATAGTAACAACATTGAAACATATTTGAGAGCTACAAGTGATGTTGGCTAATCAAACTTCCTTTCGCCTTTTCCTTCACATATTTCATAAAACAAAATGAATGAAATTGTGCATACTGCTCGCCCTTTTCAACTTGCACAAAATTTTTTAATCTTACTGTAATCTCGTAAAATTCAGCTTTATGTCCCAAGTAATACTGGCACATCCACCTTATGTAAGTGCCTCACCATGTCAACACTCAAAAAAATTCAGCAGTTTTCATCTATAACAAATGTAGGCAAAAGCTCCAACTTGGACAAACTGATCGTTTGCTAAAATAATGTCGACTCCACAACTTTTCCATCCAGCTTGGCATCTATTCCTTCATCTCCCAAATAAAAATAAAACTCAGTTATGCCTCTTCTAGAGGTAGATATCAAAATGGTGGGATCTAAAACGTGTTAGGTGTCGTAAAAGCGCACACAACACATGTTTTGATGGCAATGCTCAAAGAGATTAACAGACTGAGCATCAACCATGACATTAGCAGCAGGGGATAACAATGAAACAATATGATTTATTTTTATCAGCTCATTCATCTCAATAGAGTCAGAAGCTCATTAACTATTGTCATCAGGAAAGGGTTTCTCTGAATAAATACACATCAAAATCATCTTTCATCAACAGCAGGATGGTCATCGTGAAATGGATCTGCGCAATCTCTTTCTTCAAAAGCAAAATTTCTTCTTCTGCATAAGTGTATGCATAAACATATTGTTAGCCATCTCTATCATCAAATGAGAAAACAAATATACATGAATGATGACGAGAAAAAACAAGGACTGACCCGAAGCTTGGCGTCTTCCTGACGGTCAATGTATGCAAGCAGTTCTTCTTGCCTCATAAGAGCTTCATGTAAAGCCTAGAAAAAATATGCAACAACAAATATAAAAATAACAGAAAAGGAAAAGCTTATTTTCATGTAAACATATTCAGGCAGATGGCGTACATGCAAAGATGAACAAAGAAAGATATGCTAACAAAGCATGTGATATGGCATAAAAGCACAGATTTAAAGAGCCCTGTATGGTTACATATCATGTTGTTGAAGGACAAGATACCCCAATATCATGTCTACCAGTCCGCATCAGCAGACTCATTCTTCTGGCTGTTAGCATGTTATCAGGCATTGTACCAGACCATTCTATGCCAGCTTACAATCAATGCAGATGTGACATGTAATATTTTAATCCTTGCATACAAGGAAGAAACCCTCTCCTCTTGGATAGACACAAGGAACAAACACATGGACTAAGAAAGAAGGCCAAGTATGAACATATTTCCTCTTGGGCGAGAGGAAGATAGTCTGCATATAGTTGGCCTAGAAAAGGACTGATCTATCAATCAAGATAGCAAATTGGGCCCACATAATATCATGGTAGACAAGAATACTAAAAACTAGGTACACTTTATTTAAAATGCAAGGGGAATTTATTAGGACATTGGCATTTGATTACTACCACTTGTGGAATTGGTGCACCCTGTTACAGACAATTGCCAGGTTCCCCAAAAAAAAAGAAAATCATTTCACTAAAAATATATGGCATGTTTACATTTATTCTCTGACTCTTGGGTGCTTGGGATCATGTGACATGAATATCCTTACAAAAGATGTGTCTGTTTGCTAAGTGCGAATATTCACAATTCTGTAAAATAAGATGAAAAAACACACCTTTTTGGTAACTATAAGCTCAGCTTCTAATGCATCCACACGGCAGACAGCAGCATTAAGCAACTCTTCTTTCTCCA
Organism: Phoenix roebelenii; assembly: GCA_025769935.1. Lineage (NCBI taxonomy): Eukaryota > Viridiplantae > Streptophyta > Magnoliopsida > Arecales > Arecaceae > Phoenix > Phoenix roebelenii. Next base: position 8,714,008 of record JAOXJJ010000316.1, on the reverse strand, counting down.
AAGGCATTTCAGATGGCTTTGCTTGAAGAATATTGACCTTCTCTTCCAGCTCGCCCAGCCTTTTCAAGACAGATGAAAGGAGGTCTGCCTCTGTAAACCCAGAAGCAGGTGAGGGAGGGCGAAATTCCCCTTTAGGAACAGGGTCTACAGAACATGTAGAATAAAGGCGATCCCGCTCAGAAGTTTTGTCCGGAAGCCTCTTCATCACACAGCTCGTGACGGAACGAAACAGTGTGAAAAGCATCATGAAGAAGGCCATAAACAATGCGTATATCTGAGCTTGAAGTCCTCCAGGAGGCTTACATGTCTCCGATAAAGAAAATGATCCTGTATCAGGGATAACAGCCCGCTTAGCCAAGGTTACCAACATTTCAGGAAAAAACTGACAAAGTAGATAGCAATATGAAAGGAATGCGACAAAACGAGTGCTGTAACTGGATTTGACTGTCTATGATAATCATTTGTCCTTTCATTCAAAGTGCCTAGCTTACAAAATCGAATAATTTTGAGAAGATCTCAAACCAGTTATCTTCAAGTGTGCATAAACTGTTCTGAAAGTGCTCTGTGGCATAAAATTTAGTAAGCAGATAAGGTCGGTATGAAATTACAAGTCTTGAATTTAAGGGTTGGATGTTAAACATGTGCAAGAAAAAAAAAGTTAAAGATCTTAGCATTCATTGTTATCTAAAATTTGATACCATATACCAGATTGCCAATAAGTGCGGGTGGGCTGACTCAGAACAATTTCAAAGTCATCCATCACCATGATACCGATACTCATGTTAAAATTTCATCAAAAGCTTCTGATTATAAGGAGTAGGATAAATTTCACAGTTAAAAGATCAAACAGCATTATATGAAATTTAGCATATTATTGAACCTTATTCTTAATGCTTCTAAAGCCCCAGGGCTCCATTCTATTGGTAGTGTTGAAAGAGTTAGAAATGCCATGCAAAAAAGAGGTAAATGGAATTTATTCAGCGTTAATGTACTTAAGTGTGTTATTTTTTTTAGGTCTTAGGTTATATAATCTTTAGAAACCTTAAAACAGCATATAATGCTTGACTTCACAACCTATTATTCAATAAGTTTGGATTTACAAACCTTTAGACAAAGAGAGCTTTTGATTAGAAACTTCTTTCTTCCATCCTGCATCCACAGCCTTGTCAACCATCGGGACATATTCATCATGCTCTGGAAAGCAAGAAAAGCTTGCTGCCTTAACCATTTTTGCCTGCAAGAACACAAGAAGTTTATGTTTAGATATGTATTCTGTTACACACACGTTATATTTCATCCTATAAAAATATAAAGTGCAGGTGTGTCTCTATGCATGCGTATATTCCTAATTAGAATTGCTTGGCTCAACTCTTGAAGTTGGATCCATTCCATCCTGTATGTACCTGCGTAATCTCATGCCAATCTTCAGCATTATTATACTCATGATTGCATGATTAAAAAGTTTCAAGTTTTGCGCAAAAACAAATATTTAAGCAACTTGCCCATGGAACTCATGAGTTGCGCAAGAAAAAAAGTTGTGTAGTTACAAAATTCTAGTTTTATGTGCAACTTTGAAGGAAGTCAATATAAATAGTTCAAAAGAAAACCAGGAGAACCCCTCTAAAAGAGAAAAAAACATAATGACCAAACATATTTAGGTTATTCACATGTAGGGGTAAACTCTTACCTATAGTTGGCAATATATAGTGGAAGACAATGAATACAGGTTAATAGTATCTGAACCACAAGTTAATGCATTTAACACAGCAAAACTTTAAAACTACAGCTTCCTCGTCTAATTGATAGCAAAAGAAAGCCTTACACCCACTATACATCTAGCAGTACTTCAAACTTACCTCTTCACGAACAGGAGTCAACTGAGGATGTTCAATATAATTCCTTGATGCTTTGGGGGAAGTAACATCTTCAACTTCTGAGCCAGATTCAGCAGTAGATGTATCACTACCCTTTTTCTGGTCCAATGAGAGAAAACAATTTGATCTTCTACAGAAAATGGATGAGTTTAAGAATTAAACTGAAATGGATAAGAGGTCTTACTGCTGGGTATTGTGGCTTAGCATAAGCAATGATCTTCCCGTCACCATTGGAAACAGTCACAATTTGTCTTGCACATTGTGCTTCACCACTGAGAACCATCTGAGCTCCAGAAGGAATGACAAAAATTATAAGCCAACTATGAGAGAAGAATATGATAAAGAAAACAGGACAATAATAGAAACCTTCAATATATTTGGGTCCTTCCATGGACCCTTTTCAGATTTAAGGCATCCTCCATGTTCTGCACAGGTACAAGTACCACCAAAAAATTCTGGCAGCTCACTAGAGAGAATCCAATATGACACAGAAGTGAGGTGGCAGGTTGGATATAAGCGATTACTTCAATGACAAGTAAATCCAACAAAAAGCAAGAGGCATAGCACCTACCTGGCATCAATTACCTCAAACAACTTATTTTGGTACTTGGTTCCGAGAACCTGAAGAAAAATTAAACATAGCAAGTTCAACTATGGTTTCTTGATCTCTAGAGAAGTGTTCCACCGCATGACAGAATTGCTTACGTGAATCTTTGAAGTAGTTTTTGGATCAAGAAAAGATTTCACAGTGTTCCATAGCAGCCTAAAGCCTGGACCAGCATTGATGATAAACATTCGGTACAATGTCTGCAAAAACATTGTTCACCATTCTATTCAGGTGTTTTCTTATAGCAATCCGGAATCCATTTAAACCACAAAACATGGACATTGATTATAAACCTCTGGGTAGTTGTCATTGTCAATTTTCTGCAATCGCACAATCAGTTCTCGGGCAGTCTTGCTGAAGTTTTTCAGACCCTACAGGAACACATATGACATCATATTAGACATGCACACCATCATTATGAATTCTAACTACAACATGATACAACTTTTGCAGTGAAGTCATGCTTGGGATAACATACCACGCCCTGAACATCTAGAATGGTTGTACTTGAATCAATATGCTTTTTCGCTGCAAGCGAGCATGCTGGAAACTTGATCGCAAAGCTCCTCTCAAACTCCCTCACATGGTATCTTACATACCGATCCATTGTTGTCACCTGCATGAGTTTGTTGGGATCGACTCTTCCCAGCCTTTCAATGTAAACAGGTCTCCCCTCCTTGTCCACACCATGATAACCATGAGGATAGTACTGTAGAACTTCATTTAACTCAATGTACTCAAAATCCTGATGAAATATTAACTTTAGTTAGATAATGATCAATTTTAAGTAAAAACAATCACAAAAATCAAAGATGATTTTATGTGGTATAAGAGTAAGAGGTTATTTCTTCATGGACAGGTTCACAATCTTAACAAAAGCTCCCTTTTCGAGTAGTCCTACCCAGAGCACATTCAAATGCTAGAGCTTGGAGGCAACAGTTTAACAACCATCATAAGCGTAACTGTGATGTGGAGCTTAAATCTGCTTTTAGAGACAAAATGCTTCCACAATGAATGTGTTCCACATTTCAAGCTTGAAATAAATACATGAATGAATGTATGCATGCATGTATAGA
>JAOXJJ010000316.1:8699971-8710351 GCA_025769935.1 Phoenix roebelenii | reverse complement strand
ATGCATGCATGTATTTGCGTACATATGTATGTGCGTGGGGGGGGGGGGTGGAGTGGGGTGCTGTGTGTGTATGAGATGTTCTCTCCTCTTAAGAAGAAAGGCATCTAGTCCTTCTAAGTATCCCACCCCAAGATCTAACTGAAATCTCATTAAGAACCATTGGATCTGACTGTCAATAAACCACATCATTCTTCAGCTTTGTTATAGCATGATATCAACCACTATTCCTCAATGAGCCTCTCATACACCAACCTCCAACCCCATGCAGCCCAATGCCACTGCACCCACCCATTAGCATCCACCCTAATCACCTCAATTGTCCTTCATCTCTCTGTTTTCATCGGCATCATCGGCACCTCTCTTCTTCTTTGTTAGTTCCACTCCTCCCTCCTCCACCACATGATGCTGCTCCCACCTCCCTCTTCTTCTATAGACTTAAGCCTCCTCCGCCACCTCCCCTTGACCATGCCCTTCCCCCTCACGGCCCTCCTTATTCCTCTCTCTAGCCATCTGATCATGCTCCCCATGCCCTTCCTCACCAGCTGACCCTCGCCCTGCTCTACCTCAACACCACGGCCACCAGCATTGTTCAATCTTCCACCCTCGTCAGGCACCTATCCATCACTGCTTAAAGGCACTCAACAGCAGAAATCAGAGTGATCAGGTGATTAAAATGCCACGTTTATTTGGTGCTCAAATCATGCTCTAAGTGCATCTGATCATTGTGTGCCCTTTCTTGATGGACAAAATGATGTCAACCATTATGCTCTTCTAGCAATGGAGATGGGTCTAGATCACCTTCCCTGCCTCAAATTGACTGGATCCAACAAGCTAGCTCTCCGGAGCCTGCAGAGAGGCAATAGACCATGGAAGAAGGATCAAAGTTCATGGGGAATGGGGTAAATTCCTGAAGTGTGCTGCCATGGGATGCCAATAAGGAGACAGGGTGGTGAGGGGCAGGGCAGAGACATCTGACAATGAGATAGTTATGAAGATGAGGGAGATCAGCAGGGGCAGATATGATGAGATGGGGCTGGCATTTGACACCTTATTATTTAATTTATAAAGCACTGCTAAATGTTATTCATTTTTCATGTACCAAACTTAGCAAACAATGATTACAAAAAAAACACTCCTTTTTGTATGTATATCGATGTTTATAGATCTTTCTGATCATTTTGACAATGAGGTTTTTTGATTTCATAAGTATGTCAGAGAGGAGTTATCAATTACCTCTACAATAGTATCAACACCATATTCCTTCCTCCATTGAAGCATTTCAGCCCACATGTGCTTTGCTTTTTCAATATCAAATTTCCTTGCCTTCAAAAATCTAAAAGTAAACAAGTTTTTTGTACGTTAGAAACTAAGATATAGTTACAAAAGGAAAATCACCTTCAATAAACAAAAGAAAAACTTAATATAAAATAAGAATCTCAATTTGTGAAGAAATATGTGATGTAACTTCAATGATATCCACAAAAATATATGTAAGTTAGAATCTTTCTGATCCAGTTCATGCTGAAAAAGATAGACATCCCTACACACTAGAGAGGTTGCACATGAATTTGAGAAGAAGTTTTCTGGGAAAAAAAAATCTTAAAAATATTACAAGCCAATTGGTGTAAGATATGCATAATAAAAATCTGGCAGGAGATACTAGAGGTGCCAACTGGAGACAGGCCGAGTGGTTTGCTAGAATGCAGATTCATTTCCCAGATATTTTAAATAGTCAGAAAATCAACCAGTACAGAAAACACATGAAGTAACAAGAATAAAATATCAGTGCCAAAGAGTGCAGAAATGTTGTAGTCATTGAAAGGCATAGTATAATTTAATTGTTGTGAACAACTAGAAAAATGATATAAGCATCTAAGTAGACCTGCTAGTCAGAGGAATGATGATATTTTGTGATGTGAATCATGTCATAGAACATATGTTGATAACCCTGGTGAAAATGAAAGGGCAAAAGAACTCAGATTGTTTAAAGGTGGTAGGGGTTATTACTAGCTTGTAAGTAATGATTAGGTAGACAATTGATGCTGTATTATTTTGTGGACCATGGGAGACCCTACCTGGCCTTACATTTAAGTTATCAGGGCCAAGTCATTTAGTTAGAGCCTGTTTTAATTTATGGAAACCATGCAAGGCTGGACATCTTGTTCAGAGCTCAACCTATTAAGAAGTGAGAGAGAGATAGAGGGGGGGAGAATTTGTCGGCCAGTGGCATCCTGATAAAGAGCACGCATGCAGGCATGGTGGGTTGCAGGGGAGATGTGTGTTCTTACCGAAAGGCTTGGGTGAGCAGATTTTATCAGGATTCTTTTCAAGTCGGAGCCATTTCTAATGGCCTATAGTTTATATTGCTCTATTTTGCTGCTTTTTCTAAACCATATGATCACAGAAATATATTTATAGGAGTGCTGCTACTGTTAAGAAAATGAAAGTTCTCATCATTGATTTAGAAATATAAAGCGCATTGCAATACAGAATTCCTGAGTAATATTGCGGAAATTAAAATTTCCCCTTCCCTCTCAATTTTATTTCCTTTATGATTTTACTTACTAAAGCAAGGTAAAGAGAAACAAAATGTCTGGATCTGAGCTTCTGTTAGAATTACTGGAAAATTGAATTTATCTAAACCTTTTGAGTGATTACAATTTAAACTTGAACGGTAGAAGTTCTAGAAGCAGATTCTTGTGTCATTATCATAAGAATAACTAGCACGAAAAAAGCCAATGCCCGTCCACCAAACCGGAACACAACCCATACGAGAAAGTAAATTTCATTGAACATTGGGAGGCAAACAAAATGTATTAAATTGGTGCCATATTTTAAAATTAGGAGCCCCGAAATTTTCTGAGTAACCAATCTTTAGCATGTATAGCCTTATTAGTGTCTATTTTTAAAAATGTGCAAATGCCCTTAGTATTTATCAAACTACTCCGTCATGAAACAATAGAGCCACTACGATGTATAAATACACGTACCGAATTCAAAACCAATTAATGCTTTTAAAATACAAACATTGATGTAAACCATTCATTTACATGTCATTTAATTGACCAGAGAGATCATAAGATAGAAAACAACACGATCATTGCATATAACATGGAAAAACTAATATATAGTAAACAACATAGCCCACAATTTAGGTCAAGGACAGTATAGGCATTAAGCCAATATCCACCACACAATCCACAATTTACCTTCCTTTGTGCAAGGCACGCAATAGAGCAGGATTGACAGAAAATTAATACGCACTGAGGCAAGGGTTCTTTAGAGTTCAGGCAAGTAATCTTTGAAAACTGAAAATGAAGTTAGGGAGCAAATTTAGAGATAGTGAGGTCCTTCGGAATTATATATAGGGAACCAGGACCAGCAAAAAAGGCAGTATATGGTATATTTGTAGCATTGTAGTATGCAAAAGCTACCAGCACAAATTCTTTAATTCAAGGTTCATAATCTACATACTGGTCTTTGGTCTGTTTAAATTAAAAAAATTGTCAAATAGATATCATATTCCAAACAACTGCAGGAACATTTGAATATATCAAAAAACCAGAGATAGATAATATACATAATCAAAACATTGAAATAAAGGAAACGAAGTTACCTCAGCATCATATGATAATCATCATGACTTGCAGGTAGCAACTCATCTAAAATTAGTGATTGACGAAATGCATCAACAGCTTGCAACTCCCCAATATCCCGTACATCCTCGATTGAAACGGAAATAACTCGACTGTTGCTTTTTCTCCTATTCTTTTTCTTTAAAGAATGTTTAAATCTAGTTGATGCATTTATAGCCTTTTTCTTCAATGATCCAATTCTTGTCCTCCTTTCATCTTCTGAATTCTCAAAGTCTGACTTCCGTTCTTTTCGTTCATCATGACTCGAAAACCCCTCAAAACCTGTAAACACGATACATAAGTCATATTTTGTTCATAGAATATGATGGACATATCTAAGCAGTCACATTATGCCGCATTGTCTTGAACAAGCTTTATTTAAAAAGATTTAGTAAAAAAGGAAAATTCTTTCTCCGAAAAATGCATACAAATGTTATGTATAAATTTTGACATAAAGGCTGCATGTGCCTTAAAGGTACCAACATACCTAGTCTCAAGGTTAGACCGAACCGACGTACTGGTGAAGACCGGTACCCGAACCGGTACTGAAAAAAAAAACAGAAAAAATACGCAGACGCGCGCGCATCTGCCACTCTGCCGCATTAAAAGTGCCCACGTGCTGCCACTCTGCCGCATTAAAAGTGCCCACGTGCTGCCACTCTGCCGCATTAAAAGTGCCCATGCGGGGCAGCGCGTGGGCTCGTTGCCCTGCCGGCGACCGTGATTCCCACCACGTGGAACGCGCGCAGGCCGAGTCGGGGACACGTTTCCCCACTCGCGCCCGCACCCCCACGCGCAAGCGCGCTCCCCGCGGCCTCTCTCTCTCTCCTTTTCTTTTCTTTTTTTTTTCTTCTCCTCTTCTTCTTCCTGAGCTCCTCCTCTCTTCTTCCCTCTCTCCTCTCTTCTCCTACGAGCAAGGGAGGTATTCTTCCTCGTGACGTGCTCGGAAGGAAGAAAGAGGCCCGGTAGCGCGAGAGGTCTTCTTCCCCTCTCTCCTCCTCTCTTCTTCTCTCTTCCCCCTTCTTCCCCGAGAGTACCAGTGCGAACTGGTGCGGTTCGCACCGGTACGGGCAAGAAACTGAGTTCCACCGCTATACTGTACCGGTAGAGGCCTGTACCGGTATGGTACAAGCTGAGCCGGTCGGTTTCGACCGGTTCAGCAGACCATGCCTAGTCGTTTAGAAGTCAGGATGGAAAATACAAAGATTTGAAGCAACCCATGCTAACCATGCAAAATGTTGTATTGTCAACTTGCTAATACTCAATCTAGACCATTATTAACTATACCAGATCAAAATACAGAAACAGCAATATGGACTAGACGCTATTCAACTTGGATCCAAATGTAAAATATGAGACTATTATAGCCTATCAACCACAAAATCAATCAAAAGACATGCAAAACCATTAAGATATATATTTGTTGATTATTACATCTTGTTGCACATGTTTGAGAGATGCAACATCAAGTGCACAACACTTAATATAAAGATGCAATGATAGCCCATATTTTGTAAACTAGAATGTCGTAAAATAATATAGCAAATGGCTAGTACCAAATGTCTGATTTAAGCTATATGTGAAGGAACTGTACATTTTAAGCTTTGCCAATACCAGAGGAGGAGAAAAAACATACAGATTTGTAACTAATTTTTTGTTTCTCTTACATATGACAGATCCAACCTTCAGAAGAAAAAAATGGAGGAGAAACAAAAACACCTAGTCCTACAAAAAAGAAATAGAAGTTGCCTTAAAACTTGCCTCGGTCAAAATCCTTCTCTTTAAGCTCTAAATCTATATAGCACTCTCATATGGTGAACATACAGACACTTTCTTGGCTGTTTAGAGGATTCAAAAATCAATGCTTCAAAATTCCTTTGTGGGAAATCATCTAAGTCCAACACAAGTAAGAACGCCCCAAGCCTCTGGTCATCTAAGATCACCAATAGCCATTTAATGAATCAAGGGACAAATTAATTTCTATGTTTTTTCTTTTCTTTTTCTTGAAAAGATCATGGCTTAGAGACAGTCCCAGCAGGGAGAATACATCAATGACAATTGCTTGCAACCTCAGACTTAGTTGGTCTGAGGATAGCGAGTAGAATAAACCTAAATTGGCCATAACTTGAATTCCTATTCTAATGTTTTAGCACAAAGAATAGCTGCCCTGGGCTAGTAATGCATTAACAAAAAAAATTATCAATGAATAAGAGAAAAATGAATCCAAAAGGAAAAAGAGAAAAAGAAAACCATATCACATTAATCGGAAAGAACAATACAGAGGGCAAATTCGATCCATAGAGAAATTTAGAACCCCAAGCCGATAGCCAAACACCCAAGATCTGGTTTTACCAGTAAAGCCTATACAAATCGGAGGCAATTTCTGCCAATCCATCAAATAAAATCAAGAAACGAGAAATTCTTCCAAGATTCACCCAATTAGCCAAGATTCAGAGCCACTCACAGGGCCTGGCGAACCGATCGAGCGGTCCCGACATATCCGACGGCGATCCGAATACGAGATGAGACAAGAGACTCCGAACCCCGAGATCAACAAAATCAGAATTCCCTGGAAAGAAGCCGCATTCCGATAAGAAACCCCAGAGGCCGTCGGATCGGCCGCAAAATCAAGCCAAATTCGGATAGGAGTACCTAGAAAGGATCGGCACGGGCGGCAGATCGAGCAGACGGGTGGAGAAGGAGATCGGACGGCCAGCGGCGGCGGATTTGGGAGGAGGATTCGAGGCGGAGCTGAGGGAGGGTACAGATGAGAGGCGTTAGAGGTGGAGCCGAGGAATCGAAGGGAAGATATAGTATAGAAAGTATCGCCGATTCCACGGCGGAGAAATCGGGGACGATTTTTATTAATCTTCTTATTTTTGTTTTAAGTTTTTATTCGCTTTGAAGAGTAGAAGGAAAGCAAGCGGGAACAAGTCGGAGACTCGGAGTAGTAGATCCGAGCAGTATGGGATTGCCACGTGGCGGCCACCGTGAGCGAGCCTTCACAATTCTCTTTTTGCTTAAAGATAGGAGCGCGTGGCAGGAGAGGCGAAGGAGATTAGAAGATGGACGAATCTTGTCCATGATTAGAGTGCTATTATTATCCATATATCTCTCGTAGAGTGGGATGGATGGTCACTATAATTACACCCATCTATAGATAATTAGAAATATACCGTCCAAGACTTAGAACCAGAATGTCCAAAAAATAATTATTAGACATATTATATTTTAATTATAATTAATGAAATCATAGCCATCTATTAAACATTTATTGCATGTAACCTATACCAAGTTTGGCACTCCTGGTGTATACAACAAGGTTCATAGTGATATCTTGAAAGGAGATAATGTGGTTTACTTGTCCTATACTTGTGTTTGGCCTAGTCAATGAGAACTATGAGAGGATGATTGCAAGAGTAGCACATAGAGGAGCTTGTGATAAAGGAGAAAAATCAAAATTACTCATGGATTAATACTGGATTAAAAGATCAAGTAGCGGAGACATCGATTAAAAAAATGATGCTTGTAAGCAAGTGCATAAATGCTATGGTCCTATTTTGTTGGCATAAGTTACGAAAATTCTTGAGTTCTATTTAGATGAGTTAGTTCTACATTTTGCACAATTTATGATGATGGCCTATCAAAATTTATGATACTTGTTGCAATATTTCTTGCCATCAACTCTTTAGGTTATAGACTTTGGAAGACACTGTTAAAAGATCAATTCACCTAACAAGCATTATGGCGCTTAATAACAAAAATATAAAGGTGTCATGTCGCAGAGTTGCTAAGCTTTCCATATCAAAAGGTAATATCTCATGACCACAATTTTTATTTTATTGTCAATTATTAACATGTAATGAACACCTATTTCCAAACTCAAGATCATATTCAATGCAATGTAACCGCATTTGTGGATTGGAATCAAGACGGTTTAAAAAAACCTTGTGAAACCAGCAATGATTTCAATACCCACTCTAGCTGATTGTTTTGGTCACCTTTTGGAATAAATTCTTTACCGAGGCAGTCGCTCACCCTCTAAAGCGATGTTGATTTTGCTCCTTATGAAAAGTCCTTGTTTTGCAAGCTCTAGTGCCCATTTTTAGCTACCGGTATAAGCCTTTAGAGTTCATCATAATGACAGCGGTTTACATGCAAGAGGGTGATACGGAAGGCTGCGATTTTCAACAATGACAATTTTTTCAAATGACGCACCCCTCTGAAATGCTTTTTTTTTCACTCTATCTATCTATCTATCTATCTATCTATCTATCTATCTATCTATCTATAAAGAAAGAAAGTTACCACAGAAATAGCATCTGCTACTTGTCTTTTCAAGTCTTTGATTAAATTCTATGCAAACAAAATAACGGCTTGGGTTGCTATTACCTAACATTACACAAAAAGTGAAATGTATGAACATTATTTGGTTGAGACATAGTTATGATCACTGATTAGAGAACAAAGAAAATAATAGAGGTTTTAATTTTTCAAAAAAAACATTTTATTTAATCAAGAATTAGGACATCAAATAAAGAGATATCTATTCCGTGGGTGTCAAAGCCCTAACCCTTTTTTTTTTCAATCTAATGTTAAGATGTTATATTCTTTTGCATGGTTAAGTAGATCATGGGACGGTCTCCTCTTTAACTGTGACTAGCCGGCGCCTACTGGAGCGGTCCTAAGACCAAGCTCCAAACCTGGAGTTACTTTCGTAGCTGAACATATAGTCAAGTTTGGCTACTCATTCCAACCAGAAAAAAGTTGGCTACTAATTATGCCAGCTTATTATAGACCAAGCAACATATTCTCCAGTCTCTCCGCGATTAATGATTTGAATGATTAGGTCAACCACTGACCCCATGAGTAACGTCCTCCCTACGTCCTAAACAAGGAAATCTTCCAGCATGCCGAACTGGAAATTATGTAATGGCGGCGACACAACCAAGGGGATAGAAATACATGGAATTTATGCGGCCTTCAATGATGTGATGACTGTAGGCAATGATTTATGGATGGGACGATGGCTTGAAGTCCGACACAGTACACTTGATGGCGATCAGCCCATAACCACATATTGCGACTTATTCCGGGTTTAGATCGTACCGAGCACGACTGCGCACAGATTATGCAATCAATACCACAATTTATTACGGTTAGTTTGCTTTAGTTATTTAAGAATTAAGGTGGCAAGAAATTTATTGCAGACTGAAACAGATTACCGTAAACACAGTTGTGACAGGCACAATCCTGCTCAGGTCCGGCCGCCTTTTCTGATGGCGTTATCCACCGACACGACAAGCCACCCGCTGCACCCACCCCACGCCAAACCTAACATTAGTGGTACTGGTACAGGCTACTTCTTGCTGTCTATATTCCAACCAAGGTTTCACAACACTTGCAGCATATTAAACATACTTATAGGCCATAACAATGCATCCCAATTCCCGGCATCAACCAACTTTAAAATCGACAAAAGTTAGAAGCAATGCTCCAGAAAAACAACAGAGGGAATGGGCATCTATTGTAGTACCTGGTCTATTGCTTCTTTGCTTCCCACCAGTACACTGATTTGTTTGCCCTGCAGAGATGACATCTACGCTAGCAAACTTGATTTATACACTCTACCCCTAAAAGATACTGCAGCAATGAGTCTTTTCCAGCTGCCATTTATTTTGGAACCAACCAAAATTTGAATATGGGATATCATTCAAACAAACATCCACTAAATGAACAGCCATAGTTTCCTGAAATATATCCAACAGGTCGTAGCAGTGGAGAGTTCAGAACAACAATTTAGCTTTTAGGACTTACAGACTGAGTATATGACTAATCTAAACAAATCAGTTCATTGACTGCAGCACATCCATCACAAGATAAGTGCTGACAAAATCAGACTCCTCTCATGATAGCTATATAGAACACTTGCTGCGGACAAAAAAAAAAACTTAGCCTCCAGGATGTCAGCTGCTCTTAAAGTTCATCCTGAAAAAATTAAGAAAAAAAAAGAAGTTATAAAAAGAAAGAGAAATTATAACATATACAACTCTGAAGAATTAATTAAATCTGGCAATATATTAGGTTTACACAGTTATACTACAGCAGGGAAACAATGATGTCTTGCTGCTCGTTTACCAATGACAAAATTACAAAAACATTGCAATGCCATGTGAATTTTAAATAGAGTAAAATTCTCAGCTAAATTGATGGTTAGAAATTAGCCAGCCAGGTTTTTCATTTATGAATTATATAAATACAAAAATATTTCCTAAACTGACAAATGAATGTCATGAGAGTATTATTTTCAGTTATATTGATGACCATAAAATAACCTACTCAGTTAATTTGAATGGACTGACTGACATGAATAGAGAACATGTTGGATGAGATTAATATTGGTTCTAAGTTCCTGCTTAGCCATATGACTTTGAGATGAAGGAAAATTTTTAGAAGTGGACATATGAACCCAGATAAAGTGAATCAGTGGAGCTACATAATGGTTCAAATCTGAACCGGATAGAGAGTATTCATCATTACTAACTCTTTGAAACCCATTAGAATGTTTACCAAGATTTTAAATGTTCCAACAGTTCATGCTAAGGTCCACAATCTCGGTATGGGATATTGTACCGATAAGTTACCAATCCGATATGGTACGGTCGGTATGGTATAGTATGCATCCTTGTACTGAGATAGTTGTCAGCCTCTTTTTTTTCCCTCTCTCATCATAATCCCACCCCAC
>JAOXJJ010000316.1:8656341-8699945 GCA_025769935.1 Phoenix roebelenii | reverse complement strand
CCCAAAAAAAAAAAAGGAAAAAAAAATTGGGTGGTACGGGTCTTTACCGAGCAGAATCGAGTGGTTTTACTCAGTTCAGACTAGTTTGGACTGGTTCCCATACCTAACTAGCAAATCGACCTGGTTCCACATTGGTTCAGTACAGTACACGCCCCAAACCAAGCAGTTTGGGTTGGTTTTGCAGCCCATATCTCATGCCTTTCTTCCTAAAAGCCAGAATTTTAGATGTTTAAGAGGCAGGAATCCTCCTAAAAGGGATATAGCTAACAATGCTTAATTGGAGAGCAATAAAGATGATGACTTTACTAATACAAAATTTCTTATTTTAATTTAAAAAGGATTATTAAAAAAAATAAACAACGAGAACAACAACAGTAGAAGTACTATACAAAGAAAGACACTTAACACCTTCCTACCCGATCACTGCCGGTTTGGTTGTCTTACACCCCTAATCCCTGACCGACCAACCAATATCTCAGAAACCTTAGTGGAACAAAGATTCGACAGATCTCAACATATATGCAATAGCCAAGATATCAAAATATCGAGCTGATATATATCTATATATATTAGTATTGCTCGAGGCCTTGGTTTTAATATTTAGTGATTAAGAAAACAATTTAAGCCAATAAAAAGAAAGATCAAAAGAACTCAACTGATATTAATAATATCATATCAGCCAGTATCTCTGGATGTTTCATGCATATTAGCCAATATAATGAAGCCCAATATCTTATAAATTGTACCAGTAAGTGTCCATAAAAGATATGTATAAAATGAGATCTCAGCCAAGATTAAAATTTTGCTCATTGATAATTTGGTGAAAAAAAGTCATGCATATGATTCTTCTAATCTTTTATTCCAGATGCCATCTACATATGAGAAATTCCCACTTTCTCGGAATGAAAATACATGGAAAGGAAAACAGGCTAAATTTATTCTGTCTTGTGTTTCTGCATCCAGATGTAAGTCGAACTTATTAGAACACTCTATGATGAAATTACATCCAAGGGACATTCACAAATAGAAAAAAAATTTGGTTGGCGAGGGGGGGAGGTGGGGTATGTATGTGTTAAAGGGGGGAGAGGAGTGTGGAGAAAACATACATGCAGGCTTGCATCATCTTCCTCTTCCTCGGAACCATCGTCAGTGTTATCCTCTTTCTCATCCTACAACAAATAAATGTTTTATACAATGCCACACATATATGTAGATAGCAGGAATTCCTATAGACAAAACCACAGTTAGAAACTCACCTCAGATTCGTCAATGTCACTCTTATCAGCTTCCTCCTGTTGAGTAGATGGCAGTTCAGCAAATTAAAAGTTGGAAAATTAAAGGATGACATATTTTAGCAAATACCAGAAAAGCAAAAACATCATAGCTACATATGTACCTCCTCTTCTTTCTTCTTCTCTGCTTCATCAAAAGCTGCCTTTTCAGCCTACAAGTGTCCAAGAAATTGCGTAAGGTCCAAATTTCGATAGAAGAATCAACAATTGCAATTAGGACAGAATCCACCACATACATCCTTGTTTGTTCCCCATGTTTCCTCTGCAAACTTCTTTGCGTATTCAGGGTCATCACAGATCAGAATGTTGTCAAACAAGGTTCCTGTTTTGACCTGAAACATCAAGGCATTCATTAAGATGAATAAATTAAGTGCTAAATATTTACCAGTAGATAAAATGCAATTATGATAGGGCAGGCTTACCTGCCATAATTCAATTGCCACATATTTCAGATGGGGGAAAACATAGAGATCGGGATCATCTTTGAAATCTGTCCAACATTTCCACATGCTTTCCTGTAATTAAATATGAAAGCAATGGTGCAACTTTAAGGCCTGAGCAGATTTAAGGAAGAAAGAAATAACCTGGATTGTCAGTCATTGGTGCGCTCCACTTGCCCTTATAATTAGGGTTCTTGATTTTCTGAAAACAAGTCACAGAAAGTAGTAAAAAAATCCTAGAGCACGAAACTCAATCAATGAAAGTATTCTTTCCTTGCTTTGTGTACCTTCTGTTTCCATGGACCCTTGTACTCAGGATTTGGAATGGTTGGGGCAGCCCATTCACCATCTTCGTCATCATCCCAGTCCTCTGGCTGTAAATCAACATATTCATTACATGAGAATCATGATGCCCCTGATTTTAGTCCATACCCGCTTTAAGAAATAAAATTAAACACAAAGTGATCAATAAATACCTTCTTGGCATCAGGATCTGGGATTTCTTTTGGGATATCATCATAACCCTGTTATATGACTAAATAATCATTATCTGATAACAAGAAAACCTTCTAGAATGTCCAACTTGAAGCAAATGCTAAATAGCAGACATTGCAAGGCCTTGTACCAAGTTGAATTTCCAGGATTAACTAGGCAATAATTTTTTGAGCAATTTGGCAAATATTCAGCAGGAGGAGAGAACAATTTGGACCATGTATGTGAAAAGAGGGAATTGCAACAACAATTAGGATAATCAAAAATAAGATCTACATATTTTGAAAAATCTAATAGCAATTCCAAAAAGGTACTCTTCATTTCGTTAAACCATGACTAAATCCGGGTTATATACTAAATTGATGGTTAATATCAACTACTTAGAGACTAGTTCAACAGTGGATATACTCCAGTTGATGCCATCAGGGAGCCACATTTGATGCATATTTAAAATACAACATGTTGTCAGCATATGCAGATCATAAAATCTCCTGGATAATTCAGGAGTATCCATAATATGACTACATAAACTATCTACTTACATGCAATCAGTGTTAGAAATAGACATACAACTGTGCAAGACAAAAGGCAATATCATCTATAAAGGTGAGGTTGGGACATAGAAATAAAAAATTTAAAGTGTGCAATATATACCTCAGGTTTTTTGTCCTCAGGGTCCAGTATATATTCCACATCATCCCAATCTTCTGGCTGTAAAATCAGCAACGGAATAGACTTTCATGAGAAAATATCAGACATGCTTGCTTACAGATTTTTAAAAAATTTTCTTGTATTTTGACCTTCTTGGATTCAGGGTCCTTAATTTCCTTTGGGGGGAGCAGGTCCCAGTCAGAGTAAAAGCTCCCAGATTGTTTCTCATTATTGTCAACCAGTATGCTGTATGTATTATCAGGATGGATGATGAAAGTGTAAACATGGGTTAGCTGATCTGTTTCACAAGGAATATCCTTTTTTATCAAGTGGCCTTTTCCATTACGAGTCAGTATAGCATGGACTTTCTTCGTGGTGTAACCGCAGATATCTGGTCCAAACATTATGCTGCATTCGACAATGTAACAGTCAACAGAAGCTTGATAAAATGAAAATTTAATAGAACGACATTCAATCAAACTCATCAAGAAAGAGACTTAGTGGCAGTTGTCTTATGTAAGCAAAGATAAATCAAAACGAAATAAATGAAATAACATAAACAATTCAAGGACTATAAATTTTAGAGATTTAAATGAATCATGGTTACCTATAAGGTGTTTCCCCTCCAAACTTTTTTTGATCAACCTCACCACTAAGCAACTTCATATATCCACCACCACAATCAAGCTTTTGCTCATGCTTAATTGAAAATTGGAAAACCAGTGTTTTGTCCTTGTTACTAAACTCTGGAAATTTCGCAGAGATGGCAAAAAACCTATAATCTGGATAAGTCTGGATACCTGTGCACATGAAAATAATCCACAATATTTTAAAGTTCACAAAATTCTTTTCAATTTAACAAACAACATAGAGACGGAACTTGGTTGAGATTGGGCAAAAGAAATCCAGAGTTCTCAACAAGCCCAGCCTGAATCAATGTAAAATCAGCTCCATGGGCCAACTTTCAATCCTGATTTCAGTCAATCCAATACATTAAAATATGCTGAAACAATAGGCCAATAGTCTCTTCTTGGAGGAATATGCCATGTTAGTATATCAATTTTCAACATCCAAATAACCCCTTTCAATGATGATCATCCTGCGCATTTGTAAGAGAATTAGCTGTACTAAAGAAGGTCATAACTCATAAATGATAGAAGTCCTCAAGAAATGGTTATTGAAGTTACATAGCAAAGCCCAATATCAGCATATGGGAAATATATGATTACCAAGAAGGGGAATGAATCCAATTCACAAAATGCAAAAGAAAATATTTTGCACTATGTATTATTGCATAAAAAGAAAAAACTAGCCAGACATTGATCCTTCTAGCTTAAAAAAAGAATCACAATAAGGTTATCGTTGGTGTTAGTGAAATGCCAGAAGAAAAAGAAACCAGAAATTACAAGGAACAAAAAATCCATTGGTTATTCTTCAAACTATGCAATGAACAGTATAGCTAACCATGAGAGCAGGTTAGGGCTTCCTAACTTTTTCTTGAAAAAGAAAAAAAAGATTATAGTTAACTATGGGAGATGAGATCATTTACATTTTACTTTCTAAGTAGCAAGTAAATTGACTTTCTTTCTGCTGGGCTATGGATTGAACTTCTTATACCCAGATCAACTATGCAATCTTGTTCCAATTTCCAATAGTACCTAGTAGTTTGCACTTTTCAAGCTGATGCAAAGCAATGGCATATAATGATTATAAACAAAAATATTTGCATTCTCCTCTTGAAAGAGATCAATATGATGACTAAGCAAACTAACATGAAAAGTTAAGGCTCCATACATCCAAAAAATGACTAGAGAGAAAAAGTAAAAAAGAAAACATACCCTTGTCATTTGGATCACCACTCCATTTTCCAGATGTGTGGTTCCAGTCTCCAGCCATGTTTTCATCTTTTTTCCAATCAGATTTCACCCAGCGATCCTCCCATCCATCTTAATGACCAATGAGAATAAAGCAATTGATAAAATAATTATCATGTCTAAAATGATGATATTCAAAAAAAACGTATAATTACACTTAGATGCATGAAAGGAATTTAGACAATGTTCACAGAATCCAAAACAGCAATGAGAATCCAAAACAACAATGAAACTGTGTGCACAAATAAAAGAAACGGGCTAATTTTCCTCATGCCGTTGTTTCAGTGGGTTCCACAAGTTCATAGGAAATCTGAGTTGGCAAATATACTAGAAGTTTCATGAGATGCATTGACATGAATCTGTTACCTATTTTTATTTTGCAGTATTCTATGAAAATAACAGATACCATAGGTTATGGCTTAAGGGTCCTCATGATATAAGTCTAGATCACTAAATTAAAAAAGCTAAGGACTAAAATGTATTCAGATATGCAATCCAAATCTGTCCGTAACCCCTTATAGGCACTAATTGATGAATCCATTGGTTATTAAATATATGTTCATGGGTGAATATAAAAGTCAGCAAATAATAGGTTTAAAGAACCAAATAATTCATTTACATTTATTAATCATAAATTAACTTGAACTCATTTTTCTCTCACCTAGTCTTGAGTTTGTTTGATATGTCTAACTCATCACCATGGTATCTCAAGAAATTGCATTAAGTCATTAACCCTAATATAATTGAATAAGCTGATAGATATCATACTTTTCATTATAAACTGAATGCATTCTACTAAATCAATGCTGAATCTTTTCAAACTGACTCAAGCCATTGTTTCTTGATTCCACTGTAATCGGTCTCGTAGATCTACAGAACCTTTGTTCAAATGAGCAATCCTATAAATACCCGGCTTCATTCTGTACCTGGTACAGTTTTACATAAAATATCATTAAGTTCAGGTGTACAAGACCCACTGCTTTCTAAGGTACGCCATACCGGAACCGGTAGGCGTACCGGTCGCCTACCGGACCGGTACAATACCGGTTCGGACCGGTTTGAACCGGTACCAAATCGGCGAACAAAGAGGCGCCAAAGAAAAAAAAAAGGGTCGGCGAGCATGCGCGCACGTTAGATGCCACAGAGTGGCTTAAATATTTGTGGCATTAAAGGCCCCGCATAGGGACCCCACGCGGGCGGAATCGTGCGGGGAACCGCGCAGGGTGCGGGGAACCGCTTGCATCCCTACGGGTGTGCTGTCTCATGCGCGGGGTGCGGTTCTCGGTACAGTGGATTTACTGCTCGGTTCCGGCTCGGACCGGTCAGGGACCGATACGGGCTGGTTCAGCATACCATGCTGCTTCCACAATAATTCCAATAATAAATATCCTTCTATTCATATGCAAAACATAAAAGATGCATATACAATCTGTTAGCTAAGACCAAAACAAATGAACTGCAATCAGTAGGGAAACCTTAAACAAACAACAACTACTCTCATATTTTAATCAAAGTTGAGGTTGTTTCACTCATCTAGTCTTAATTGTGGTTCACTCACCGCATTATACCAAAAAGCATTTGAACGTAGACCACCTTATAAATAACAGCACCTCTATCCTTCTTATCATAAAAGTAATCCATTCTACTTTAGTAATACCATGTTTTGGCATCGAAAATGTAGTCGCAACATTTTTTAGCAACAAACTAGGTCTTGCAGAGTTGACAAAATTTGCATTAAAATTCAACTTCCTCTAAACACATGAAATATATAACACCGGGTAAATCAAGATGAATGTAATTCAATAAAAATCCAATGTAAACATCATCCACTATCCACAAAAAACCATAATCCTGCATTTACTAGACATACCGACTTCACAACAATTACAATACCAAAAACATTCCAATTCATAATTAAAGCATAAATATCAATGATTCCTTGAAGAAATACAGAAATACAAAGCATTCAATATCACCCCAAGATCATAGAACCATGTTTCATTTCCAAGATACGCCAACTGAAAAGATCAAATCAGATTATGTAACCCTATAGTTCCGCACTCAAAACTTCATAGATTATTTCATAGAACTTCTATAACAACCCAAGACCTCACCCAAAATGAAACTTCATGGACTATTCATAGAACTTCTGCAACAACCCAGGACCTCACCCAAAAAGATATTTAGGGTTCCTTGGTCCTGTATAAGTACCCAAGATCTTCTTAGCGAATAACCGATAGTGATTAACCAATATGGAACTAAACATGCGATTGCATAGGTCCTCACATACTCTTCCATTTAAGCTCTAACGTCTTCGTCAGGCTAAGGATTACAATCTATTCAAATCTAATTACAAGCACCATGATTAGCTTGCTAAGTCCCCTCTGATACCATTTGTAACAATCTAGGACCTCACCTAAAATGGCTAGCTGGTTGATATTTTTTTGGTTTCTTGGTTAGTACCCAAGATCTCCTATAACCGATGTGCGACTAAACACATGACCGCACATGTCCTCACAACTTCATCACCACTTCAATTAACCCATCTGCTTTTCTTAACTCACGCTTAAAGTATAACGTGCTATTGACATAACAGAACAAATGCAACTACAGGCGTGTCCATAAAGAAACTAGAAACCACAAAAACGTCCAAGATCATCACAGAATTGCAGAAACATGTTTCATGAAACGAATTCTTCCAATGGAAAAGATTACAACAAGTTGGCAAACCCTAATTTTCCAAGATCGGACACTCAAACGATCGCAAGAACGAACTTGATCTGATTCGATCCAACGTCACCAAGATCGACCTATCCGAGGAGACTGATCGCAGAAACAGATAAGATCAGTCTCCTCGCAGAAACAGATAAGATCGAACGAGGAACCACGGATCCGTCGGTTAGATATATCATCGCAGAGATGAAGAACGAGATCAAGAAAACAAGAGACGAGTTGAGATCAATGATGGCAGAGATGAAAGAAAGGAGATCGAACGATCGTACCATCGAAGCGCTCTTCGAAGAAGACTTCGGCAGAGGTGAGGCAGAGAAGGGCGATAAGAGGACAGAAGCGAAGGAGACCCCTTCTCTCCATCTTCTTTGCGGCCTCGCACGAGAGCTGGGTAGGAGCTGACCAAGGACCGAAAGGGGAATTTAAACGACCCACGAGTGAGGGTGACTTTCCCGTAATGCTGCCCCTAGGTTTCAGGCCTCCCACTAGATGACTAAAGATGCTCCCCTCGATCGGCTCAGGTTGCATCTTTCGCGCGATGGAATGTTTGGCCTTCGTTCGGGACATCGTCCGTTGGATCGCGCTCCACACAGATCTTAAGGCACTCCGGACTCCATCGTCCATAGGCTGCATGGATCAGGCGACGATTGCGCGATCCATCGGTTCAGATTGTATCTTTGGCGCGAGAGATACAACCCCCATCCCCGCTCCATTTACCGTGTTACCTACCGTGATGTACCCAAAAAAAAAAGCCATGTTACCTGTCACGCTACTTACTTTTCCAAATTAGCAAAAGAATTTGTTGAGTGCCTATTATCCTGTCAACCAAATAGATTTAAAAATAATAAATATATTTATATAAACAAGAAATGGTTTTGTTTAAGAAAGTGAACATAGGATGGTGGTTTTGTGTACATTTAGCGGCCGGCTCTCTGAAATTAAAAAGAGCAATGCTCACTCCATGTTTTTTTGAACTTTGCCGTAACATGCATTATATTGCCCGACTTTGAAGACTAGTTTCAGAAAATTATTATCCTAAGTAGAATGGGATTTGTACGACCTTATGATTAGTTCTTCAAATAGAAGTGCATATTTGTATTTTGTAATTCCCACGTGAGCTAGGCTGCCGTATATGAGATTAGTATACCATCCATGGGGACCTGATAGTTATGCAATACTACAGTGGATTACCATGATATATTCAACAACGTATGTGTCGTGATAATGTCATTCTACTACAGTTAATTACTATGATCTATTCAAAAAAAACATCATCCTGATTATATTATTCTATTCAGTTGCTACCCATATTTGGTATCTATTTTTAGCGGTTTGATAATTGATCATAGTTGTTTTCCACTACACGTATATATTTGATCGCACAATCACCTTGCATTAACTGAGATTGATAATCACATCTTATTGATCATGGCTTATATTAGCCGTTTCTTTTACTTCGGCCTAAGATATGGTCCCTTGTACTTGAAGATTTCTCAGACTAATTCAATCATTTTTTATCTTCTACCGTCCATCTTCACTTTGTAGCTAATCACGACCAAGGTTTAATTCTTCAACTTGCCTATGTACATCATGGTTGTACTCTCCCTTTTACTCTGTACCTTCACACTCAGTAAAGCCTATCATGGCCATATACTTTTAAGCTCGGCAAGAATCACATGACTTCTATCTATTTTAACTTTATCCAAATTACTCAACATAGCACTTATTTATGGCTATTTTCTAGGTTGTTGAGATGTAATGTAAATAATTTGAAATTTTCATCATCATGTAATGTGTTATCATTATGAGAGATGTGATATAGTTAATATGAAATCCTGAAAGCATGTTGAAGCTACTTCCATGAAGATGACATGGTATAGCATTGACCACTCATAGATTTGAGGGTATTAAGTTTGGCTTGCATAGTTGTGAAATGATGTGATAATTTGTTCATTAATAAAAGAAGATTCTAATACGATTTGAAGGTGAAATTGAATGTGAAAAGATTTCTTATAATAACTACAGTAATTTGATCTACTTTTGGGCCGATGGATCTTATAGCAGGATTGGTTGAGATTTTTGCTCTAATTTAATTCGTTTAACTTATTGGTCTAGGAAACAAAATAATTCTAACTAAAGCTGGTGCTTGTATTATCAAAACTCAAACGCTCTAGTTGCTATGTTCTTGGCCATTGGGTTCATCAAAGGTCATTGTACGCTAGTTTTGTAGAGGTTATAAACATTTATTAGATTAAGGATTTTTTATATTTTTAATTTCTCTCTCTACAAACACAGAGTGAAAGAGAGTAGTTATGTGTCAAGCTCATGCTTAATTTTATAAAAGTTTTCCAAAGGTTACAATATCAATACTATTTACAAAATCAGCTGATTTGATAACAAAAATTTGGACAGACAGCAGGTTGTACTGCATACTTAGAAGCATGTCTAAATATGTAATAAGAATATGTCAAAGAATGAGGCCAATTAACTTCTTCTAATCCATGGAGATAATGTTTATAAATTGTTCATGAAGCATAACTCTACATCATTAATGGAGCAAAATTGTCTTGTCTTAGAACTTCGTCATAAGCTGATCAAATTTGCTCCAACACAATATCACTCTTTTTAGATCTTAAGCTTGTGATCAGTAGCTAGGCTAAGATCATTATAATTGATTGACATAGATAAAAGAATAGAGAGAAAATGAATCATTCTTCAATTAACCAACAAGTGGTTGCTTGCTTTAAAGCATGTACAACTCCTTTTAGCAACATATTTGATTCAAGCACTTCTCCTATAATCCAGTGGTGACCAAACTCCTCCATTATCACTTGTGACATATGAAGTGCATGACAAAGGCACAAGACAAAGTCCTCTGCTCCTTAGATCTAGTTTAGATTCATCTTTGTCCTCATCTGATACCTAGATTTAAAAAGGAAATGTTAAGTTTAAGAAAAATAATGTGCACATGGAGAAAAATACAAGATTTAATTTTACAATTCAAAGGACTAATGTTGTTCCCATTGTTTTTCCACCTTGGTATGCTTTGCCATCTAGCACTTTGAGATATTTATTACGACAATCCAATAAACAAAGTATTTGGATATTTTATTTCTTTAAATATATAACAACTAAGTAGTTTTCAAGGTGACATGCGAACTCATCTTTAATTTTCTTATATTTACTTAGACCTCATAGAGAAAGTATTTGTAAAAATTAAGGTTATTCCTGAACATGCTTGAAGATGATTTTATCCACTTCTTTGGTAAAAATCTCTTTCATCTAGAATTCTAATAGTGATTATTATAACACTAGAGCAACTCAATTACAATGTTAATATGTGCCAAAATAATAATTTTTATTTTATCATAGATTTTCATAAGTGACTAAACTTGATCCTGCTAAATTAAAATTATGAAATGCTTTATAGGAACAAAAATTCTTCTTATAACTCTCTCATCCTTCCTATTTGCATGTTTGTGTATTTATGCAATTGCATAGATATGATTATAATATTTCAACAGCATCTTTTAGGTCCAAAACATACCGCCTCACACGCTTGGAAACACACACATTGGACTTGAATTTGTAACATTTTAGATTAAAATTAGTTTGAATGGTGGCAGTTATCTTTTATTCATATGAAATTTTGAAATAAATATTTATATAGAATAAAATGGATAGTAGAAGACAAAGTGTATAGTATACAATTTATTAATTTTTGAATATCAAATGGAAAGATAATACATACCCCTTGCATTGTCCTTGATTTCTTATTGTTGGATGACCTCATGTAAGGTACACTTAGTGTCTGCAAAATAAGTAAAGAATATTCTTAAAAAAAATAAAGAACATAGAACTCTAGCAAAGCCAATTCTCATTTTCAAGATAAAAACATGTACAAGTACTACATATAAAAGAACTAATGTATAATATTTAGTGTTGTGGTTTGTAAATTTTCAATAAGTTGTAACTACTTGGCCATCATTTAAAAGTTTTTGCTCTTATAAAAGCAATATTATCCATAACAATTAACCATTCAATAATATAAATTATTTGATAAAAACTATTTACATCCAATAACTTATAATAAAGAACATCGCTATTTTGTACATTACTATTGATGAAAAATTATGCCAAATGATACATTTACTATATAATTAATTTCAACTCTCAAGTATTTATGCTATATAAGAATGGTGATTACCTCAACCTGGTGTTGAAGAAATTTAATATATCCAATGGCCTCCATTAGCACTGATGCTGTATCCGTCTATGCATCACCAACCATATAATTTTATATCAGTATAAAACTTAGATGAAAAATTAAATATAGTTAGTACAGAATGACAAATGATATCCCCCAATTAGAAAATTAGAAAACTAAATTCTCTTTCTAAAGCATGTTTTGGAGTTCCTCTTCCCTTAGAAAAAATACAACAGAAAAAAAAACAAATATATCAAAGAATTTTAATATACTAGATTGTTTATAATAAACTAGGTTCAATGATTAAGAAAGTCTAACATATATATATGTGTGTGTACATATGTATGTATGTATGTATATGTGTGTGCGTGTATCCACTAAACTTTCATTTGATACCCAAAGAACACTTGTTGTTTTAAAAAAAAAAAATTAACTCAATGTGGATAATTATATTGGTATCATATATACTTCAAAGAAGGGGAAAAGTCTTTTTAGTTTGACAAATAGTAGCATGAATGTCAAATTCCTATTTTTATAAAAAAAAATGGCACCTCTCTATCTAGGATGATATTCTTTCATTGAAGAAGAAATAGTTTCATACCTACAATAGTCATACACCTTGAAATTTTTTTATACAAGCAAACATCATTAAAATCTAGTAGTCAAGACAATAATATCGTTTGATAACACTACGTGTTATCTTGTTTAGTAAAATATGCTTGATCTAATTACATATTGATCATTTCAAATGTTTCTTTGATATTTTAAGACATACAAAATGGCATCTAGAATCATTTTTATGTATTAAGCGATTACATTTAAAAATTACCAAGAATTTAAACTCAATCTATTTCTCTTAAACATGCATATATTTGTAATTTTAGTATCATTTTTTATTTTCCTATTTCATTTTTTATTTTTATTTTCTTTTTATCTCTGTAAATTACTCTTATTTCTGCACTTTTCTTTTTATATTGTTGTTTTTACTCTTTTTTATTTCTTTGTGGATTAATTTGTGTTTTTGTTCTTTTTTTTGGTATTTGACTTGTATTTGCAGATTATTGTTTTTATATTTCATTTGCTTTTCTATGTAACTGTTTTGTACTTCTAGCGGTCTTTTCTTTCCAGATTTACTTTTTTTTATTACTTTTTGCCTTCTTGTTTCCTTTTTAAGCTATTAGTTTTGTTTTTTAAAAAAATTATTTTCCATCTGACATGCTTTGCACATGGATATGGTCTGCTTCAGAAAAGCCCACAAACATAACTATTTGATCTGTTCTGCTACAATTTGAAGGGCAGGGGATGAGTGAAGAAAAAAGGGAACTCTCATCTCTCCCATCAACCCCTCACAAGAAAATTAATGGCACTTGTAAGAGATCCCAAACACTATGTTCCATCAACACTTCACAAACAAGATCTCTTGTGCTAGTGAAGAAGAAAAGGGGAATAGAAGAACCATATATACCAAAACCATAAATATTCCATAATTGCTGAGGTCACTGTCACTGAAGACTGAGAACTCTCCATTGGACTTATAGAGGCAGTGGGATGTACCTTGCCAAAAGGTGCCACCAGCTGCTGAAGAGCTGCGATCCTATCACCTAATTTCTCCTTCCTCACCTGTTTTTTGTAATCCCAAATAGTAGTATTCAGAAGAAGAAAGAAAAGGAATAACAAAGATGTAGAGCACTACAGTTATCCATGGAAAGTCTTAGTTGTATGTATCTGCTATAATTCATCCGTACCTTGAAGGGAGAGAATGAAGAACGGGACTCGAACCGAGGTTTTTTTGGTGCTGTTTGAGATGCTTTGTGCTCCAAAATGCTATTAGCTCTCTTTGCTTCTGCAACTCCACTGACTAACGATGGCATCTTCAACGGAGCAACAGTCAAAAGGTCAGTTTTTTGGTTTGATTGATGCACATGGAACCCTAAACAGCATACATATTTACTTTCTCATATATTTTTTCACGGTCTTCTTCTGTAAAGACGACGCATTGTCACTTATAAAGCTGAAAAGAGCTATGTACCTTTATGGCCCATTCGTATGAGGTGAGAAAGAAAGTAAAAAAACACAAAGGACATCATGTACCTTTGCTTTGTGGTTCCATCAATCGGTGAAAAATAATTAATGAGGACGCGAAAGTCTCTACATTTCATACGTCACAGAATCCAACAAGATGGTAAACTCAAATAACAAAATTTTTATTAGTAAATTTTTAGTATCCTGCCAAAAATATTTATTCTTTGGTACTGTCCAGTGTCAGCTAGAATATTAATTAAGAGAGCATGGTACAAAAGTTTGATCCCACTTTCTTTACTTCTTCCGAGGAACCATCCATATATTCGTTTTAAACTAACCAAGTAATATATTAGGATGCGGATGCTAGTGCTCACTACCATCCCACTCGTGCTAAAAACACACTTATTAATATCGATATCTATGAGAAAAAAGAAATCAAGAAAATAGCTTTCGACAATTAAAAAAAAAAATTCAAGCATGGTTGTCAATATTTATATATAGACTACCAATGCATCCAAAAGTTAAAATATAAGCTCAATAAATTTATGATTATGCCAATGATGATTATGGAAACAAGATTAGTGGGGAGGGATGAGCACGGTAATGATAGCAGTTGTTTAATTAAACGGTGGTGCTAGTGGCGGTGATGCTTGATTTTATATAACCACAGCAACAAACAACAATAATTTTCCGTGATTGGATTATTTGCTCCAGTGTTGGTATGATGGTGCCCAAGCTTGACTATTGCTCTCATCAGTATTGTCATATTCTGTTAACATTAGTCTCATCTTCATGCAATTATCAATCAATATTATTCTTATTATAATTATCATCATTCCTAGTATTATTTATGTTGAAGAAGGAAGTGAAGGGCTTGCGCACCTCATGGTGACTGTGCGTTGGTCCTTGAGCTGGTTCATGGAGATGGCCAAGCCCAAAAGGTGCATCTTCCCTTAACAAACCCATACCACCGGGCGAAGGTTGGCAGAAGCTCCGACCGAATCTAGCTGAAGCCAAGAGATCCAAAGCCTGAAGTTCCATGCCTGAGGATCCCGGGAATGTTGGTAGAGAGGGACATGGGTTCGAAATATTAGCTGTCGGAAATACCACGCTGAGGTTTCCTCTGCCACTTCCAAAGTTGACCAAGCTTGGGGCTTCCAACAAGTCTGTAGGAGGCTGAAGGCCATTGATCTGGCAATCTGATGCCAATGTTCTCAAGAGCTTCTCCTCTAATTGGTAGTCTTCAGTGGTAAATACCCCTCTAAGCTTTGGGAAAGAGTCTGGTAGCTCCTCTTTGATCTTTGCAAGGTTGAGCTGGTGAGCTGACTGGTTCATGAAGCTCTCGGCATTGCCAGCCCAGTGAAACCCTAAGTCTTGGACCATTTGTGAGTTGTAAGGAGGAGGTGGGATCTCACTACTTGGTCTATAATCTCTTTGGCTTGAGAGGACTCCAGTGGCGTTGGATATGAAGTCACCACAGTTTCTGCACAAAACCCAGTCAAGCTTAGAGATTCTGAAGAAGATCCATATAGGTGTTACAGATGTCTTATAGCAACTGTGGAGTTCAAGAACTCTTGGAGTGCGGATAGCCTCTTATCATACAATGAAAACATCCTTCTGTTTCTTATATCATGCAATGAAAACAACCTTCTATATCTATTTGAGGTCATAATCTAAAATAGAGCCTTAAGTCACTATGAGGCTTCTACTTAATTTCTAAGATTCTTATGTTTATGGGGTTACAAATCCCTAGGATAAATAATGAAAATAGGAGGAACAAACAACCAAGCAAGAAACTTCCAAATCCTAGGAATTAAATGCAAGTGTATTCAGATGTCCTCTTTCGAAAATATAAATTTAAGACTCAAAATTCTCTCTTGTGCAAAAAAACAAAGACAACCAGGAAAGTATATATGAAGGAACAGAACTCAGTTATTCAAAAGACCTACAACATAAGACTTTGGCTCCACTCATGGTTGCCTCCAAGACCATGGAAAGATGGAGCTGCTGC
The DNA here is from genome assembly GCA_025769935.1 of Phoenix roebelenii. NCBI lineage: Eukaryota > Viridiplantae > Streptophyta > Magnoliopsida > Arecales > Arecaceae > Phoenix > Phoenix roebelenii. The sequence continues at coordinate 8,684,226 of JAOXJJ010000316.1, read as the reverse complement.
TAAAGAGGACCCATGAAGCTCTTCTTGGTGGTGGTGGTGATCTAGATTTGAAGGCTCCATCATGATGTTTTAAACGGCTTGATAGTCCCAAGAAAAAAAAAGAGAGGAAGAGAAAAAAGACTATTGGAGCTTTGGAATCTCAAAGAGTCCACTCAAAGAAAAATGTAAGCAGATGCTCTCAAATCTTTCTCCCTTTTTCAACTTTTCTACTCACTTTCCTCTTTGCTTTTTCAAGCCCATACTTTTACTCCCCGAGATTATTGAAGTAGAGAAGGGGGGAAGGAAGGTGTACCCGCCCTTCAAAGCTCTCTCTCTCTCTCTCTCTCTCTCTCTCTCTCTCTTGTGTGCGGGTCTGTCTCTTCTAGCTTTTCTTTCAGAAGAACTTTCTGCAGCACTGAAATTGAAGACAAGAAATCATCTCTCTCTATCTCTCTCCAGGCTGTTCCTTTCTCTCTATACTTTCTTTTTCTTTCTTGCTCTTATATGAAGATGTTGCAGTCGCTGGCAATTACAGGGGGATGATTATAGCTCCTCCGCCATGATTAAGAACTGTGCTTTCAATCCCAAGGCTTTTCAGCAAAGACCCCTCAAGAGAAGGCAATGATATCACTCATGCCTCTCTCTTTCTCGCTCGCTCTCTCTCTCTCTCTCTCTCTCTCTCTCTCTCTCTCTCTCTCTCTCCCACCCCCCACACAACTCTCAACACGGTCGGAGCTCTGTCTTAACACATGGAATCTAAGGTATGCGAGGTATATGTATTTAATACATCATTTTGGAATAAACAAAGAAATAATAAAGCTAATGATTTCTACTAATACAGAGTCGACAGCTAACGTACTCAATAACATTGCATGCAAGTCTTCACTAAAAAAGATGATGTAAAACTGTAGATGAATAAAATAGGTATTGTAGTACCCAAAACTATACAAGGTTTACTCTTTTAGTTGATAACCCATTAAAAATTGTTATAATTGCCATTAAAGCTTTTTATAATGATCTAATGTTGTTGCTAAATTGTTTATGTATTACTAGATAAAAGTTAAAACTTTTTCAAAAAAGCTATTTAAGTTGAACATATTTGGTAACCACTATTATGCCTATGAAATTATAAATATCATGAGCAACTGCCCCAAGGTATATGCATAATAGTTATATTTATTCAAGCTATTGTATTTGTAAATAATATTCATGAGACATCAAAACAACTATTATAGTTGTTAGAAATTAATTTTCATGCATGGGTTTTTTTTCATGCAATGACTGGTAGGTTTCTCACTATTTTTTGAAGAGGAAAATGAAGAAGAAGACTACATAAGATATACATGAGAATGTTCAAAGAAAAAGAGCTGAAATAGCCTCCTCGCTCTTGAGCAGAACTTTTTGTAGGGTTTGCATGGTGGCGGACGCAAGGTGCACCTGGTTGCTTAGGGTCCGATCTGTCGACCGCTGCGAGATGGTGGTTTGGGCATTCAATCCCTGCTAGTCAGAAGAGAGGCCTTGATCGCTAGGCATGCTGCAAGATATTTGCTTAAGCCCAACAATATCTGAAGTTCTGTGATGAGAGATAAGTATGACTTGTGAATCTTAACTATTGAGATTCAGCTGGTCGGAGCAGCTCCTTCATCTGAAGGAAGATCTATGTGCATACCTCGACGATGATGGCCGATATGAGATAGCTGATTGGAGACAAGCAAAGTGTAGATGTTATGAGGGATACTTAAGTGGATAATCTTCCATTGAGGTAGTAGCCGACCACATTTAACACCGAGATGGCGAATAACATGCTAGTTTGCAACTTGCTCCTGGTTAGGGAGAGGAGGTGGAACACTAGCTTGGTTACCCAGTTGTTTGGAGGGTAGTTGGCCGAGAAGGTCCAGTCCCTTGCAATCTCTAGGCATAGTGTTCCCAACGTGAGGGTTTAGAGATCTACTTGTGGCACGATAGTAAGGGTCAGGGATCTTTATCATCTGTTCAAGGGAGAACATGCACAGGGGTGGGACTACGCTTGAATTTGGAAGCTTGATGTCCACCTGAGGATTGTCCTATTTATTTGGAAGCCAACCTAAGGTCATATTCCGACTAGTGGTGTTTTGAGTAGATAGAGGCTGAGCATTCTACCAACCTGCACCGAATGTGAGGTGGAGAAGTTTGTTGACCATTTTTTTCTTTCAGTATGAGAGCGCAGTCATGGTGTGGAGACTGGCTGGTGTCCCTCAAGAGGTGCTTCAGTCCAATTGATACCTTCTTGGACTACCTAAGGAGAAGCTCTATGAGGATGTTGTCCAGATCTGTTGCCATTATAGCTACTTATGTGGCCTATCATACTGACCCAGAATGCTTAAATATTCGGAGTGAGCAGTCAACCACTAAGATTCACATTGGAAAAGGCCCTGTACAAACTGCTGAGATCATTCATTTATATGCTGTTGGAGAACCTTTGACAACTTAGGGCATCTGAAACTCCTCATTAGCTCTTGCAGCATTTCGGACGATGTTCGTCTCTTGGGAGCTTCTGATAAGTGCTAAAAAAATGCGTAAATTAATCTATTTTACATAGCACTTATTTCTATTTTTATACACATATTTTAAATTTAAACATGAGAAAATGTGTTTTATTTCAGCATTTCATTTTAAATAAATTATTCAAGTTTGATTGATTTTCTTTATTTTATTGGTCAAGTCTAATGTACGCAGGTCGAGTCTAATGTATGCAGGTCGAGTCAAACTCATTTAGGATGATCCCTGAACCCAAATCGCATGCACACTGCGAATCAAATCCTCTCAAATTTTCGATTTAGCCGTTCATCCCAACTCTATTGTTTCTTTCACATCAAATTGAGCTCGACCTTTCGTTCATGTTCTAACATTCTATCCCAAAATCTTCCACGTTGAATTATTTGAACCTGTATCATGGATCAGCCTTCATGTTGCAATCAGCCATTCAAGTTATCATATCCTTCCACGTGCAAGCCATCCGCATGAGATCTCCTACGTCCAACAAACAGAGCCCGTCCAAAGAACAGAGCCATGTCTTTCCTCTTCCGAATCAAGCCAGTTTTCTTCCGAATTAATCCCATTCAAATGCATAACATCTACCGGCCAATTCCGTTCACATTCCATCGTCAACAAATTCTGACCCAACCATTCCTCATCTTTTCTTCATCACAACCATAACGCCTTCCGGATTCATCCCAGCATTTCCGGATCCAACTCCTTTCGAATCCAAAGAACAGAATCTCCCACGTATGCCTCTTCTCCCGCTAGCTCCCAGCCTTCCCGTTCATCATCCACGGGCAAGCTCAGCCCCTGTTCCACGTCAAACAAAACCGCCTCCACCCTCCTGGCATTTCGGAAGAGAGCCCCAGCTCATCTCCCCACCCACGTCATTCCGGATGAACTCCATCTATCTTCCGTGTCCAACAAACAGGGCTATGTTTGGGAACAGAGCCAAGACCCATTCCATCATCCACGGATAACTCCCAGCTCACGGGATAGACTCAAATCCTAGCTTCTTCCGGATTGATCCCAACGTCCCAAGCTCATCCCCTACTCCCAGCTCGCATCCAGCCAACTTCGTGAGCATCGTTCCAGCTTTCCACTCAACCTTCGAGATTCTGCTCCACGACCGTCGCCTTCTGCCCATTCGCATGTGATTCTCCCTAGCTTCCACGATCTCCCTCTGCTTCGGAACAAAACCAGGATCTTCTCAACGTCCACGCCATCATCTGCATCCTCGGATCAAGCCAACCTACGCGTCTGTTCCCAGCATCCCGAGCCTCACGGATTCCCTTGTTTCGGAACAGAAGCTCGGATAGGTTCCATCTATCTTCCCATTCGCGAGGACTTCATCAGCTACGGGTATTCCGCATCCCAGCCGGATTCCCAAGCCTCCCAGTGTGCGGATTAACAACAATATCTTCCGAGCTTCGCATCCATTCACCGTCCGCATGGATCCAAGCTTCATCTCCTCCACGCGGCTACTCTCATCCCTGGCATCCATGTCAACAGCCGTCCACCGTTTCTCTCGTTCGCGGATTGATTCCAACCTCCAGAATCCCAGCAGCTTTGATTCGAAGTTATCCTCTGCTTGAAGTCGGGGATGGAGTCGTGAGAAGAGTGGCTATAAAAGGCCATCAGCCTTTGGCATGAAGGGGGCATCGAAGGATCAACAAGCTTCTTCCATCCAGAGCTCTCTCTGTCATCATGCCATCTTCCTCTCCTTTCTCACACCGAGTTCCCACAGTAGTCAGAGGGAGGGATGATCCGAGGTCCTGAGAAGTTCCCACCGAAGCCAGAGAGGGGAGAAGACGACGAGAGCAGTGATGGATGTCCTCTGTTTTGCCGTTGCCACCACTATCTGCCACTGCATGGAAGCTTAAATTTTCCACTAGGGCTGGATGTCGCCCTAACAAAGGTATGCAATTGGTTGCCAAACAAAATTTGACTTAAGTGAAATACACGAGTCATTACCGAATACTAGTCTGACTTTTTTTTTTGTTTGTTTGTTTTTAACAAGCAAAGATTACTAGTCTGATGTGTTCCATGTTCGATCCTACCTAGTCTATTCACAAAGGTCAGATGACTTTCTCTCTCCTATGTAATTTGTTACACTTGAACTCAATAGATAAGAGCCGTTATCATGTACTATAGCCGCGTAATCTTGCCGCATGTGCATAGGGATGTGGAGAAAATTCAAAGAAAGGGAAGACATCGCCACGCAATACCATAATCCTCACCTGAAACACCCATTATGATCAGTTGGAAATAATTCATTTTTTCCAATCATGTCCCATCGTGGCAAGGGAACCCGAAAAGAACCCCGTTCGAAGAAATTATAGTCCTAATAAAAAATAGTTAATTTGTTTCACCTTTTAAATTTTATAGTCATTGCTGCTTAGTGATCCTTCCTTCAAGAATTAAAGAATAATCACTCACTCTGCTTGCATATACATTGCTTTTCCTCATAAACATATATACAAACATAAGAAGTCGCATACCGCGCGCCCATCAGGCTAATAGATCCAACCATTATTGGCAACACAAATATCCTAACCGTCTAAAATGAAAATTTACATTCCTAAACTTTCAATAAGTCACATTTTGAGTGTTATCTTTCACAATTTTTGTTTTGCTCTTATTCGAACATTTTCAACTTTACCAAGCATAGGGTTTATGATCATTCTTGTTCTCCTTATGATTTTCTTTTAAAGTTGAAAGTTAAGACTAAAGAGTTGCATGTGTATTTTATCAATTTCTTTTAATCTCCTATAAAGCATCGCGGTCTGTTATTCTAACCTCGCATGTTCCAAAACTAAAGCAGCAACTGCTATTACTTCGCATGAACAACTTAATATTTCTGATATACAAATTTCATGAATATAATTACATTGCTTGGCAAATCAAATGCGATCCTCATACTTGATTACTCCAATTTACATCAATTATAAACATTTGTAGGCTGTTCTTCTTGACTCGATGTCATATTGAAGTACTCTCAAGAGATCTATGATTGCAAATAAAATTATCTGTGCACAATCAATATTTAAGCGCGCACAAAAAAATGTTAGAAGATAACCAAAAGTATACAGTACCAGTGCATCGTCTTCACTAATTTCTCTCTAAGCAAAGCATGTTTTAATTCTATTTAGATGGGAACAGTGTGAGGACCGATGTGATCTATATCATCAATGTGCTCTTCTCTCTGGGGATTGGTGGGCTCTTGCTTGGATGGCTCTGTATTTATGGCAAGGACCATCCGAAGAACTGGGGACTTTTCCTTAGCTCTTTTCCCATGCAATTATGAACACACATTGAGACGTCAGACGTGGATGCATTGGATGTTGCGTATCAAGATGATGGCCAGCTTACGGAGGACTAACACATGTCCCATTCTATTCGAGTTGCTGTCACCATGCAATGATGTCTAAAACCAGGATTTGTAAGCGAGAAATATAAACGTTCCTACTCATAAAAGAATATTTTTATGTGCTCAAGGTTGTTCTTTCAAGCTTTGTTTTATTTCGTTTTACTTTTATTTTGAATAGAAGTTCTCTGTGACTTTGTTGATATGCTGTAAATTTCTCGTTCCACTAACATCACACAGTTTTGGTACTCTTGGCACGTCCAGGACTGGTAAACCTTTTCGTTTAGGTTTAATATTGGTGGGACTATGTACAAAGGAGAACGGTTAATTTACATGTAAGGTACACGCTCAAAACGCCATCATTTTCTTATAGAAATTGGATGGATAAAGGGAACAACATCTGTAGCTTAATGCATTGTATGCTTAACCAAAATGTCACGAGGAAAGTAGTGGGCTATGGATCAAAATTAAGCATCTAAGAAAGAAAGAGGAGAAGATAGATACAGATTATAGGCTATGGATAAATGAGCTCTGTGCGTTATAGGAAAGTTTTTTTTTATTTTTTGAGCAGTAAGAAAATTGCTTTGGGCATGGCTATCTCATGCCAGCAAAAAGTTTTCTAGCTTGCTAATGCTGGCTTGGCTACTCAAATAGTCAACCACCTTTTATGCATGTATTACACTAGTTCGTAGAGTTTGGATCCTCTGCGGTGCATGTTTTATACTGTAGAGAGATATGTACAACACTAGATGGTTGCACCCCATCAAATCACAAAGATAGATGGTTTTTAAATAAGACATGGTATTGCATGCTATACATATTGCACTTTGTGTGATAGCTGTCGGCTACAACTCTCTATGGTGCACAATGTGCACCGCAGAAATTCCGACTCATAGTTCAAGAGAAAGTTAATGTGCACAAAAAGAATGCCCCTCGCATTGCTCATAATGGCATGAGAGCACTTAATGTTGCATGAAATAAGCTATAGACGCTCAATAAGTAAGAGGGGGAGAGACTAGAAAGATTTCAAAGAGAGAGCATATATAAAAGGCAAGCCACAGTTTGTGGGATATGGATGACAACCATGTAGTAATGATTTAGTGAATTCTCGACATATTAGCATACGATAGTCTCCCTCTAGTTCGTCTATAACATATTTAAATACCAAATCAACTCTATTTGCTAAACTTGTTCTCCAAAATGCTAAGTTACATGACATCCAGGGTACCCATGGAGAAAGAAAAAAAAAACTAAGGCAAATAACTCCATAAGATTTCATAGATAACCTGTCCGGTTACGTACAAATTTTGTTCCTCATGAGACATGATCCAAGGAATTAGCTTTCATGCACACATGGATACATGATGTCTGTGTAGCGAGAGAGAGAAAGAGAGAGGGGTTGCTTGGTGACTGGGTTTTTGGTAATTGTGATGCTTCCAAAACAATTTCTATTATAATAAGCTGAGGCCCACATCTTTGATGTCAGATAAAGAGGCTGGGAGAATGTGAAATAGAGTATGGGAAAGCTTGCCCTTGCTTTTTATGCACCCTCCTTTCTTTACTGATCCAGCATGCCCACTAACCTACATCTAGTTCCAAAAAGCATCATTTCTTTATGGAGTACATCTCCCTTTGCTTCGGGCCTTACCTTTTCCCATTCACTTCATTTCTCGCTTTTAACTGCACATCTCTGCATTGGGTTCTTTATATATTACCTTTTGCTCTAATTATTGAGGGCCATGACGCTTAAAAAAACAAAAGGGAAAACCCTAGAATCATGTTTGTTAAACTAACAGAGTGAGTAGTTAGCATTTTAAGCTCCTCAATAGTATGAACAGTAAATCCAGCTTCTTTTTTTTTTTTTCTTTCCTATTCATCGATCTATATAGGCTATATACTCTTATTAAGACCATCATCTTTGTAAAGCTGAAACTTAATTTGATTGATGTCTTAATTTCTGAGGTAGAACTAGTTTTCTCATATCGGTGATATATCTATATATATATTGGAGGGTGCAAGCAGATGTAAGAGCTGATCTTCCAATGGGTCTCAAATATCAGAGACAATTCATAAAGGAGGTAATGATTTCTCTTCTCTGTTCTATAAAAGGAGTAAATTATTGAAGTTATAAAGTATATGTAAATCCAGGTAACCATTCAAGGGGCAGCTGCAACTTGAGCCCACAGCCCGAATTCACTACTGTTTTAGTACTTGTGCTTCTAGAGTTGCTTAGACATCCCTTGACAAATAGAGTTTCTACCTTTTTATATTTTTTTGAATGGAACTGGCAAAATTTTCTTTAGTAATTCTATTAAATGAGCATTTATTTCTCACATAGATTTGCCCTTTAATATGTCCCTTAGCCTAGCATCATTTGACCAAATGATGAGGCTTGGTTTCGAGTTCACAGACTAACTGACCCTCCCTAATTGGTAAAAAGAAGCTAACAGTTGGCTTTCAGTATATTAGGGCATACATTTTGACTACCAAAGTTGATCCGAGCGAAATTCCAGGATGGATCCAGCATCATTTAACCGGTTTTCACCGTCTAGTTTATCGATCGGCTTAGCCGATGCAGAGACACCAACTTCATCATTCAATCGAACAGAAAGGAGAAAATGATGTTTACGAACACATTATTTAAAATAATGTTAGGCCCAATTCAGGTACCAGAGGCAACTAAGGAAGCAGTTCAGGGTAAAATTAAATCAGACATTATCTTCTGCAAACGCATCGCTTTTGATCTGACTGACAAGGTTCTAAAATCACATGACCAAAAAGCAGACCCTGCCATGATTGACAACTTTAAGGACCATTCCCTTCATCATGGCCAAATCAACCTGGCTTTGCTCAAGTCCTAGCCGGTCAAAATACATCCAGGTTTGTTTTTTTTTAGAATTATCCTCTGCTTCCAAGCATATTTTATCTCCTACCTCAGTCCTAATCCGGCACCTGGATTCTCGATCTTGCTTTATCTTTTCTATTCAATGAGACTGGTAGTCTTGGGGAATAAACCAGTGAGTATATCAAAACCAAACATAAAAGAATGTCTGTAGCCATCCATAAGTATATTAAAACCCGGGGCAATTAAAGCCGATATAATAACACTCAGTGCGGGATTATTTTTGCCTCTAGGTTGTTGGTATCAAGATCTAGGATCGAATTCAAAGGTGCACCCATGCCTAGGCTTTTTCTTTTTCTAAAAAGAAAGAAAGTATGAAAGGAAGAAAGAAAGAAAGAAAGAAAGAAAGGTCCTGGTTTTAGGATCCTATAGGTGTTTGAGAAGAAGACAAATGGACCGGAAGGGAATAATATGCTTTTTAAGTGAAACACATGGGACCATGGCTGTCTTTATTTTTCCATACGTCCACTAAAAGCATGGATGTTAGGCCGTGTCCCTCGCATACGCTGTACTGAAGAGTCACAGTGATGCCACGTTGCCCTGCACCGTCTTTTTGAGGCCTGGAGGGGCCCATGTCGCATTCCCCTATATATGACATGGGATGCCATGTCCATGGAGGGACGCGTCATGCATTCATGTGCTTGATCCTGCCTTGACTGACCCAGTTTGGAATTGGACCCCCCATCATTGCCTGAAATCTAGGCCAGGGGTCACTTATGGTCCCAAGATGGGACCATGGCTTCGACCAAGTCAGGTACCGAACGGTCGACTCGATTTGACCGAGAAGGCCGTGAAACTTGAAATCCAACCAAAATGTGACTCAAAACATGGCTAGGACTAAGCTGACCGAGAAGGTTTATCATGCCGGCTCCAGGTATACTGATTTTTTTTTCTTTTTTCTTTTGGGAGATCACTCCGGGTCTAATCGGGGCCATCCTAGTCTGAATTAAGTCCATGTCTATCCACACACATGTTGTCATGTGGTTTGCCTACATAGGCATTGTTGTAAGGCATATTGCATACCATAACTCTTTCATGGGTATCATTGTTGTAGCATCTTGCTTACAAGAAGTTGGTTGATGTTACTCTTACGAGGATCATTATTTTAGGACTCATTTGATTCAAAAGAATATGAGTTGGAAAAGTGTGGCCAGCGAGAAAAAAAAGAAATATTTTATTTTTACTTAAAGTTTTCAAAAAAGAGAGATGATTTAGAAATAAGATTTCCACATTTTATGGAAAAGAAAAATCCATGTGGAATTGAATTATCCAATTCCCACCGACCGGGAATGGGGATAATTTTTTTTTTCTTTTTAAAAATGCTCGTAAGCTTTTAGATAGAACGAATAAAGTCTTTTCTTTTATCAAGGGCATAATTTGTATTTTAAATAACTTTTCGAAAAATTACGTGCTCAGCCAAATATTAGCAACTTTGAAATATATCACTTTTCCATAATTAGCCAGCCATGTAAAAACCACTTTTCTAGGCATCATATACCACTTTTAGAAAAAACATGCTTGTAAGAAAAAAAATCTTAATGTGAACTAGACGAGTCCTTAAATATTCTTTAAGTGCATTACATTTATTTTGCATAAATTATACAAATCATGCTGAGGTTTACGCTTATTACACTTGTATCTAATAATTTGTAAAACTTACACTTACACCTAGTTAAATTAACAATATTAGTTAAATCGTTTACCTCATATGAAAAGTTAAAATTGCCTCTAAGTTTATAAAACCTAACTTGCACGTATTTTCTTATGCCTTTGGATGATTGCTATATCACTTAAAGTTGTTTTGATCATTTTTAATTTTTTTCTAACATGGTATTTAGGCTCAATTTAAGGTTAACGATTTGGTTAATGTTCTGTTTAGTTATGGGTCAAAAATATTGAATAAAAATAAACCTCGGAGAGGATAAGCATCAGTTTTTCAAGCTTTTTTTTTTTTTCAAGCTATTTGGTGTAAGTATAATATATTCCTAGTTTTAGAAGGATTTTTGTAATTTTTTTCCATCTTTTTAAGTACTGACGGAATTTTGATCCTAGAACACTCCCAAGATTAAGCCCTTGAGTGAGGGGCGAGGCCATTGGACCAAAACTTGTTCCAGCTGTTTTCTTTTATTTGTTCCCTTCTTCTTTATTTAGTTTAATATTAGCCATGTAATTCTTAGCATTCCCGTACGTTCCTATAGTATTCTTGATAGCATTCCCGTACGTTCCCATATTTGTTTCCCCTACGGCCTAGCTATTTTATTGGAAGAGCCAGCGAGGACTAGTTCAAGAGCCCCATGGGTCTATTTTTGAACAATGTGATCTTTAGTCCACGACATTTCCATCCAGTGCTTACGGTTATTTAAACACAAGTGTATAGCAACATTCACCTAAATTGCTTTTTTTTTTTTGATTGAATATTTTTTCGCCTTAATTATTGTTTAGATTTTCTCGAGCAGGGAAAAATAATAAAAAAAAGAATATTCATTATATTTACAAAAACAAATAATCTTATAGCAGAGGTAAGGAAGTTTGCACATCTGATTTTCCAAAATGAGCAACATCTCGAACCGGACAAAGCAAGAAATGATAAGAGAGGATAACTTGTCATGAGATGACTCGCCGAACAGAATTTCCTTCCAAAGGAAAGCAAGTTGGGTCACTTCCTTCGAAGAATCCTCATAGTTTCAGATCCTTTTATAAAGCTTCTAAAGCATACAGCATCCTTTGGTAGAAAAGCCGGTTTCTTGCAGGTCTCTGCCGTACAGAACTCTCAGAGACTCAATTGGCATGTTGCATTAATGTGAAAAGAGCTTCTTAATGTTTGGATAGCGATGTAGATCTTTTCCTCATCCAGCCGTAACGGAGAGCACAGCCGGGCGAACCGGGCACCGACCATTTCGTACGGGTTCTACGCATGCTTCAGCGGTTCAACCCTTCCATTATATGTACAATTTGCTGCAAGAGTGTGAGAGGAAGACCAGATTCAGTCACTGCGATTCTTCGAGGGAATCACTTGAGTTGGTAACTTCTTGTATGGATGAGATCAAGAACTCTCAGGGATGATTGGTTAAATATAAATCTTTAGTTGTTTATTTTCGGTACTTAGATCATACAAGTAAAGAAGGAAATTAAATACTGACTTCCTTCGGAAACAAAAATGCTCGACCTGCTGCAATTGCTGCTGCATTCCTGGCCAAGGCAACCTGGGGCAATGAAGGGGCTTGTCATGAAACGTCAGAGTAATGCATTGAAGAGTAGAACAAAAAATTTAACTTGTTAGTCATGCAACTCACACTTACTAAAAAACCTACAAACAGTATGATTCTAAGATGCATTTCATCATACTTTTATAGCTAGTCGGAGTTGCCAAACCTAGTACGTCTATTAGCCTTTTGCATGATTTGGCTGCATCAGATTGTGATTTTCTTGAAGAAGCACGATGGAATGATGTCATGACATGCCATTGTAGCATGCATGAGCTGCACCCAGTACAAGCTCTTTATATCGAATGCCACATGGATGTATGTACTCACCTTTCACATGTGACCTTTCGAAAGACCAATAAATGGAATGCCAGTAGAAGAAAAAGTAAAAGGATCCTACAACCGCCCCATCTCCCTGTACCAATAACGCAGGCCTATCCTCTATCATGAAAGGCTGTGGAAAAATGAAAGCAAATGGAAAATAAAAGGAGAAAGGCAGGGACGGGTGTGCCCAAAACCTGGCTCTGCTCAGAAGGCTGTGGTAAAGGAAACAGAGTCCACCAACAATTCAAAGCATGCTTTCAACTTATTCAATGATACCACTCAGTTTGACTAGCCAAGTTGGGCTCCATCATTTTCACTTGAGCAAGAAGCAATGATGAAATCTTGCTAGTGGTTGGAACTTAGAACCAGGGTCCACAAAATTCTATATAAAAAATTATATTAGTACATTATTGATTCGGTACAATATGGTTGATAACCATACGCATTCCGTATCAAAAAAAGCTCTCAATACTTTTTTTTTCTTATTCTTAGCCATGGTACAACACAAAATCTAGATATTGGATGATCCATAATGGTTCTATTCAATTTAGAAAGGCATGTACCCGGCAGCTCGGATACTGATCCAAACCTAACAATGCCTTACTGATAAAATACAATATAGTCAGTATGAAATGGTACAAGTCATACAGCAAACAATGGTTAGAGCCTTAGCGGGTGCTTAAACTTGATATTATTAAGTACCTTCTTAAACAGAGTGATGATATTTTCAGAATTGTTTAAAAAAAAAAAAAGTTGACCTATTCATGAACGTTTCCTTTGCTGAATAGTTTTCTAAATACTTCATCGGTGATGTATTATTCATGAATTATTTAAGCACTGTTCAATTTTACAATTTATTAAAAATGTACATGATCACCAATGGTGGGTACTTTTTGCTAGGTTTTTTCATTCTTATGTTTTCAAATATGTAAACATACCATTAGCCTACATTGTTTGCATTTCCCCCCATTTTTTCCTACGTTTTTTTATTTCCAAATTTTTATAAACAGTGAAATTTTTGTGATTTCTCTAAATCCCAATAGTGAACTTTTGGCAATCATTCTCAAGAAACAAGTACTCATGTGTACGAACTTCACCACTTGAGTAACACTCCCACTTGCAAATCCCAAAGCAACTGAGAGCTATGATGAACTAGGGCTTAAGTTAATGGTTACGCTCTTCCACTTAGCAACCAAAGGCTTTGGTTTGATTCTTGAATAGTACATTCTCAAAAATCTCCGCTTCGGCAATTTGAGTGCAAGTGAGCCTCGCTCCATTTCTTTTTCAAGAAACATAAAATAACATATAAAATTATCATTGATTACTTCTAAATATTTGTTTAATATAAGGTTGATGAGGAGCCCATTTATTCAAATTCTAAGACTAGCTTTATATATGAATTAGCAGAATTTTTTCAGGTGGATTATTAGGACAAACTGATACCCTCAGAATGTATGAGGAATCATCTAACAGTTGTACATTATTTGTGAACTACTGGGAGTGTTTGATTCTGCTTATTAGATTTCTTTTGACGAACCCGTGTGGTCTGAAAAGGATGACAAGCAACGTCAGAAATAAAACTGCAGTTGAAAAGGTTTAAAAAGGTTTGTTTCAGATGTTGTACTCCACTTGACACACTGGCACCCAATCCCTTTGGATAGGATCCTATGCTTGATTTATAACTCATTAACAAATTGGCAGTTTATCTCGCTACTCTTTGACTGCTAGTTCTAAAATTTTCCCTTGGAATCCATAATATAAGCTTATGCTAGTAAATAAGTTTCGTGGTGTTCATAGGATGCCTGTTGGGACGTAGTTGGTAACCAAGGACGGGCAAGTGGATTTCTATCCCTTCGGATAGGTGGAGAATAAAGGGGAAAAAAGAGGATATTTTGAGATTGCTAGCATAATAATAATGGAATCTCCAACTGCTTTAATATAAGAGAGACTGTATTTTATTCAAGAAATGATCTGCAAATCAGTGTTTCCGCCATCATCATATCGCATGTCCATGAAATTGTCGATTCCTTTCAATTAGTGATGCTTCTATTCCTCTGCATTAACTTCTGTATTCATATAAGAGAGATTAGATTTCATTTAAAGAAGTAATCTGCAACACAGTATTCCTGAAATCATGAGACTGCATGTTCATGGCTTTCTTGATCCTTTCTTATTATAACAGCTGCTTATCTGTAATATGCAACCAAAAGGGCATTTTGATTAGCATTGTTAAACATACAAGCGGTTGATGAGTACATCGTCCCTAACCCAGAATCCATTTGCTTGGACTGCTATAACAAGCTATGAAAGCAATGGATTTTCTTTTCTTGGTTTCAATTTGAAATTTCGAAAATCATAAACGCATTGTTAATTCCTCTATTCTCAATTCAATTTGATTGTTGTTTTCACCATGGGAAAATGATTTTCTGCTAAGATTTTGGATGTCTCATCATGTCATCGTGCTATACTAAAACTGAGCACAAAAGGATTCCTTGAAGACTTAAAGACTGCAGTCATCTGTCACATGGCTTCTCAGTACACCAGAGTTTGACCATTTGCCCTTTATCTTGATCTTCAACTTCCCAAAATTCAGATCTGTAAATGAAAATATTAATTCTATAATAACATGGAATATATTTTTATAAAATTAATAATTTATAGGATTAACAAATTATTTTTATGGAATATATCAATGGTAGCTTTCACATTATATGGTAAGTAATCTTGGATTTTGATAGAATATCAAATTGGATATTTTCAATCACTAGAACATAGCATACCAAATATGAAGATCCTAGATCATTGGGAATCGGATTATTTCAGCATAAGGATCATCTTAGTAATCTAAGATCATTTTAGTTATCCCATTTGGGTAACCAAACACCACCATCGTATTTGTAGAAGAGCTAGGCTTGAGTCATGGGATGATGAATTCAGGCTAGGTTAGATTGTCTTCCAATATGATGGAAGGTGTGATTATAAGGATGACAACGGAGCTCGGACAGATCTGAATGTTTCATCATGTCATCGTGCTATACTAGAAAAGACTTAAAAGGACTGCAGTCATCTTTGTCACATGGCTTCTGAGTACACCAGATTTTGACCATTTGCCCTTATCTTGATCTTCAACTTCCCTAAATAAATGTTCTTATGGATCCTCACGTACTTTCTCTATTTAACTCCTAATGTCCTGACCAAGATAAGAATCTAAATCCATGCAATTACAAGTACTATAATCTAATCACAAATATCATGATCAACTCATGATCAATCCAAATAAGCCCATGATCACGACAAGGTAATCGATACCTTCACCCCTCTGTTTTCTCTTTCCCAACTTGCTCTTGCATGAGGCCATTGTCACCAATCCGGCTCTTGCTAGAGACCATTGATTTTTGCCGCACCAAAAACCCTCCCTTGTTTCGTCATTCATTGGCTCCATCCCCTATTTTTGTGATATCCGCACCTGCCATCGGTTTCCAAGTTTACAAGGTTGCATGCTTTAGTTGATATCCATGCATTTTTGCTTTCTACATTTGGACCACTCTAACAACGAATTGCAAACAAGTAATGAGACAAATACTGGAGCCATATAAAGTTGGTCCATATAAGATAACCGAGAACCTTGAATCGATGATCCAAGTTGTTGGATATGATATACTGTCTTTAAATTGCTTACCATTGAAAATAGTATGATTTAGAGATTCCTAGATGCATAAACGATGCATAAATAGTTTAGAGATGATATGCATCATATCAACTGGCATGAATTATCCTCTCCGGTTACTAATTGTCCAATCAAGACTGACCTTGTCTGGATTATTCCGTGGATACCCACATATTAGCACTATTTTGTATATGAAAAATCAGCTTATTGAACTTTTAGAAATATCAATTATAACCAATTAACCATCCTGAAAAGTTTAAAAGGCACATACTAGGGCCAACTGACTGAAGTCATTCTTAGTTTCTAATCATCAGTTTCGACCTGATCTTAATGAAATTTGGGTGAAGCTCTTCCGATCCCTTTCTCCTCTAAACAAAAATAATGAGTGAGGTAAAAAATGTTACTACTGAAGCTTAAATATCCCAAGGCTTAGATCACGTGTGGTCCGTTAAAATTTCTTTTCATTTATTCAATGGAGGCTAAACTAATTATTAGACTGTCAGAAAAGCTAAAGTGAAGTTTCTGAAGAACTTTGTGGACCACATAGTATATGTCCTTGCATTATTTTATATCCTAGAGTAGTACTCTTAATCGTTGCAAGCACTGTCATATTTCAAATGACCGTTTCAGTTTTCTTAAAAAACCTTATATATATTTTTTGGGTACAGAAATGTTGTGAAGTACATAGTAGCACATACTACCTACCTTGTTGCCCTCAACTCCTTTCCTCCCATCGATATGGTAAAATTGTCGAAGCATCCTTGATTTCTCCTTTTCTTCATCTGTTATGCAAGTTTGTCGGACTTCAAAAAATTGTAAACTCAGAAACTTATAGGTGGTATAATTGTCGATAAGGGATTTGGAGAAGATTAATCAAAATTGTACTCCACCTCGGGCCGGCCTAAAGCCCATCGGGCTAGGCTTCGGGCTACGCCCAAAAGAGTTCAGATCGATTGCAGACTTAAATATAGAGCCTATTTAGTTTTTGAGCCAGGCTCCGGTATGTGGCCTGAGCCCGAGCCCGAGCAAGATCCGAAACAAAGCCCGAATTCAGATCCAAATCAATTTATTCTTGCCAAATAACAACATACAAAAATAATAAGGAAGTAAAAGACAAACTAAAATGAGTATAGCCGATAATAATGCAGCATGTATCATTTAATTGTATTATAGAAGAGAGCCTGATTTTTAGCTAGTTTATTTACTTGTGAACAACGACGAGGACGCCCAGCTCACCTTAATCCATCCTCACTTCCCTATTTTTATTTCCTGTTTCCTCAGTTGTTCCTTCAATTCTCTTCTAGTTCACGATTTTGGTGTTTACTCGGTGTTAGTTCTTTGGATTCTAGAGATGGTTCTTGATTTCTAGTTTGATTTGGGTGTTATATGGTAACCCCCCCCCTCCTTCCTATTTCCTCTTTGGATTGTTGATACATTCTTGATTTCTGATTTATTTTGATGTTATACGGTGATTTCACTGTTATATTGTGCCCTAACTGTGATTTTTGGGTTTTAATTTTGTGATAGCCTAGATCTGGATATTGCTTTACGTGATATTTTAAAATTCTTGGATTTTGATAGCTTTTTTCTGCCCCAGTGATTGATGATGGGGAACTCTTTGATTGGATTTCTGCTAGTTTTCAAGTTTGAATTGGGCTATCCATTTCCCATGTTGTTTCTTCGCAGGGGATTTTTTTTTTAAAAATTTGATAGTGCTGTAACGTTTTGATTTTTTGGTTGTGTTGTTCTTTTGTTTTTCCTTGCCGTTACTTACTCTACAATCTTGCATGAGAATCTTGCCTGAAAGTTCCTTTTGATTTCCGATTTATGATTCACGATCAGTTGGCCTTTTCGCCTATAAATGCAGCTATTTGATATGATATCTGTTGTTTGCCTCATTTTCTTTTGGATATATTTGTGCTGCCATTTACAGTATTTTGATTTTGAATGATATATTGGTGATCAGAGCAAGATTCTGTAATTTGATCCTTGCATTCGATCCTCTTTAATGTAGACTGTGGATCATTCTCTCTTTATCTCTGAGATGACGATCACTATTTTCGACATTGTGGGATATGTTGTGCTAAGTTGGGATTTTCAAAGGATGATTTTCCCCTAGGCTCCAACCTATCCCTTCCCTAGTTCTAGTTATAATACAGATATAATCTTCTATCATCTTCGCTGGCTCTATTTTTATAATGCAAACTTGTTGGATGGAACAACATTTTTGCACACATCATAGATACACCTTTTATAAACACTCTATCTCCCGTTTAAATCCCACCTTAAAACATACCACCAATAACAGCAATCTACTGAAATCAAGAACTGACTGACAGAGGTTCATGCATTGTGAATATACACGTACAACAATTAAGAAAAAATCAAAATGTGTGCAAAAATGTTGTTCAATCCAACAAGTTTGAATTACAAAAATAGAGCCAGCGAAGATGATAGAAGATTATCTCTGTTTTATAACTAGATCTAGGGAAGGGAGAGGTAAGAGCCTAGGGGGAAATCATCCTTCGAAAATCCCAACTTAGCACAACATCTCCCACAATGTCCATAGGTGAATGTATTGGCATAAGAATATGTAGAATATAAAACAAAAAATATGAAGGCACAAAGAAAATAGCGATCATCGTCTCAGAGATAAAGAGAGAATGATCCACAGGTGTAGTGAATCAAAGACAGAAGTCAAGTCTGCATCTGCATTAAACAGGATCGAATGCAAGGATCAGATTACAGATCTTTCTCTAATCACCAATATATCATCCGAAATCAAAATAGTGAAAATGGCAGCACAAATATATCCAAAAGAAAATGAGGCAAACAACAAAAATCATATCGAATAGCTGCATTCATAGGGAAAGGACCAACTGATCGTGAATCACAAATCTTAACCTTAATCACTAGCAGGGAATCAAAAGGAACTTTCGTGCAAGATCGTGCAAGATTGCAGAGTAAGTAACAGCAAGCAAAAACAGCAGAACAACACAACGAAAAAACCAAAACGTTACAGCACTATCAAATTAAAAAAAAAAATCCCCTGCCAAGAAACAACATGGGAAATGAATAGCCCAATTCAAACTTAAAAACTAGCAGAAATCCAAACAAAGAGTTCTCCATCATCAATCACTAGGGCAGAAAAGAGCTATCAAAATCCAAGAATTTTAAAGAATACGTAAAGCAATATCCAGATCTAGGATATCACAAAATTAAAACCCAAAAAACGCAGTTAGGGCACAAAATAGCAGTCAAATCACCGTATAACATCAAAATAGATCAGAAATCAAGAACGTATCAACAATCCAAAGAGAAAATAGGAAGGGGTATAATGCCCAAGTCAAATCAGAAATCAAGAACCATCTCTAGAATCTAAAGAACTATTACGGAGTAAACACCAAAACCGCGAACTAGAAGAACTGAAGGAACAATCGTGGAAACAGGAAATAAAAATAGGAAAGTGAGGACGGATTAAGGTGAGCTGGGCGTCCTCGTCGTCGTTCTCGCCCACGGCCGATCTGATCTAGGGACGCAAAGAAGAAGGCCAACGCGCTCGTCGCCACCCAGCTTACCATCCTTTAGCCAAGGGGGAATTCTAGATCCTTTATCTCCAGCGGCGCGATCGCCGGATTCCGATAGTTTGGTCGATCGATCGTGAAGTCGCGTGGTGCGGAGGTTTATATAGAAATAGTTTTAAGTCGGCACGCGCACGGAGATTAGGGATTACACCCTCGACTTGGTTCGAAGTATTCGAATTAGCCGTTAGAATATAGGATTAATTGTTTCCAACATCTTTCTTTCCTGAAACTTATACCATTTTTAAGTTCTCGAGTTTCCACCTCACGTAGAAGTAGAGTTAAAAGTGGGCCAGGCCGGCCGGGTCATTCTCCTATTCAAATCCGGGCCAAACTTTTGAGCTCCAAGCTAGGCTTGGGCCTCAAATTTTTGAATTATCTAGACCTGAACCCAATCCAAACCGAGTGCAAATAACTTGTTTGGGCCAAAAATAGATCGGGCCCGAATCTGATTAAAGTTTAATATTTTATAACATGACTTCACAAATAAATGAACTAGTTAAAAATCAGTCTCTCTCCTGCAATACAAGTAAATGATACGTGCTACATTAATATCGGCTATACTCATTTTAATTTGTCCTTTACTTCCTCATTATTTTTGTATGTTGTTATTTGGCAAGAATAGATTGATTCAGATCAGAATTCGGACTCCATTTCGAGCCTTTTTTGAGCTCGGCCTCAGGCCAAATACCCAAGCCTGGCCCAAAAACTAAATTGGCTCTATATTTAAGTCTAAGCTCGATCTAAACTCTTTCGAGCTTAGCCCAAAGCTTAACCTGATCGGCTTCAAGAGGCCCAAGGTGGAGTATAATTTTGATTAATCTTCTCGAAGTCACTCGTCGACAATTATATTATCTATATAAGCTCCCGAGTTATACAATTTTTTGAAGTCCCACAAACTTGCATAACAGATGAAGAAAAGGAGGATTTTCATGTATGGTCCATTCAAGATGGTCCAAGAAATCCAGGGATGCCTCCAGAACTTTACCATATCAATGGGTTAGCCTACATAAACATGCATTCGCATGCAACGTCTGTGAATGTATAAATGTACGCAACCACCACTAGGTTGTTGGCTTTCATCGGCTGTTAGAATTATTTCAAAATATGAATTTCGACTGATTATGTATTTTTGTTTATAAATACAGTGTTATTGTGATTCTAAATCTTAGCCTGTTATTATTTGTTATTAACATCAGCTCCCCAACCGCCACTAAATGGACTCGTCCACCTCCGAGTTAGTGGTTAGACAATAGAAACAGACTATTTGTGACGTCGAGGGAGTTTGATGGTGATGGTGGTGATGTTGGCGGAGTAGAGGATGGAGCTACAAGATACATAGGCCTTGATAATTACGATGATAATGGAGTAGAAAGTATTCTGATGGATAATTACGATGTTTGCAGTGCACGAGTCACCATGGATCTCCTCACGAGTAATTCAAAGTTGCAACACGCTTGATAAGACGAGTGTTGTGTACTCATTTGTTGAGGGACGACATCGTAAAGCCCTTTCAGATGGAATCCTGACATTGTAAAGCCAGACAGCAACGAAGGGGGAGCCAACTGCAATGCAAGCACAGTGTAGTCCAAAGAGTACACATACTAATACCACAGATATATGCTTTCTGAATGATAAACTAAAAGATGCTGAACTGAAGGGGCAGTGCACAAAATATAAATAAAGGTGCAGGAGAAAACAAACTTATGGTGTTGTGAAAATCTAATGCTACTACAGAACATCGGACATATTGCTGGTCAAAATCTTTGGCCACTTCACTTATCTATTTTCTAAATTAGAAAATATGTCTCATCAAACTTTTTACTGAAAAAGAACATTTCGCTTTGATCAGCCCATTTCGAAGCTAGCTCGCTGCCTGTGACTCCGCATGGGAGCGGAGGGCTGAACTGCAAACTTTCGTAGGACCCCCAAAACCCGAAGAATTCTACCAATAGATCTTCATCAGCCATTTAGTAGTTGCTCGTGTTTATTCAGCGGATCGACGAGAGAGGCCGTGAAAAGTTATCCGATAAAAGTTGGACAAAAGTCGGAGATAATCGGATCAACTTTCACCGTTGACATTTCCTAAATGCACCCATTTGTCCAACTTCTAGGTCCACCTAGGCCCAAAAAAAATCTAACGAGCTCTTTGTAAAACATGAAGGGCAAGCCACAAACAGGGGCTGAATTGATGCCCAACACCGGTCCAAACTGGATCAAGTCTTGTCAGGTGATGTTGACCCAAACAAGCTTTAGGTGAACAATTCAGTATAAATTAATTATACATGATGTTTTGTTTGATTTTGTAGCTCTGCTCGCCATTTATGGTGTGATATCTTATGAAATCATATTGAGTAATATTACACAATATAAACAATATTTGATTACCTAATATAACTCAAGACACGAGTTTTTTCTTTATACAAAAAAAAAAAAAAACAAGTTTTGCTATTATTATTTGTAATATGGAGGGCTTTGATGAAATGAAGTCGATTTGAAGTTTTACCTTAGAAACTCGCATGAAATAGACGTATTCTATGCGGGGCAATGCATAACGAGTCTTCCCTTATGTTAAGCTACTTTCAGCAGGCCGCACGAAATAGCCTGGCTTGAAACGAAGCTAGAGAACACGGCATCTGGCCTTTTGCCGACGCTTGAGTCCCTCTACTTGGTCATAATGGATCGAGGAGAGACTCGTCCGGGAATCGATGGCAGGTGCGGATATCACAAAAATGGGGGATGGAGCCAATGAACGGCAAAATAAGGGAGGGTTTTTGGGGCGGCAAAATTCGATGGTCTCTAGCAAGGGCCAGATCGGCGACAATGGCCTCATGCAAGAGCAAGTTAGGAAAGAGAAAATGAAGGGGGTGAAGGTATCGATTACTTCGCCATGATCATGGGCTTATTTGAATTGATCATAGGTTGATTATGATGTTTGCTATTGGATTATGGTACTTACAATTGGATTTGAATGAATTTAGATTCTTATCTTGATCAGGACGTTAGAAGTTAAATGAAAAAAGTATGTGAGAATCCATAACGATATATATTTAGTGCTGCATAGGCTATGTGTTGGCTGTTATATGCATAGTATTTTTCCAAGGATCTATATGAAATTATTATCTTCTCAACTTAGAGCCGTGCTCTATATCTAATTATTTAAGATTTTTTTTCTCCTAACCATTTTGATGCTACCTGCATCTTTGTTTTGCTCAAGAATGAAGCATTTGAGAACTTAGAACATTTAGAAAGAAAATAAGAAAGAGACCGGGGGACATGAAATATAAGCCCTCGGAAGAAAAATTTAAACAAGTATCTGTCTTTTGGACCTTTAATTTAATATAAAGTTAGCGCTTGAACCCATGATTCTATAGTGAAAACTTCTTGTTCGGCATCTAACTAAACTTTAAAAGAAAAGAAGAAAGCAACCATCAATAACTGTTTTCTTTTTTTTCTTTTCTTTTGTTATTGTTGTTGTGGGCTAGGAGAGCAAGGCCCATCTCGACTATGTGACGGTGTCTACATTCGACATTTCCCATTTGTTGATGGGTATGTGGACTGGCAAGGTGGTAATTGATACCGCACGACTGAAAATATGTATTTAGGCGATGATATTCACCACCCTAGTCAAATTGTATAGCTTTATTTTTTGTAGAGAATTAACGTTCAACAAAAGCCTGAAAGTTATAAAAAGTAGATTCAACATCATATTTCAATTTTAAAGGAAAGAGCCAAATAAACTTAGAATAGTCATCAACAAAACTAACATAATATCTAGAGCCATATACAGAAAGTTCTGAGGAGGGTCCCCAAACATTAGTGTATATTAGATAGAGATGGGTGGTGCCTGGCCCGGTCTGTTACTAAACAGGTCGTGCCAGGCACGGCCTGCTTAACCTAAAGGCTTATCCCGGCACGACCCTAGGCCCGTGGGGTGGCGGGCCATGCCGAGCTCGGCACAGTCTGTCCAAAAAAAAATTTGTAGCTTTTTACCCATTTTGCCCCTCCCAACAGCCGTAAAACGGCTAATTTGAGGAGTATTTTGGAAAAAAAAATTTTGAGACGAGCCGTGCCGTGCTTGGCCCACGAATCGTGCCAGCCCAGGCCCTTATGGGCCGTGCCGGGCTCGGCCCGCGGGCCAGAAATCCTTAACCCAGCCCGTCCCTCTTTTATGAGCCGTGCCTAACACGACCCGTTACTGTAGCAAGCGGGCTGTGTCTGGCACGACCCGCTTCGTGCCGGGCCGTGTCTGGCACGACCCGCTTCGTGCCGGGATGTGCTGGGCTATGGGCGATCCGGCCCAATGCCCACCTCTAATATTAAATCTAATGGAGCAACAGAATTATTATGAGAACTTAAAAAGGGAAAACGATGACTCTTCGCTAGTTGATAATCTGAGCAGACGAGCGGCCACTTATTGTTGGAGACGGGAAGGCCAGAGGTAGAGAGAACACGACTGACCATAGGACAAGAAGCATGCCCAAGGCGACGATGCCAATCAGATAGGCTGACATGGATGCCGACACAAGCCCATGCATTAGAGGACCTTGGCGGAAGAGATATCGAGTAGAGGCCGTCACGCAGAGGGCCGCGATGCAGGATATTCCCCAAGTAGTCTTTTATGACAAAGTAAGAGCCATGAATTTCAAAAAAGCAATTATTGTCAGTAGATAATAAATTCTTTTGAATTTTAGGGACAAGAAGGACATTATTAAGGCAAAATAATTTTTTTGAATTGGAAACGTTGGAATGGCCAATTCGAGAAATGCGCAAACCTGTTCCGTTGCCCACTTGGATTTGATCCGAACTAGAGTACTCATCGCTCCTAATGTTTAGATTGTTCATGTCGGCAGTAAGATGGTTGGTAGCACCAGTGTCAGGGTGCCAGTCGCCGTCAAAGGATTGTGGCTATGCAGCTAGAAGAGCCTGCGGATTGGGATGATATGCAACAGTTTGTGATACATTGTTTGACTCCTGTAGGGATGGATCAAACCTTCTATAACGGGCTAGTGCACTATGTCCAGATTTGTTACAAATCCGACATGTGGCCCGAGGAGTTTGTTGCTGGTAACGTTCCCCGTTAGAGCGACCAGAGCCTCTACCACATCCACGGTTTTGGAACGAGTTCCCTCGAGTGCCACCATTTCATCCCCGAGACTGTTGACTATTGCGAGTCGCAATATTTGCTGATGCCGGAAAAACAGTAGATGCCGCAGCAGGGGAGTTATTTGCGGCTAATCTGGATTCATGGGTTAGAAGATGACAATATATTTCTTCAAGAGACAAAAGGCCCAGACGAGTAGCAATCGACGTAACAAACGGATCATAATCGAATCCGAGTCCCGCCGATAAGTAACTTTGGATATCATCATCCGTCATAGAATGCCCGGTAGAGTCGAGTTCATCAGTCAGTTTCTCGAGAGATTGAAAATATTCGGTAACAGTGGTGTTACCTTTCTCGAGACGGGCCAATTGCGTACGGAGTTGTACGACTCGCGCATGGGAGTGAGCGGCGAAGCTCCACTCGAGAGCGCTCCAAACAATATGTGAAGTGCCATAGCCTGCCACTTGGGCAAGGACACCTTCAGAGAGTGACGCCATCAGCGTACTAAGGATCATTTGATCTTGCTTACGCCATTGATGGTATGCTAGATTAGGAATGGTAGCACTTTCATTTGATGCAAGAGTGCCCGGCAAGTATGGCGGTGGGGCAATGATTGTGCCGTCGAGAAAGCCAAAAACATCTTGTCCATAGAAGTAAGGGACAAGCTGTGCTTTCCATAGGAGGTAGTTCTCACGAGTTAGCTTGACCATGATAATGCGCGACATGGTGGAGAAGGAGGGGACAGAGAAGGGTGCTGTTGAGGTCGTGAAGGTGGCAATGGTGGTAGATGGGTTAGCCTCAGTAGTCGATGCACTGGTGGACATTTTGACGTGTGTCACTTTAGGGCTCTGATACCATATTGGAAGAATCAATTGAATGTATTCTTTCCTGTGTTAAAAATGTTTACAGCAGTCCCTAATATTTATATCAGGTTTGTACAGTGTGAATGATGGTAACAAGAACGTAACAATAATACCAGAAGGATAGAGCCATACGGTTCTACAATCATGGAGGGAGGTTAAGTTGTTTGAGATCCTATTCATGAGGGATTCCCTTCGGTGTTTGAGCCATCACTTGACTGGTGACGGAACCATCAATAACTGTTATGAGGGCATTAACTAACCTTTTCTTAAACAAAGAATGCCTTTAAACCCTTACAGTGAAAGCACTTGAAGCTCGCTTTCAAGCACCTTCTATGCTAATGATCTCTTCTAAAGGAGAACATGATCATCATTCTCTTTTCACTGATTTTTGAATCATTCCAACCCCACAAACCCACCAACTCTTTTGTCTTTTAATATAATTTCACTTCCTTTATCGCTTTCTCCTCGCTATTTCCGAAAAGATGCACCAATATCAAACAGTAAAACATGATAAAAGGAATTCAATATAGCCATCAGCAGCATTCTAATGGCCTCACGGATTTCTAGACCCTTCAGTTCTAAGAGGACAAGGCTTTAACTATCTCACTACTTGCCACAGAAAGAAATCTACGATTATATCCTGCAAAATATAACTATTTCATAACATTAAGAATGGAATTACTGGTATGTAGAAATGGAAAAGAAAAAAAAAAATATACAACTTTCATGTGAAAAAAGATTCATCTCTCTTCTTGTGAATCCACTATTGGATCGTATAATAGTTACTTCGAAATCTGTACATATGAATGAACCAAAAGGTTCGGAGGGCTTTAAGATCTGTGTGAAGCACAACCTGATGGGCGACATCACGAAAAAAGTTCGTCTATCCTTTTGCACGAAAGGTATAACCCAAACCCTACCCTAAGGGATGGTTTAGTGCACATTTTTGTATCTGGTGGTCCTGATTGCCCCGATAAGTCAATTATTCCAGATTCTTGGTGCTTTTGTGCTTTTTAATTAGTGATCTAAACTTGCTGTACCAAGAAAAGATTGGTAAAAGGTAGCATCAAAGCATCTACATGATGAGGGGAACCAATGGTTGAACACTGACTGGTGGTCATGGCGATGGCCAAGTTACTGCAAGTGGCTAAAGAACACCAAGGGAACTAATATAGGTGGGACCAAACCGGTACATAAGCTCATGTGATGTTAGGTGGCATGCCTTGGTCTTTGGTCTCGTGAGGGCATGCAGTCGGTGGGTTGACACCAACTTTAATGCTTGAGAGCACCAAATTGCCAGTGGGGTGATACCATTTGCCAGGCACCTTGCAATCTGTGCCTGTGGCAGTAACCAGGACACCACCTTCTTATCTCTCTCTCTTTCTCTCTCTCACACACACATATATTTTATAAGATAATGATAAGAAGGGGTTCCATTAGAAAAAAAACTGTTTTGGAAGAGGATCTTATACTTTGACAGGAAGTGCCTTCGTGATTGGTAGGTCTAAATGAAGGCAAGTTGCAATCATAAAGGCAAGTTCCTTCTGTCCGGTTACCCAGTAAATTGCAGAGAGATAGCAAAGTTTTTATTTTCAACTTGTAGAGTTCATAAGAAATTGAAATTGCCGATATCCAAAATAGCAAAAATAAGATCCAAGCAGGCATTAGCCTTATTGTACACTGGGGTTCTCCTATCATCTTCAATAATGAGAATGATATCATCTAGGAGGCTAGGCTAGCTATCATGACAATGAAACTATAAATATTCCCCTGCAAGCCAGATAGCATACCGTGAGACAAGTGGCAGGCTCAACATCAATGACATAAACGACATTGTCTGCGACACGTGTGCATTTGGACCAATAGAATCTAGCATATTATATCCTTTGATCAAAAATAAAAAAAGTAGACAATATTTTTCTTACGAATTGCACATGATAGGTGGCGTGCTCTCATTTCTTATTACTTAAAATAACACAAATCACTACTTGACATAAGGCATGTCAATGAGGCCGGCCACAAGGATCCAAAGAAATGTTTCCTTGGGACCCAAAGAAATGCAGCATAATACGTGCACTGTGATCTTGCCGTTTCATGCAGCAAGTAGCAGCTGCTGAATTCTTTTCAATCAAAAACCACATTCTCGTCCGTGGTGCTGGACCAAGTCCTTGATGACACCCGTCGACTGAATAGTTTGTCGGACCGCATAGCTCGATTTTAGATCACCATTAGCAAACTTGGTCAAAGTGCCATCCTCTCAAAGTTCCAAACTTGATCTGATGGAAAGTATTTGGCATATCCAAGGTGACTGAATTTATTACGTGGCATCTCTCTTCCTTTTCTCTCTCTCTCTCTCTCTCTCTCTCTCTCTCTCTCTC
>JAOXJJ010000316.1:8620212-8652242 GCA_025769935.1 Phoenix roebelenii | reverse complement strand
TGGAGCCTTTGGGGTTCAATTCACCCCAGGTTGGTTCATATGGTTAATTGGCCTATTAATTGGTCAATAGGCTTAATCCCAAGCTTAATTGGGTTCAATTTTGGGTTTAGGATCACCGTGGCCCATTTGGGCCTAAGTTAGGGTTAGTCCGGGGTCAATTTGGCCTCAAATTAGTTGGATTGGGCTTGAATTGGGCTTATTTCAATTAATTTGGTCTGTTAGGGCTAACCCCAGCCGAATTGGGTTGGGACCCAATTCAAATTGGGCTTAATTTGGTTTAATTTATAATTTGGGCTCATCCAGATTCAACCCAATTTGATCGGTCTTGGGTTTATTTTTTTTAGGGGGGGCTTAACGGGTTGCGGGTTCGAATTCGGATCCGACCCGTGAACCCGTTATCCAAGTTTTTTCCCCCTTTTCCAGAGGCTTCCGCCTCTTCATCTTCCGCGCCTCTCCCTCTCCTCCGGGCTCTCTCTCTCTCTCTCTCCTTCGTTCTCATCGGAAGGCCTAGGTGTTCCGACCGATTTCTTGGCCTTCTCCTTCTCCTCTGGCCGAACCCATGGCCTCTTCCTTCTTCCGACCCCTCCCACTCCTCTCTCTCTTTCTCTCTTTCTCTCTTTCTTTCTTTCTTCTCTATTTTTGCTGAAACCCTAGATCCCGGCCCTTCGTCCCTTCCATAACCCTCCGCCTTCTCCCTTTCTTCTCTTGCAGGCGGTCGGGGAGGCGAGGCTCCCCTCGATCCACCGACCGAGGCGGAGTTTCCCCCCGGAGGGCCGGCGGAAGGAAGGCCGGCCCTTCCTCTTCTTCGAAGTGATGCCGGAGAAGAGGAGGAGCGCCGGGAGGTGGGGTCGCGGCTGGATTTCCTCTGGGAGGTCTCCCCTCTGCTCCGACCACGGCGAGGTAAGGCCGCATTCCGAGGATGAAGCCTCTACGGTCCAGTGAGTTTATATTTTTTTTCCTTGGTCCTTCCTTTCGGCACCACCACCTCTTGCCGGAGAAGAGGCGGTGGTCCGGTCGGGGCTGGCGGCCTTGTGGCCTCATCTGCTGCCAGCTCGGCCAGATCCGGCGGCCCAGGCTGCCCCCCCGAGCCCTAGGGTAGCCACAGCCGAAGCCGCGGTGCCCGATTCGTCCGCGGGCCGAGCCCGGCTCGGCCTGGGTGGTCGTCGGGCGCACGACTTTGGAGTCCGACCTAACCCATGAACTGTGGGCCCTTTCCCCCTCCCTTGTGTCGATTTCCTCCCCCCTATTTCACTGTTGACACAGAGGAGGAGAGCACCCCACAGAGGGGTTTCTTTACCCCTGTTAAACCCTAACCCTAAAACTTCTTACCTTGGCCGGTTACAGTCGGGCAGTGTTTTCTCCCTGGTAGTCCCTCCTCTCTCAGAGCTTCGGGGCTTCTTTGCCTTCGGCTCCATGGCTTCGGCTCTCTCTCTCTCGTTCAGTGTTCTAGGGGGTCTGTGACTTTGGGATTACCAGCAGAGGCTTAAATAATTTTTGTTTGGCGGATGAGACCTCCTCTGAGAGGTCCCATCCTCCCCTTCCTCCCCTGCTCCGGGACTATCAGCCGCCCCCTGGTCTTAGGCTCGCCGGAATCGGCTGCCAGCAGGGGGTGAGGTGGCAGTCCCAGGGTTTGCATGGCTGGGGGTTTCTCTCTGTCAAGTCCCATCCTCCTGCCCTCTGGCTCCGGGAGCTTCCAGCTGCCCCCCCTTGCTCTGCCTTTGGGCCTGGCCTTGCCACGTGGGGCGTGAGGTGGCCCTCCCTTGTCGGCCAGTTGTGGCCTTGTCCCTTCGTTTCTTAGCAAGAGGTGGCAACCTCTTTCCGGTTGCCACCCTAATAGCACTGCCCACAGTAAAAATTGGGCCCAAACCCTAACTGGGCCTTTTTCTTATTGGGCCTAGTAGGTTATGGGCTCGGACATTACACAATCAGTTTTATCGGAGTACTTGCCGTGCACGCCACTAATCACCGAAATACATTACCGTATGTCTATTCATCATGCATATGTTTTGGTGATTGGCCCACAGAAATGCGTTAATTGAGCTTGATCAACCTAGCCCGAAAGTGGAATTAGGTCTAACTTATATGCAAGTTCCTCTGATTTTTTTTTTTTAAAAAAAAAAACTTATTTCCAGCTTTGGATCCAATTTTGGTGGACCCATATGTAATCTGAATAGGTATTGCATTTCAATTTGGGACTAGAATTATATGCAACCCCTATGCCTCGCAGCTGTATCAGACAATTTATTTTCATCATCATATTTTTATTATAAAATATGACATGAGCAGCGTCAAACGAATGCTGGAAACGTGGTGGGAAAGGGGGGTTTGGATTTGTAAAATTGATAGCATTATATTATTCTTGCAAAATTTAATATCAATATATGATAATTAATGTATTGCAAAGTCGACCTCCCAATTATTTTAGCATATATGTTTTTTTTATTTCAAGTTATAACTGGTGCTTATGTTTCAATGATTAGGATATGATTATGTTGCTTTAGTTTCAGATTTGCAATGATTTCACGGGAAGAAGTGCAGCCTCAGGATCCCAGGCCTAGAATGTACGAAACATTTCTTGTGATTCTATTTAAAATATTTTATTTCCCTGCAAGTCTAACAAAATTTACATTGACATGCTAAAAAAAAATAGAAAATACCGGCATAAACGTTAGGTAGAAGCGTCGGTAATTTTGGCTCCGATGCCAAAATTTGCCGATGCTTCTAAGTAGCATCGGCAGGAATGAAACTAAGACAATACTAATTAGCGTCGTCGAAAGCAAATAGTAAGACAACGCTTATAAGCGTCGTCGGACGCCAAGGAAGAAGCCAAACGACGCTTAAAAGCGTCATCGGAATCCTATCCACTAACCCTCCCTTAAACCTAACTTCTACTACATACCGCTTAAACACTAACTTAAGACGACGCTTATAAGCATCGTCGGAAGACTAGGACCCAAGACGATGCTTATAAGCGTCGTCGGAAGCCAAGTCCCACCACGTGTAAAACCCCTAATCTCCGACCCACCATCCCTCATTTTCCATCAGCCCTAGCCCCTTTTTTTTCTCTGGCGCCGACCAACCGACCCCAATCCCCCGATCAAGCACTGCCTCTGCCCGTCATAGGTTTCTTTCTCCTCCTCCCTCTCCTCCGCCGCCTCTTCTCCTTAGCTTTAGGGGATTCCATATACTATGTTAATAGAGTTTTCTCTCCTATTTTCGGAGGGTTTTGGGGCCCCAAAGCTAAGAGAGGTGTGCTAGGGATAACTAGAACATGATGTTGATATGTTGTTTTTTGATGCATCCTTAATATTTTTTTATGATCTTCATATGTTATGTTAATAGAGTTTGTATAAACACTGACCATGTTTGGATGCCCCTTTGCTCGGCTTACAAAACCAAAGAAGATAGGATGCACGCATGTACACCCAACATCTTGCTTTTGCTTTCACAATCTCTGGCACTCTATGATGCTCGATATACGATCATAATCCATTCTTCTTAGGCATGCAGTCATAATGAGCAAATGATTTGCCACCAAAAGGAAAAAACTAATAGAGCAAATGGATGAGACTTCTTAGATGACCACTAAAAGGTTGCCAAGAGCTTTGCTCCAGCATTAAAACATGCTCATTTGGGTTTGACTTGCTTCAGCATATGCAGTGGTTGCATTTCCTCGTAAGATTTATAACATTTGTCTCAACAATTCTTCTCGAATTTCTAGACCGAAAGCACCGTTTGCATTTTCCAGAACATTGCCATCCTATTTATTATTGGATTTCATTTTTCCTAGGGTTATGGTATTGATTTGTTGTAATATACAAGCTGTAGTGACAAGTTACAAACACAGAGTCATTGAATAAAAAGAG
Source organism: Phoenix roebelenii (assembly GCA_025769935.1). NCBI lineage: Eukaryota > Viridiplantae > Streptophyta > Magnoliopsida > Arecales > Arecaceae > Phoenix > Phoenix roebelenii. The sequence goes on along the minus strand of JAOXJJ010000316.1, from coordinate 8,648,376 downwards.
AGCATCCTCTAATGTAAGAAGTCTAACAAAATAGAGATACTTATTCCAATGTCCTGTTAATGCATAAAAGCAATTGATAAAATGATCAGGTTTAATATTGGATTGGTTGGATTGTATCTATTGGATCTTATGCATTCATGGATAGCATTGAATTTTGGGTTGTTCACATATACAAAGATAATATGTTATTAAAATTTGGATATGTATGCAAGTGTTATTCTATTTGAAGTTGTATGATATTGAATTGATGTAGTTTACACGAAAAGGACAATATCAATAGCTTAGAAAAATCGAAGGACAAAGATAGAGCCCATTTGAATAAGACATATGAGCCACATTATCATCAGACCAACCAGCCACATCTTCATTAACATCTTCTTCTTTAATCTTTTCATCGAATAAATTTTATGCCATCCTCCTTCATACCCTAATTTTATTTATCTTTTTAGATAAGTTGTAGTTCAATCAGTATTCTAATAAAATGAACAAAAGTTGGATAAACAAGTAGAGATCCAATGCCGAATATTTGGATGGAGTTCAGAATTTTTTTAAATTTGCTTTTAAGAAATCTAATATGAACGGAAAGATTTTATGTCCATGTCGAAAATATGTAAATAGTTCTTCTCTCGCTCCAAAAACTGTTGAAGAACATTTGGTGTGCAATGATTTTCTAAAAGGTTATACTGAATGGATATTTTATGAAGAGTCCATATTGTCATCTCCATGTAACCAACCCTTCTATTTAGAACACACATCTAATTTTGGATCCAGTAATACAGAAAAAAATCTGTTAGAGAAGATGATATAAGGGGCTTACTTAGAGATGCTCTTAGACATGGTATTGAAAATTTAACAAATTTTAGTGAATAACAAAAAGCAGTTGCAATAGATGATGAGTGTACATTTACTGATTCCATGCATTCGGAGGAACCTATACATTCATCTAATGTTGACATAGCTCGGTATCATAACTTAATAAAAAATTGTGATCAAGAACAATATTCATGTTGTAAAAATTTTATGAAGATTTTTTTTTCTTGTGCATTTATTTTATTTAAAATATTTGAATGGGTGGTCTAGCAAGTATTTCACTATGCTGCTTCAATTATTAAAGGATACATTTCTGGAAGTTATTGCTTTGTCATCATCTTCTTATGAAGCCAAGAAACTAGTAAAAAAATTAAACTTGGATATAAGAAGATACAAAGTTATCCAAATGACTATATTTTATACCATGGTAAAAATGTTAACCAAGAGTCACATCAAATATATGGATCTTCATGGTGGAAAAAAAATAAAGAAGACGAGTATAATTTGTTACATGAATTGGATGCTGCACAAAGAAAAAACTGGCCAAAGTTTTGTGGTATTTTCCTCTCATATCTAGATTGAAAAGGATACATGCATCATCGAATACAACTTTCTCGATGAGATGGCATAACGAAGGTTGTACAAACGATAAAATGTTAAGACACCCAGTAGATAGTTTAGCATAAAAAATATTTGATGATAGACATCACGAATTTTCTTTTGATGTCGCAGTGTTAGGTTGGGTTTTAAATTTCATACTAAAAAGCGTAAAAAATCTAAAAAAATCTAAACTAGTGAGGTTATAGTTGAGGCAGACGAAAAAGCTTATTATTGTGTCGTTGCAGATATTTATGAACTAGATTATTATAGAAAGTTTAAGATAGTATTATTCCAATGTGATTGGGTGGATATAAAGTCATCTAGAGGTTTGAGGCAAGACATAAATGGGTTCACACTTATAAATTTTTCAAGGTTGATACATACTAGTGTGTTATTGAAAGATGATCCATTCATTTTTTCATCTAAAGCCCGATAAGTGTTTTTTGTGCAAGACTCAAAAGATATTGGTCTTTTATCATTAATACTAAACTTAGGGACTTATATGATATAAAAAAAGGGTTGGAAGAAGAGGATGATGAGACTTATACTCAGTGTATGCCTTATAATGTTGTACCAAATGATGAACTAAATGTTACGAGTTTGGTTAGGATGGATGTTGAATGAGAGAGTATTATTCCATAATGGTAAAAAATATTTACGATGTATACATTGAATGAATTATTGTGCTCTCTTATCATCTAAATATTATTTCTTAGGCACAATTCATTTAGTATTGAATTATCGCTTAACTGATATTGATTCTTACTTGTGCATACTACATAACATGTGCCAAGGAAACAATTCAGAGATGTGGAGTTTTAGTAGTCTCAGGTGGGATTATCTTCATGTCAGTCCCTACAGTCCTAGCAGCCCCACAAGCCCCAACAGAACGATCCCCAATCCCAGCATGAGCCTCCTGCTGACTACCCAGGCAAGAAAAATATTATGGACAACTTGTAGATCCAGGATAATTTGATTGAAATATCATATATTAATTTCTATTATAATCTAAATATTTTAATTCATTTGCTTCCAATTTTTTAATGTATATTTTATTATATTTTCATAGATGGACAAAAGAGAGTGAGGACAAAACGGGAACCCACTCGAGTAAAGGATGTGTGGCAACTTCATGAGGGTAAAAAGATCGTCATTCGATACAACGAACTAGGGCAGATCAAGAGGGCTCAAAGCTTTTTAGCAAGTTTTTTGGGATCGGTTGCGTGAAAAGGTCAGTTGTGTCCGTTCAACTATGCGAAATGGAATGATATACTTCCTCCGTATAAGGTTGAGCTTCTTAGAGTTGTACAGGTAAATAATTGAATTTGATATTGTATGTTAATTTGCTTACTATCATAATTATAAATTTTGATTTAAGATTATTATAACATTATGTATTTTGGTGTAGAGTAAGTTTGTGCTCCCTCTAGAGAGCCATTACTGGGTGCTAAAGTCCCTCAGCTGCAAATGAAAAGAATATAAGATGAAGTTGAAGATGGACTACAAGCGCGAGAGTATGACAGAGGAGGAGATTGCTCGTAATTGTCCTCATAATGTATACCCTCAGCAGTGGAGGTAACATGTTCAGTATTGATTTTCTCCAAGAGGACAGGTTGTGTATACTCTCTCAATACCTTATATTGTATTTATTATTAATATAGATCTTATTTTATATACATCAAATATGTTACATTGTTTACTTCTTTTAGCAGACATATTCTGACATTGGTAGAGCTGCATAAGCATCTCAGACAGTTCTTCACACATCAGTCTCGAAGAGTTATGCAAGGCATAGAGATGAATTCGTAAGTTTCTTTGAAACTTTTGAAACTCCTAACTTGAAACTCTTCTACACATATCATGGATGATATATAGCTTACCAATATACTTTTTGTTGTAGATGGAAGAGCATAAAAGGGAGCCTGATGAAATGGAGTTCTACAGGATGACTCGTACCGACCAATATGGCAGTTTTGTCCGGAAAGAGACGAGAGAAATAATTGTATGTGTTCATCTTTGATTTGTGCAACAATTTTTTATTAGTTTCATTTTTTCAAACATTAATATGTGATTGTTTTTCGAGAGATATAGAACATGGCTACATCTCTTATTTCAGAGCGTGTCAGGGAGTCATCATCATCTGGCGAAACCAGTTATGTCGAAGCTTAAGTGTTCGCCGAATTGATGGGCCCTGAGCTTTATGGTCGAGTGAGGAGTTATAGCGTTGGAGTTATCCCTACTTTGTTATCTACATCGAGCTGATAGACCCAAGATATCAGACAAAGTAGTAGCCCTGCAGAGGTTTGTAGTCTAAAGGCAACGATGGAGGAGATGAGGCAGAGTCATCATATAGAGATGAAGGAGATGAGGTCAAGATGCATAAAATATTTGAACATTTCTTTCAAGCATTTCTTCTATGGAGCCAAGTACTACGTTTATTGCCTCATTTCACATGTCAATAACTTCTTATATTATGAAGGCCAGGCTGGGGTTTAGTGCCCAAGAATTGTAGAGTCTTTAATTTAAGGTTCATTAAACAAACAACAACATATACCGGGGATCAGTGGCCCTATAAAAATTAGCAGTTTTTGATCCCTCCAACCCCTCTCTTTTTCTAGTAAAGAATTTTCATGCTCCCGTATAGAATGGCCTCTAAAAACGTTTCTCCCATTACAATTGGATTAATCTTACTGAGATGCATATGATGCATTCTCAAAGCAGTCTTAATCCAAAATACTGCAAATTAACAGTGGTATAGACTGAACATCACCACCCTACACAGGCATTGCCTATCAATAATCAATTTTTCCGTAGCTAGGCCTGATAGTTCCATAAATGATAGTAAACAAAAAATCATAAAGTTGTCCTACGATATTTAACCAGGAAGAGGGGAAAAAAGAGATTCTTGTCTTTTCTTTTCTTTTTCTTTTTTTTTTTTTAAGATGAAGGAAGGCTTAGGAATCCAAAAATTATTCAATTGATATAAATTACAGAGTCAAGTTTGAAGAGAGGGTAGAAAACAAGGAGAACTGAGATGTATTCAGTTCCTACATATCAATCATAAGAAGAATAGAGTAACAAAAAGATATTCAGTGATACAGTGAAATCCGCCAATAAGTAATGTTGATCTTTTATGCATGCAAAAAAATTTCTCCTTCCTTGGGCAAGTGGAAGATCATTCACTTTCAACCATAAATTTCCAACACCGACAAGCCTTTATGGTTATTAGGAAAAACCAACCGAAATAAGTGAAGATCTCGTAAAGCCCTTCAGCATTAAAGAGGCATTAAAGACCTAATTTTTATTAAGGGTATAATAGAAATTATATATAATTTTTTCAGGAAAGTTGATGGTCAACCAAACATAAGCACTCTGGAAATCTGTCACTTTCTCATTGTCAACTAAACATACCAAAAATACTTTTCCAGGCATCTTCTTTCCAGAAATCTGATTCCTATGAATCATATTCCTAAAAGAAAAAATGCTTTCAGCGAACCAAACGAGCTCTAAAGATTTCTTCTCCTCCAATCAAGACCAAGAAACTGAAAAGAGTCTTGAGGATGAAGCACACCTATCAAGGAGCAAACGATCTTATAGGTTGATAAAGGAGAATTGAAAGAACAAATGATCAACTGTTTCGATCCATGATTATGCAGAATACACCCTCCAAGGTTTTTTCCAGGTTTCTTCCCAAGCAAATCTATAGTACTGAGTTTTTTTCTACCAACAAAGACAGAAAAAAATTGATCTTGAGAGGGACAAAAAGATTCTAGAAATTGCCTGCAAAACTACACTTATGTCCCCTCGTATTCAAGAATTGATACATAGTCTGTAGAAAAACTTTCATTGGTATTTAGTTTCCAAACCAGCTGGTCTTCATTTTCATTGCATAAAATCAATGTAAAAGAGAAGATAATCGAGAGAATTGGGCTTGAGCATCAATAAGATAACCTGCAGGACTGTTTTAGGTTCCAAGTGGATTTTCTTAAATTAAAGAAATTAGCAATAGTTCCATTTTTCCTCCAGCTGAGTCTGTACAACAAAGAGAAGATAGATTGAGAGAGGCATGTCATGCCTCAAATACGGGACATACATGGCCATGCTATCAAAGAGTATCATCCCTGATAAAACAAAGCTAACAATCATAATACGTATACAAATCCATCTTAAATAAAAATATGACAAAATAGTCCAAATCCACTATCTGTTAAATAAATAAATACGATCAAGTTCAGAGCGACTAATCCAAATTTAATTATCTAAAGCCTATAATTTCAAAATTTAGAAAGCCATCAACTACAAATTCATAGTCAATTAAAAATACTAAAATTATCCTCCAAAATCGCAAGGCTTGCCTGCGCGAACTCCAAACCTAGACCATCTTTCATTTCCAATAAGTCTTTCACTACTTTACCAAATCAAGCATAAATTTGTTCATGCATCAATAAATCATTTAGAGAAGATAACTACTATCATTAAAAAATAAAATATTTCATAATAACAGTATAATCATAAATCAATCATGCTTCTGCATATGCATAAATCATGCAAATTACATATATATGATTTCCAACAAAATCATAAACATGCTAACTTTATAAAGTCATAAATCATTTCTTATTTTGCGACATCATACTTTATAATAATTCTCTCAAACTAAATGCTAAGGTCAATATTGTACCCGTGATAGGGCCGTAATCAAAAAAATACCGGCTACTACTATCCATTTGTGAGATCGTATACCAACTACTATTACCTGCTGGCAGGGTCGTATGCCAACTACTATTACCAGCTGGCAGGGTCGTATGCCAACTATTATTACCAACTGGCAGGGTCGTATGCCAACTACTATTATCTATTGGCAGAGTCATATGCCAACTTCTATTACCCGCTGGTAGGATCATATGGAACTAGCTCCGGATGTCGATCTACCTCCACTTTCAAGGACTATACATAGCCATCTAAGAGCCTTTTGCTATAGTTCTTAAAATATTTTTTTCTAAATCATATTTCTTAAATCATATTTTTTTAATTATACATGAATAAATTGCTAAATAGCTATGAAGAGTTCGTAGTTCATAATTAAACCATTAACAGTAGAACGATCATAAAATTATTCTTTTCATAAGAAAAATACAAATTTTCGTAATTTAGAGTTCATAATTCATAAAGAAGTCATTAGCATTAAAATATTCATCAAACCAGTCTTTCATAACAAATCATGATTTTTATAATATCATATGTTTGATCCTTAATTTTAAAGAAATAATATCATCAATATTTAATATTATTTATATTTTTATATAAATTATAAGTGTGGAAAATATATGAAAATTTGAAAACTAGTTAGGAGTATAAGGTTTACTTACAAGTTCAAAAATTAGTAAGGAGTATAAAATTTTCTTACTTCTTCCATCGTAGACCTTTAAACTTTACTAGGCGAATCTACTAAACCTTGGTTCTCGTGGAGTTCTCTAGCCTCGATTTTCTATGGGCATAATGTTAATGAACGGTTAGAGCTGAAATTTTGAGGGCTTCAAGTCGGGCTTAGGCCCAAAATATTTTGGGTAATCCAAGCTCGAGCCCAGTCCAAATCTGATTGGGCCAGCCCAAATTATCCATTTGGACCAAAAATAGGTTCGGCCTAAACCCGATTGAAGTTTAATATTTCATAATATTGTTTCACAAAAAAATGAGCTAGTTACAAATTAAGCTCTCTCCTATAATACAAGTAGATGATATATAATACATTATTCTCAGCTAAACCCATTTTAATTTATCTTTTACTTCTTCATTATTCTCTCTAAATAACAACATACAAAAATAAATTGATTCGGACCTAAATCAAGCACTGTTTCAGGCCTTATTCGGGCTTAGGCCGAGCTAGTAACATACCCGAGTCCGGCCCAAAAAATAAATAGGCTCTACATTTAAGCTCAAACACGATTTGAAGTCTTTCGGGTCAAGCCCGATTTGAACTCTGGGCCAAGCCCAAAGCTTAGCCCGACGGGCTTCGAGCTAGCTTGAGCCTATTTCCAACCCTAGGAACGGTGAGTTCGAAGGAAGAAAGAAGGAGAAAGAAAGAGGAAAGGGCGGTGGAGGTCTAGATGGAAGAAAGAGGCTTCCTATTTATAGAGGTGACCTATATGAACCCTAGGTCTTTTATTTCTATTAGGAGTATGAACCCTAGGTCTTTTATTTCTATTAGGAGTCATGTGCTTCAGATGAGAAAGCGAACTCTTATTGGGAGTCTATTGCCGCTCAGCCTCCTAAAAAAGCTGTAGCGGCCCTAGGTCTCCTATTTCTGCTAGAAATCATTGAACCCTAGGTCTTTTATTTCTATTAGGAGTCATGTGCTTCATATAAGAAAACGGACTCTTCTTGGGAGTCTATTGCCGCTCATCCTCCTAAAAAAGCTGTAGCGGCCCTAGGTCTCCTATTTCTGCTAGAAATCACCAGCTTCAGATGGGAAAGCAGATTCCTATCAAAGGTCTACTACTACTCATTGCATGCGATGCATGCCCGGATCCAGCATCTGGGTCAGGCTTGTCATGTGATTTGGACCATGACCAGGCCATCACAAGACATCATAAATCCAACTAAAATAAGGTATTCTGACCATTCCCAATTTTGGAATGTGATTCAATCCAAAATGCTAGAAGGGCATTCACAATATCATGCCACAAATTGGAACATCTTTTGATAGGCTTCCAAGACAGAGTCTAAATTTTTTTATGATAAGCATACTGGATTACAAAAAAAGAGAGATAAATTATGAAAACGAGATTCTTCCATCGGTTCTTACTAAAACTAAACATCATGAAATTTATTATGCATCATAGACAAGGCCAAAAAAAATCCTACAAGATGCTTTGACATTATATATTGCCTTGAGTTCATTTTACATACGCTCACTAAACTGTTAATTACAAAACCAGCAGCATCCTCAATATCGTATGATGCATTGTTTTATTAGGGACTTCCTTAATATGAATATCATAAGAACTGACATATAATGAACCGAGAACTATAACTGTCAGTAAATTGATGATTTCTGTTAAAACTACAAAAACATTGTATTTTCTTAACAAGAGAGGATAATAATAAGGCCTTCAATCAAATGGCATAAAGATAATGCACTATAACTTGCACAATATTACCCCAACTAGCAATTTTCATTGAGCTTGAGACGAGTATTTTGATAGGAGCCTGTCAACATGAATGATGATATCATCAATGTTAGGCCGGACTGCAGGTTGAGGTTGAAGCATCCAAACCACAAATTGACGAAGAGGCTCAGGATAAGGGGGGTCTGGACCAGAAGGCCATTTTATCTGCGCATTCATAACAGCCAACTGTAAGCTCCCTCCAGATTCTCCAAGTACATACTCGAAAGGAGATGAGCCGTACCTGCAAGGACCAATATTGCGTAATGTCACAGCTTCATATGAAATCTAGAAGAATTCATTGTTCTGTTTACTCGACAAAATGCTGCGCAACTACTTTGACAATGACGGATGACGCTATAGCAGATTCATGTGTTACAAGATCAAAATATAAGATGGAGGTGATGGACTAGTTCTCATCCATAAACTCAAAATGCTAACAATAGAAAGGAGTATATTATCCTGACATGTACTTTTCTTTTATCTGTAGTAACAAATGATAACAAAAAATAATAAAAATAAATATTAGAATTATTTGTTCCATGGGGGTTTCCAAGAAGCTAAGCTGTTCATGCACCTTTGTTCAGTCCTGTTTAAGTGATTTTTTTTTCAACAATGGAATTGAATGGCCACTGTCCAAGTGCTGCTAACCTAGGAAGCTAGGGCCTTTGGATACAAAAACCAAATAAGTAGGAAGCACCAAAAAAGCATGATCCGATCCTTCTTGAGAAATTAATATGTTTAAGGTAAGCAGTTAATACCATATCCTGTTCATATATACAAAATATCATGTATCCTTCTCTAAAGGAGATGCTAATCACGTTTAGAATGGTAACGGGTTTCTGATACACAGCTGCAATTGGAAAGTCCATCTAAAGCCCTGTTTGGGAGAGCTGTTGGCAGTAGAGCTTTTGGAAGTAGAGCTGTTGGAAGTAGAGCTTTTATAAAAAGCTGTTTGTTGTTTGGTAACTACATTTCTAAAGTGTTGTGACACTTTAATATGTGTTTGGTAAATAAACTAAGAAAGTACATTTGTATGATAAAATAACCATAAAGAATATTATATAGTATTATACAACAGAGCATAATAAAATATAGTATATATTAATATATAAATATATAATATTATTGTAATGTAATATAATATTATTATAATATAGTACTATAACATTGTATACTTAGGATAATAATTTAATATAATATTAAATTATTTAACATAACATATCAATATATTATGATATAATATAATATTATATTATATTTATAGTATAATACAATAATAAAGATATAAAATATTTTAATTATTAGCGTAAATTAATTTTTTATAATATAACAAATTTTCTAGGTAGGTGATAAAATTGGTTAAACAATTATTAAAGGGACATTTTGTGTAATTATTATATTTTATCACGAGTATTTTGGTAAAAAAACAACTTTCTGACTATACCTAAAAATACTTTCCGAAAAGTTCCAAAATAGAGCTTCTCCCAAAAAGTTATTTTTAGCTTTCTAGAAAAGCTAAAATAGCTTCTCAAAATTTTTACCAAATACCCCTATTTTATGTAAAAATATTTTTGGATGGCCAGAAAGTGCTTTTTGGCCCTCCAAAAGCTTCTCCAAATGGAGCCTTATTCTTCCTACCTACCCCCCTCTCTCTCTCTCTATATATATATATATAATGAGAAAGTTGAATTTGGCTGCACTTAATTAGAGCAGAGATCTGCATTAGATAATAGAAGTCTCATATCGATAATTCGAGTTATTGAATATGATCTATTATTTTTAAACTACTTATATACTAAAAATTATATGATTTGGAGATCACTATCTTGTGCATCAAGTAATCAAAGTATATATATAATTTAGTGCCATTTATACTGTATATTTTTAGACCACTCAATGCACAAACAAGAGGCCTTCAAGTCACATGACTTTTAGTATGTACATAATTTAGATATAATAGATCACATCCAGTAGCTCGGATCATCAATATGGAATTCTCGTTATGCAACCGGATTTGAATAGTGATCTACTCAAGTGCAACCTCATCTAACATATGCTTTCTCTCTCTCTCTCTCTCTCTCTCTCTCTATATATATATATATATATATATATATATGCAAAGTCATTTCTGAGTGGTATAATTTCAATATCTCATGCTTTTAAATAATCTTCTACCTTTTATCTTACTTGATATATAAGCCAAGCCGATGCTTTTGTTTTATTTTGATAGTGATTGGCCACCTAGATATCGAGATACCAGAACTTGAAAAGCTCACCATCTACACAATTGGAAGTCCAACAACCATTATTCATGCGATTAAAGAGCTCCTCCACGCTAGATGCAAGCTAGGTCCGCAGTGCCAAGGACAGCCACGAACACAATAATTATTGTTAGGTTCACAATGAGATGTACCTCGAGATCACCTGCTTTGAACTTAATTTGGAATTGAAATTTACAACTATTAATGGGGCTTATTTGATCCAAAATCTTAACATGGTTCCTGCGTAAAACATACCAAGTAGATTGCACTCAACCAGAGGTAACACGTAAATCGAGTCTAATCTACATCTCCATTATTAGAAGCAAATTCCAGAGCATTCACGAGACTCCAAAGCCTCCATCCGCACATTAAGCTACCGTCTTATCTACTCTCCGACTCTACTCTTCTTTTTCGCTGGTTGTCAGCTATCAAGGCTCCGTGCAATCATGGCGAGTACTCATGTCAAAGTTGGATTTATGGCTTGCACATTGAAGTACATTTTTACAACTAAAAACTCTGAATTTTCACATGAACCATTACCTCCAAGATATTGGATCTGTACGGTGATTTGGTGCTATATGTCTCAAATCTTTGAGTGGAGCACTCGGCGTAACATGTGCGTTTGGTGATATAGAAATATAGAATGCGGGGGATCTTGATACGTATGTTTCGAATCATGGTGACGGATTATTTCCCTTGTACAAGGAAACATAATATATATGGTGATTGCTATGCATTCGCAGCCGAATAAATTTAAAATGAAAACGAATTTAACTGGAGCTGTGCTGCTCAAGCTTGACCTAAAGTTGCTAAATCTACATGCATGGAATGAAATTTTGGCATAATATGCCCATTTTTTGCTCAGAAGTTGTCGCCCTAATTCAAAATGGTTTCTTTCGAGCAGCCTTGAGTGTGGTCCTTACCAAAAGCCATGCCTGCCAGTTGGGTCCAAAACCATTACCTTATGCTCTTAAGAATTGGCAGGAGGCATTGAATGTGGACAGCCCTCGGGTATCCAACTTGGTAGAAATAGTACTCCTTGTTATCATGCAGGACCTTATCCTACTCCCACCATGAAGATGCCCATCACGCCAAAATGCTCTTAAATTAGAGAAACACATTAATTTTTTTTTTTTTTTTTAAAAGGTGAAAGAGAGAAGAAGGATTCATTGTGTTTGGACTCTTTTTCGTGGATCTCACACGCGATGGATGCAGTTTCTTTTTTTTTTTTTTTAAATAGATTTGTTGCCTGATAGAGCTCTAGAGTAAATACATTCAGATGCATCCATCATTAGAATACCTCGAGAATATTCTCATAGAGCAGAAGAAGTCTCCCACAACTTTGCAATCTAATATGCTCCACCCCATGAAAAACATCTAATCGACCCTCTTATTGGCTTCCAAGAAAATATACCTCATCGTACGTGCATGAATAATATTATTACCACGATAACTAACGAATAGCCACGTCATCAAGGGTTAGCAAAATAAAATAAAATAAATACAGTCTCCGTCTCCATACTGTCTCAGTTATGCATTTATAATTTTGTAGCAGCGGCTTATCGGTAATCTTTTGCCCAGTTTCGTCGTATCATGATCCGTATGATGATTAAATATCACAAAATAGTTGCATGTACATCGTGTTTGTCTGAGGTTTACATAATGGTTTACTGGCCAATATTTGATCATTTCGTCTCTTCTATAATATTTAGTTGGATTCCTATATTTAAATAAGTCTGGCTAAATCTCTAAAGAATGAATCAATCATGATTACATATAACATAATATAAAATCATTAATATATTGTTATTAATATTACTATAATATTATTTCCTAATAACAATTTTAATAGAATAGAATTACTATGAGTATTATAATATTATGATTATAATATGGTTGAATAATTTATGGCAAAATACTATAATATTATAAAACTATAATACTATAATTACTATAATTTATAATATGATACCTAAGTCCTCATGGAAATCTGTATTTTCATGTCCAAAATAGGCAGGAGGGGAGAATAAAACTGATTCCTGGCTGTAAATTTTTGTCAATCGAACATGGCTATAAAACGTAATTGGAAAGGATTAGAGAGAAAAATGCTTCTATCAAAGAGAATGACATTTTTTGAACCTTTATTTCTGAAATATATGATAATTATTTTTAAGTTGCAAGGAAAGTATGATGAGGGGGCAATTTGAAAAAGATTGCGAGGGTTTTAATTACCCCTGGGCCTAGGGTCCGACCACCAGCTGGAATTGGACTCTTTGTGAGAAATCCATTTCCATCCACAACGGGAGATTCCAAGCGTCCCCACCTCTCTCCCCTGTTACTTTTAATACTTTTTTAGCCTCCTTTTTCTTCTCATTTTCTTCTATAAATTAGATTCAACCCCCTTGCGCTGCCTAAGCCTTCTCCCCTCTCCGATTCTCGGTTCGACCTTGCCTGTTTCCCTTCCCTCCCCTCCCTTCTCAAGCTCTCCTTCCCCTGTTCTCCCCTGCCCCTGGCGCCCTCTCTTCCCATATTTTTCTTAGGATTCCGATCTCGGGAACTGGCTTCCTCGATTCAAAATCGAGAAGCCACCCCCCGAATCAGGTCCTCTCCATGCTGCTTTGCTTCGGTTGGTGGAAAGGCCCCTCCTTTTAGGCTCATTCTCACGCCATTTTATCAAAGGTGACCCTGTTCTTGTGCCTCTGAAGGAGTTTCCTTGAACCCTTCCCTCAAGATTGGATTTTTGAGGGGTCCAAAATCGGAAATCCATCTCAAAAATCTTAGGTTCTGGTTCCAAAATCTAATCTTTCTTCAGATATCTGGTTTGAGTTTTTTTTTTTTAATTAAAAAAATCGCTCCTTTCTGCCCCCTGTTATCTTTTCTTTAATTTTCTTCTCTCCTATTTCACATGCCGGACCTGTTCATATTGTCATTCTTAGTTGATGTCGCCTATCCTAAGTGAAATTCTCCTCTCAGGGTTTATGATAAGTTCCTCACTTCGACGCCGGACGCACTTGGTTCAATCCTTCTCCGTAGTCTTCCTCTACTGGTTCTACGTTTTCTCGTAAACTTGTTTTGAAATCAGCACTATATTTATATATAATTCCATAAGCTATCTATCTATCTGTCTATAATCTCTCTCTAGCCTTTGCTGAATCACTATCTCGTCTTTGCTGAATCACCATCTCTAAAGAACTTCCGAATAGCTCTCGCTCATTGTAAATAAAGCTACAGTAATGGCTTCTTCCAGCGGCACTTCTTTTCCATAAGCTATCTACCTATCTATCTATCTATCTACAATCTCTCTCCAGCCTTTGCTGAATCACTATCTCGTCTTTGCTGAATCACCATCTCTAACGAGCTACCGAATAGCTCTCGCTCGTTGCAAATAAAGCTATATAGTAATGGCTTCTTCCACTGGCACTTCTTCCGGATCCGGCCAGCTTCCTAATTCTGGCTCTGAGGAGGACTTGCAGGCTTCGATGCACCAGAGGAAGCAGAAGAGAATGCTATCGAACCGGGAGTCAGCGCGGCGGTCCCGGATGCGGAAACAGAAGCATATGGATGATCTCATGGCCCAAGTTGGCCATTTGAAGAAGGAGAACAGACAGATCCTCACAGCTCTCCATGTCACAACACAGCACTACTTGGATGTGGAGGCTGGCAACTCTGTGCTCAGGACCCAGATGATGGAGCTGAATACCAGGCTTCAATCCCTTAATGAGATCCTATGCTGCATGAATGGTAGTGGGAACCATGGTTTTGGGGCCACTGATGGCAGCTTCACGGGGCCATGGAGCTTGATGGCTGGGAGCAGCCAGCCCATCATGGCCTCAGTCGACATGTTTCAGTACTGATAGACAAAGCCAACAGGGACTCAAAGGAGGGTAGGGGCCCATGCCTTTGCCTTTGCCTTTGGTTTTGGTTGGCGTTGATTGTGATGGATGGTCCTTCCTTCGGTGTTCTTTTTGAGGTGAACCTACGTTTGGTGTTCGCTAAGGCTTTTGCTGTTGTTGAGTGGGAGAAGGGCAAGACATTTTAGTATTTTTAGAGCTTTTGGGGGCCAGAGAGTTCAGGGGAAGAAAGGGTGAAAGCCATGAACTGTGTGGTGGTGGTTTGATCGCTAGGTTTCTCTAGTCTGTGTGTGGGTTATATTACTTAATTATGCGTTAAAAACTATAAGTGTATGTGGTCTCTGCGTTATCAATAATATAATAATGACTACTAGTATTGCTTCAAAGTTCCAACCTCTCTCTCTCTCTCTCTCTCTCTCTCTCTCTCGTGTCCCATGAGTGAAACAGCCGTGTAATGTACTGTAGAAAGTTGGTTTATTTGATGAAACTTGGGTGCAATATGGTAAAACATGACACAGTTTCCTTGACTTGCCGGGGGATACAATGTTGTGACTCCGGGCTAGCCAATTAATTTATATATATATTTAGAAATTACTAGCCAATTAATCCATACAAAAGTAACTAAAATAGTGCGTCAGATAAAAGACTTGTTACCGTAACTATTTGCTAAAATGGAATAACATAGCATTCATGAACACCAAATTGTTAGAATAAAAAAGTCTCCGATCACTTAAGCTATATATATGAATAAGTAGTTAGCTATGTCTTTGCTGCTGATGTCTGCCTTTGTTACTATTTTCATTTTTTACGGATGATAGTCTCTTTCTTTTGCTGGATTTGTTGCCGGTGTTATTATTGTCTTGATGAATCTTAGTTGCAGCAAGTTAACAGGAATAACATAATGTGATCTCAGAAGATCTAATAAGTCAACTGATACCCAAATGCTATTCTTCTTCTGTTTTTTCTTTTCGTTTGAGATTAGACTATATTTGAAAGCAGAATAAGCAGGGTAAATGGGTTTGGAAAGCAAAATGTTGTTTTCTTGCCTTTCTGAAAGTTGGTTTAATCTAAGTACTCCAATGAGTATTTGGCTGAAAAGAATTCAATAAGTGAGTTCAATATCTCTTATTCTGCTTCCGAAAGTAGCCTTCTTAGCTGTGAAGATGGACCACCATGGGTGCTACTAGGCCTAATTCAATAGTTGTTGGTGTTGAGCCAGCTTTCACTTATTACAATGCATAAAACTTGACAGCAAAAAGAAAGCCAATGCAAAACATGTTTCAACTGTTATATCTTTAAGTGCCATTGTTATTGTTACCAAATGACTCAAAACTTTTCTTTCATTTCCAGGAAACTCGTAATGCCGAATGGGAAGTATGGCTTATTATCAGTAAGCAAATGTCAAAAAAAAATCTCATTTCAATAACGTACTAAAGGTTTTCAGATTCATGGAATTTGTATGTTGTTTATTCACCAAAATTATAATTTGCATATAATTTTGCTTGTGATTACAGTTTTCAACTCGAGGAAGGAAAAACAAAAGAAAAGAAAGAAGGATATTGAAATTAATTATGGTCACTGTTTTGAGAAGTTCAAGAGCCAAAGAGCAATAGCTGATAAAATGCTAGAAATATATGAAAACTGAAAAATGGAACTAAAGTGCCTTATTCTTTTTTCAAAAAAGAAAGAAAATAAAATCCTCAAGCACCTTATTCTTTAGCTGAGTTGGTAAAGTCTTTTATGCTGATGCAAGATGTCTATGTTTAATCCTACCCTTGTTCCAATATATAGCTAGTATAATGCTAGAAATGTAAGAAGACTTTTTAAAAAAAAATGGAACTAAAGTGCCTTATTCTTTCTTCCAAAAAAAACAAAAGAAAAGTCAATTCTCAAGCACCTTATTCTTTAGCTGAGTTAGTAAAATCTTTTATGCTTTTACAAGATATCTAAGTTTAATCCTGCCCTCGTTCCAGTATTTTGCCAGGCTTCCATCCATCCTAGTTTTCACAAACTCGAACAAATGCTAAAGAAATAAGAAAAAATGCTCAAAACCTTTAACTATATGCAATATTACAGTAGATACCAAATGTAATATTGTTTCACTACAGAAAATCATACTTCAGAGTCCATGCAACGTAGGGGACCCCTTATTGCTTATCTTATACTCTCTGTTTTGGTATGTGAACAAGGAAGGACAAACAAGTTGCATTATGATAACTCCCTAGTTACAATGGATCTCATTTCTTGTTAGATTTAAAATTTGCAGTGGCATCTGTTACAACTTTTTAGTTCCCAGAACACACATCTGCCCTCATGAGGACAAGAAGATCTAAAGGTTTCTTTTAATGTTACTTCTTGAAACAAAAGGAGAAAGGAAGGAGATATACTCTTTGGGCATTTAAAATCTATCAGACCATGTCTTAAGGTACTCAATGATAGCCAAATTAGAAATATATATCTTAACCAAGCTTAAAGAACCGGCGTGTGTCATCGCTTCTCATTCAGAGAGAGAATTCATTAACAAATTGGGTTCACGTTAAAAGACTGGAGAATTAGAACTTGGCTTTCTTGAAGTCATCAGCATATGTACTTTATTTCATAAACAAATGCATTGTAAAATAGTTTTAGTTTTTCAATATTAAGGCATTATTGGCCTCCGATATCTAATCTCCCTATTTAGATATGGACACTTGCAACATGAGAGACAAAGACTATCATATGTAATTCATATATATTCTCCATGCCCAATGAGCAACACTCCAACGAGCAACACGCATAGGATATCGAACATGTTTCCTGTCACGCCTCCACCTGTGTGGGGCACGTGAGCACCCAGTGCCCACGTGGAGGCCATATGAGGGGGGAACCCCGGGCTTCTCTGCTAGATATTGTCCGGTTTCGGAGCTCGCAAGTGCACACATGCGCCGCTTAGAGCCCTCCCCGATTTTGTTTTCCATCCAAAACGCGTCTACAGGATTTGAAGACACCCGCCTCATATGCCCAAACTCTGAAACGAGTCTACCCGATGTGGGATCTTTCATTTTCCAGATATACTAAGCTATCATTTGAGTTCAATAATTTATGAAGAACCAAGCATTGGACTGAAGGAAGACAGTTCGAGCCATCTGATTTTGCTGATAAATTCCATATGCTGCTCATAAGACTTTGCCTAAACAATTCTTGAAATGAAAGGACTACAGGAACAGCCTTGTACTTGAATGGCATCAATATAAGTATACAGTATACATTTATGCTTATTAGAGTAAATATGCAGCAAATAATTTCTAGAAGCCCATGATTTCATCAGCATTGTTAGGAAACCAGCACACCATTCCTTATAACCATCAGTTATTCAAGCCATACATGAAAATTGCTGCAATATATATTCTGAGACAATACAAGTTGATGGATACACACCAATGCACAAATAGATATAAGTTATTGCATCGAGCACAATATAGATATAAGTTAATGCATTAAGCACAATAGGAAACTTTCTGGTGTCCCTTTTTTTTTCTTAGATGAAGAATGCTGTTCTTTATTTGCTTATTCTGGGAGTGGTTGCTGAAAAGGAATGACTTATTTTGAGAAAACAAACTAATAGTTCAAAGGAGGAGGAGAAGTGGGTTGATTGAGGTGACATTTCTAATTCTATTCTATTCCAAACCTGTAAAAGAGTGGGCGTGGATGATTAAATCACATGTCATGCTCTTCATCTTTGGGAATTGGTTGCATGTTTGACAAGGCCAAGGGATACCAATAATGTAATTCGGGGACGATGAAAGCATTTGGCAGTCCATTCATGGAAAGGCTCATGATCTGAGGCTCTCAGGCTAGTTGAAGGCCACTTTGTTTGGTTGGCAGCTGGTAGACTTCTATGGGCTTGTGATTGTGGAAATTTGTGATAATGATGCTGATAGAAGGGTTATACTGGGACTTTGTTTCCATGAAGAGTTAGGATGAGAGCGAAAGTCCTCATGGAATGTTGATGGTGGGTGTGGATGAGCATTTGGCAAACATTTGTATATAGGCATCTGGGTGCCTGATTAGGACAAGGTTGTGTTTAAGATTCTATTACAGAATCTTATTCAGGAAACAGGAGAATAGGTGAAATAACATAATCGCATGCGCATGCTATGAGAACAGCATGATTCGCCCCATCTTTCTCCTCATCATAAAAATGACAATTGACAGGCTTTAGCATTTAGCAAGTAATGCGAACCTAGTAATATTTCACATGACCAATGCAGGGGAGTTTGTGGACTCCTAGATTGAGCATAATAATATCTTTCTTAGAGTTACATAACATAAAATGTCGTAAAGGAGTAACGAGGTTGGCCTTCTGTGTATTTTCAGAACAGGGCCTTGCTAGTGGAACATCTGAAATCTGCTAGCCATACACTTGCTGTGAATAATGTGGGTAATCATTTTTTTTCTTCTTGTCCTTAGTTTAGCTTACTTGACTCTTTAATACATGCCTACATATGGGAAAAACTGACTGAATCTAAGGGATCTAAATAAAATACTCTCTTACAACTTTAGTCTCTCTTTAACTCATGACTATAGATCTGTCAATCAATATCAGACAGGCTGATAAAAATATTTTCAACTTGTCAACTTCCAGATCATATAATCCTAATTATGCTTACCCCTGAATATTAAAAAGACTAGCTCGAGAGGACATTATGGGATGATGGAATATTTATAGTCTTCGTTTGAACTTCTATATTGCTTCAGATACTGGCGTTCTACGTAGGTTACCCTAAAGGAAGTTCATATTTTATTTGGCGTCATCTCCTTGCATTTTATGGGGACTTAAAAAACTGAACTTGTCAGAAATGAGAGAGAGCAAGTCGCCTTGACAACCTGTGATGTGCTTTTGTTCTCTACTTTGAAAACTAGTGCAAAATTCACCTACCTTTCAAAGTGCACATCGTATGACTCTCACTATACGTATAGTAAACGGAATGCATTCCTTTTCTTTTGTAATGCAAGCATCAAGCATCTTTAGATGTCTACTCTCCAATCCAAAATCTGGAGTCCAATTACATTTCAAATTCAGGTAGCTGAGTGTTCAGTGATTTTTTTACGAAAAAATACTAGAGAAACGGAACATGGGCTTCATTAAAAATATAAATTGCATGCAGCACACACCCTCTAAGTGGGAGGATATTTTGAACTCAGACATCCACTCCAAGTCCATTTACATTTTCTAAGTCGAAGTCAGATGATTGCCCTCTTAACTGCATGTCCAGTGACGCATTCATCTTATAATTCTTGAGATAAAATGCAGAATTGGCTTCAGAAATAAATGAGCATGCAATTGAAATTGACAGTTGCTTCAGCCAGAGATTGAGTGCATAAATTGGTTTAAGATGAGAAGTTTATAAATACTATTTAATATCCTATGAGATGGTATGTACAAGAATCCCTTGCCAAAATTTTGAACTGCAATTGGGAAGTTATATGGGAATAAGAAATTTGTGTATTATATGTTTATCTACATCGTGTTCTTTAAGAATAATCTGTCATTCGGGTTAAAGTAATGCTATCAAATCACTTATCGGCACTGCCCTTAATTTGAATTGAAAAAAATTGGGAACAAGGGAGTTACAGGAGATACCTTCTGTATGAACTATTGATATTGGACAGCAAGTCCTTTGCAATAATGGCTTGCCAATTCTTGCACTGGTGTCTGCAGATCATTTGCCGTCGTTAGCTCAAAGTGGAGACCTGAAAGCTTGTGCATGGTTTAACTTTTTCAGGGTGTTATCAGTGAGTGCGGTTCAAATAAATAAATGTCGGCAAACCACTTTCGGACATTTGCTCAAAGTAAAGATTGGAAGGCAGAATGCAATAAAAGCTACAACAGTGTCTTACTTGCAAAAAAAAAAAAAACAAAGCTGCGAATGGTGAATTATTACAAAGAACCCCCGATAGAATCATTTTATTACAAATAAGTATAAGCACTAACTTTTAAAACTCGGTTCCAGCTCTCTCCGGAGGGGGAAGGGTTTGAATGGCTTCCGTTTCCTCGGGAAACGCTAGGCTATGGCTCACCTGGAAAACTTAGCCCACGTCCCTCTGCCTCTTCTACCCGTGCTTCGATCCCTCCGCCCGATGCTCGACTCGCAGCGCCTCCCTCCGCTCCGACGAATGCCTCCTTCTCGTCTCCTGGGTCGACGAGGAGGAGGGAAACCGAGAAGTTTCTATCAGGGTTTCAAGCTGGTCTTGATCCTCCCCGAGGACCATCCGCTCGTGGGGAAGTTCGGCGGGTTTCTCGATTTGGGGTAGGGGAAGAAGGGGCGAATCTTCGGATCGGTTGCTTCCGCTCTCTCCGGATTCTGGTGTGTTAGAGTAAGTTTAAAGTTTTCTCTCTTTCTTTTTGGTACAAAAAAAAAAAAAAAAAATCTCTTTTACTTTGAATAGTTGCACTGTATTGATTAAAAATCTCATTTTTGAATTGTATGTGGCCAAAGATTAGGTTTTTGTCGCGGGATGCCTGGGAGTTGGTAAAATTTTGATTTGGATTCAGTTGTAATTGGTTGTATTGTGTAGAAAACGATCCACATGTAACAAATGACACATACTCGCCTAGCATCAGAAAAACATTCACCTTTTACCCCCTTTTTCTGTTAAGAGTGAAAAGGAACAGATAGACCCTAACCATTCTATGGAACAACACAGAATTCATATCCATCGTCGCCATCTCACAGATAGGGTCGGGAAAATGATTGGACAGTAACCTTGGATGCAATGATCTGAGCCCCTCTTTGGACATCCACTCTGCGACCTGATTTCCTTCCCAGTGAAACCTCCCATGATGAACAAAAAAGAAGCAACTGAACAATACCATGAAGCAAAACATCATCCCCTGCCACATGCTGCATTTACCTTAATCCAAGTATCATGGAGAGTGAGAGTTGAAATAAGGCTAAAGTGGAGAGGAGGAAATCTCCAATAGAAAGAGTTGCCGCTCAAAAATCCTACCGGGCAGGTGGACGTGCCAATCTGCTCGATTGAGCTAGAGGAGTGTAGCACGACGTTGGAGCTGTTCTGCAACCATATAAATGATTAGAGGATTGCCGGAATATGTTCGGCTGGGACCCTCCGATACTTAAATCAAGCAGAGTTTCGAGAAGAAATAGGAGAGATAAAAGAGAGATAGAAGTATAAAAGTATGGTATTCGAATTATTGTGAATCTAAAACAAAATATTTATTAAATTTTGACCATGGAAGATCTGCATTTGGCATTTCTACACTTAGGAAGTCCCAGCTAAAAAGTAATCCCCTTGGAGGTGGTTTTAGGATCACAACCTCCAACCTTTCAAATGATATAGAGTGGACTGTATTCTCATGGAGGAACTGCTTATCTCCTGCTGGTTCTTGTCCTTATTCTAAAGCAAAAATGCTGTAGCAGATGGTGGAATTCAACTATTAAGTGCTATGTTTCTACTTGTGTTCCTGTTGGTGGACCTTGTGACATATTCAGACCAGTTTCTATCAGGAATGGGTATAAATTCTAGTGTCTGTCTTTGAACAAGAAACACTAAGTTTGAATCTTGTATATATGCTGTAGATGTCGAGTGGCATAGCCCCATGATGGTATTTAATGCCCATTCGTGCTACATATGAACACCATGCCAGTGTGAGATTTCCTTAGCTTGCTGCTTGAAAGCAATAAAATGGAATGAAGAATTCGGAAGAATCAGCAACATTGGATATTCCATTATCTTTAAAAATCCTGCAAATAATAAATTACTGGAGGAAAGGATTGCTGTGTACTGTATAAAGATGCAGCTCAACAGTGCTTCCCAACGATCACCAGTTCAGCAATTGAGGTCGGCGAACTTTCCACATGAATCTAATGCACTGACAATTCTGTCCTTGTAGAGGATGCATGTTTATCAAAACACCCCTTACAGTTTCTGTAATACTCTCAGAAACAAGTTACTGAAAGTGTTTTTTTTAGCTATTTTCTGTTTCTTAATCATCTATCCTAGTGCCAGTTGTTGGACATGACTAGATACCCAAGTATGACACATTACATTAACTTGAAGCAAGCCAGTATTTTTTCCGAGCTGGCTGATAGGCTAATCATTATCCTCCAGGAGTAGATACACCTGACCATGTTCAGTTGCAGAGATACTTGATTTTGCCTTTTGTTTTGTCACGTATGGTTGGAGAGTTGGACACTTTATTGCACTATTGCACTTGTTTCCTCCTATTAATAACCACTGAAGAACTGGGGTGACGAGATTTAGCAGGATGGTGCACTGGGTGGCTGCGTACGAGCAGAAAATCAGAGGGGATAAAGAAGATGATGGGTGGATCCAGGGGGGTCCAAGGGGCGCGGGTGACGACCACCCTCTGCTTCGTGACATCTGGGCTATGACGAGGTATGGAGTGGCCTTTCAGGCCAAGCATGTTTTTTGTGAAGCTAATAGAGCTGCGAATTGGGTGGCCGCCTATGTAGCCAGCCATACGGATAGTATCGTGTGGGCTGGGAATGGGGAGCTGTCTCGGGCACTCCGAGATATTCTGTTTTCTGACTTTATTGGGTGTATTCGTACTCGTCAGATATGAATCACCCGTCTTAGCACCAAAAAAAAAAATGGATGTACAAATGAAACTTGCCCTATTTGGAGCCATTCTGAAAACTCTGGAACAAGGAAATATTGTTGACTTTTCCTTTAGTTTCTTATTTTGTGTGATGCTGAAAAATATTGTCTAATTGGCAAACTACATATTTTATGAACTAAACTGCTCTTTATAACAGGTAGCACACATTGCAAAGAGTCTTTATGCATTTGCTCTTGAAAATGTGGAAGATGAACTTTCTTTCCAAACAGTTACAAAGGATCTGAGAACTAAATCACAAACACTGCAATTGGTCCTTCTGAGTTCAAAGGCTGGGTGCTCTTCTGGCTTTTTTTCTGAAAATGTTAAAAAAGGGACCTTGCATCAGATCTGCAACCTATTGTGAATCTGTTGTTTTCAGACTGTGGTACTGCATCAGAAGTTATTTCAAGGTATTATGTTTTTCTTCTTTTTTTTCTCTTCTTTCTGCTTTCCATTTGAATTATTAGATTGAATCAAGAATGTGGAGGGTTGTGTTTATTGACCCATCACCAAAAATGATGGCATAGATAATCCTTGAATCAAGTAACTAAATATTCTTAAGTCTCTTCCATGATCTGAAATGACATTGCTACCGTCCGTTTGGGTGGAGGTTCTGGGTAAGAACCTTGAGACTTGGGCCCCAGGTACTCATCTCAGGTAATTCTAACGTAGTGCTCTCACCAGTTGTAATATCATATGTGGGTGGGTGAATCTGCGGTACCTATTCTTTATCTTGCAAAGTGGACACCATAAATCATCGAGCAAAGCTATAATAGCAAATCTAGTCTCACGACGCTCTAGAGCATAGATAAAGGAGTGTTTCAGGGTGGTAACCTAATTTCATTCATGCTAGAAGAGCAATTTAGTCTCTCATAATGCTCTGGAGCTTAGATGGAGAATGAGTGGTTAGGGTGGTGACCTATTTTATTTTCTGTCAATTCTTTTATGAAAGACCTATTTCTGATACAAGCCTTGTGTCTCGTGCATAGGCAACCCAGTGCCCAAGACAGTTGCATGAGGAATTTTGTCTTGAAATTATGTTTGAAAGCAGATTTCTAGGAAGATATAATTTCTGACTTGGATTTTTCAAAATTTGATCTGTTTGGGTTTGAGGTTGCTAATCAATCTTCACAGCATTGCTTTGTTAATTAGACCAATTTTCCTCATTTCCTCATGTATCACTGTGGGAGTGCGGGTGGGAGAGGAGTTGGGAGTTGTTCCATACCTAAGTTTATTATGCAATATATAGGCAATGATAGGTTGTGAGTTGAACATGAATGGTAATCCGATTGGGGAGAAGAAGATTTTCTTCAACCCGCTCAACTTGAATCTCTCAAAAGAAAAACTAGAAGAAAATGGTGGAATCTCGAAAGTAGAGCTTTAAATCTTCTTTTCTTTCATTGATCCTTCACATCTCTTAAATTGAGGTACATAGCTTTTATTTTATAATACTAGTGAGGTCTCTTCTTTCAAATTTGAGTTATATTTCTCTTCTAGTTTGAGTAGAACTAGATATCCTAAAATAAATATGATTAATAAAAATATTTTAGAAGAAGCTAAAATTTTTTGAGGAAGTAGATCTCAACTTCTACATCAACTCTGTCTTCTGTTGCTCTGCACGATTCTTTTTGAATAGAGAGCTACGAATAGTCAAAATCTTATCCGAAAAGAAAATTTTCGGTTTGACTAGTCCATTTTGGAGCTTAAACAATGGAATATCAACCTGATTCAACCTTTAGAAGATTGGCCCAAAGTTGTAGATCTCAAAAAGATACCCAATTGCAAAAAAAAAAAAAAAAATCATCTCGTATGACTAAGTTATGGTCTTTAGAAGTTTGGCGTGCGATTCAGCTTTTTGATATAGTGGATCTCGCTCTTAAACCCTGTCTAGCCCTGCTTGTAGTGGTCAAAGTGTTCCACATCGAATCTGGTAATTCTTTTGGATATTCTAGTGACTAAGTATTCCACATCGAGGCTGGTGATCATTCTGAATACTCGTAATAGCCAAAGTATTCCATCTCAAGTTTGGTGACCCTTCTGAATACTCATAATAGCCATTGAGTTCGATAATCCTCCTGGATCAGAGCTCTCATTGTTTAGGGGATTTAGCTCCTACTAAATCAAAATTGAAGATGAAAAAATGTTTGCTTCCCTGCCTCGCGGCTAAACTACTTGGTTTTGCTTGAAGATAGAGTTGTTGGTGCTTATGTTGAAGGCGTTGCCAATCGAGACACATTCTCAGTAAGTTGGGCTATCTTCTTCTCTAGTTATGCGAGACGTTCCATCATCTCATCATCCATCGAAATAGAAGTAGCAGCCATACTCATCTTTATTTTTCAATATACTTCAAGCATGGATAGTCCTTCTCCTGATTGCTTGTACCGCTCGCGTATCTGAACCATACACTAAAGCTCCTATAGATGTAGAAGATCGAAGCTCTGATACCAACCTTATCTAATTAGATCAAGTTGGAATTATACCAGGTAAGAACATAGCTCTGAAACCAACTTACTCATAAATGTAGAGGAACTTAGCTTTGATACCAACTTGATCCGATCGAAAAGAAGAAAAAATTTTCTCAATCCACTCAACTTGAATCTCTCAAAAGAAAAACTAGAAGAAGATGGAGGAATCTCAAAAGTAGGGTTAAGTCTCATCTTCTTTCATTGATCCTCCACATCTCTTAAACTGAGGTACATAGCCCTTTTTTTATAATACTAGTGAGGTCCTTCCTTTCACAATTTGGGTTGGATTTTTCTTCTAATTCGAATAGGACTAGACCTCCGAAAGTAAATATGATTAATAAAAATATTATGAAAAAAGCTAAATTTTTTTTGAAGAGTTAGATTTCGACTTCTACATCAACTCTACTTTCTATCACTCTGTCTGATTCTTCTCAGATAGAGAGGTATGCTCGGTCAAAGTTTTATTCGAAAAGAAAATTTTTGGTTTGACTTCATTTCGAGGCCTAAATGATGGAAATCCATCCCGCTCATTCTCCTAGAAGGTTGGCCTAAAGTTGTAAATGTCAAAAAGATATCCAATTTCAAAAAAAGAAAAAAAATCATCTCAATCAGACATTGTATGACCAAGTTATGATCTTCGAAAGTTTGGCATGCGACTCGGCTTTCCGATGTGGCAGATCTCATTCTTGAAATCTGTCCAACCCCGCTCGTAGTGGCTAAAGTTTTCCACATCGAGTCCGGTGATTATCCTAAATACTCGTAGTGGCTAAAGTTTTTCACGTCGAGTCTAGTGATCCTTCTTAATACTCGTAGTGGCTAAAGTTTTTCGCATCGAGTCTGGTGATCCTCCTGAATACTCATGGTGGCCAAACTAATCCGCAATTTATTTTTTATAAAATATACCCATGACATGGTTATTGTAGAAAGATTGTGTATATAGTTTTGGTTGCAAACTAAGGATGCAAATTTTCTGTTTATATTATCTCCCGGTCCTTCCATGTGTGATTGTCTTTGATATTGCATTTCTTCTACATCTACATGAAGGAAAATAGAGGATTGGTCAACCAGAAATCATGCTGAAGAAGTGTATGATGACACATCAAACACCTGAAGTCAGCTGTAGATAAGCTGCCACCATCTTGTTCTTCTTTGCAATGAACTTGTTTATCAACATCAGAAAAGTAGCTAATATATGAGGAGTATGAAAGAAATTTCTAAATTTCAAAACCATTCTCTTCCTGCCATCTGATATTATAAATAGTTTATTATCTGTTGTTTGATAATTGAAATCTTCTATGCTTGCATTAAGCTTTTCAAGTCCTTAAATCTATTCGCTGAGAGTAATCCGATCCCGCCATTCACAAGTGCTGAAAACACATGAACCCTTGTTGATGTGGTGGAACACAATTGAATTCTTGTTTATGTTTCCGGTCTTAGATTGATCAATCCTCATCAGATGTGAGCTTCTCGACAGGGTTAAATCCTTTGGTCTTTTGATGACATCTCGATGGCCACTGCAAGCTTCTTGCTATGTTGACGTTGGGGAACAAAAGACAGAAGAGCAGCAGTTTACGCAGCTGGCACGCCTTGCATCGAATTAAAGTATGTCCATAAGATGATGGAGAAGGATTAGATTATAAGCAAAAGGAGGCAGAAACAAATGAATCATCGAATAAATTTGCGAAACCCATTTAAAGAATATCTGCTAAAATTGTATATTTTCGATCTTGTTCTCTCTTTCAAAACTCAAGACTCGTCAAACAATGGTTACATATCATCATTTACCTATACCAATATACTAGGATAATTAACGCACCGTTTGATGATCTCTCAGTTCTCAACCATTTATCTTAAAATGAGGTATTGAGTACATCTCGTGTATGGGATCATAACCATGGCTGAGCTCATCACGTCTGATGCTATCTACATAAATAGAAAGTGATGGTAAATCATGCAACCACGTTTCTACGTCAAATGTTAGATACGTTGCAAGTGATGGAATCAAAGCCATTCATAACTCAAAGTCAAGCTGCAAAGTGCATGCCAAATGCTAGTTCCATGTCAATAAATGGCACCTTTATGTATAAGATATTAAGCCTTACTAGTTCCATTAAACCATGTGAGAGGCTATTAACTCAGAGGGTGGAGATGAAAATGAAATTCGAGTAGTTGACTGTCTGCTTGAACCTTATACATGTGTGCAGCTCGTAAAGTTTAAGTTATCACCATCTTCAGAGTTTAATGGATTCATGTGCGATATCCAAGCTTCAGAACATGGACAAAAAATATGAACCAAGACCTCGACGTGGAGTAGTTGACTGTCTGCTTGAACCTTATACATGTGTGCAGCTCGTAAAGTTTAAGTTATCACCATCTTCAGAGTTT
>JAOXJJ010000316.1:8576900-8592482 GCA_025769935.1 Phoenix roebelenii | reverse complement strand
ATTCGGGTCGGGTCGGGTCTTAAGCGGGTTGGGTCGGGTCGGGTCACGGGTCGACCCAACCCATTTGCAGCCCTACTTACCGGTGGTTCGCTCCATCACGAAATCGCTCCGTTAAGTTGAACGGGGCTTTGCATCGGGCCGTCGTGTGCAAGCGAGCCACACCAAGCCGCTTGGAGGCTGGAGCCGAACACGTATAAAAGATGCGGTGTCACGGACGCCCCGCCGGTGTGCCCTCCACGTCCACCTCCACCGCCTCTCCCCGTGCTCGTCTCCTTCCCGCCTATTTAAACCCCTCTCCGCTCCCTCAATGCTCTCGTCGCATTCCCTCTTTCTTGCCCTCAGTCCCTCCGGCTCTCATCCCTCTTCTTTTCTCCGCCCTCGATTTCTTTTTCAACCTCGATCCCAAATCTCTCCCCTATTCGAGCTCCCTCCTGTCGGGAGTTCGAGATCGACGAGGCGGCGTTGGTTCTGCGATCCGATCAGGGCTTCGACGGCGGCGAAGGGGATGGGGACCGTGGACGCCGTGGCGGAGGCCGAGATGCAGCGGTTCGTGGAGGTGGCCAACAAGGTGGCCGACGCCGCCGGAGAGGTTCTCCGGAAGTATTTCCGCCAGAGCTTCGAGATCCTCGACAAGGAGGACCTCAGTCCGTGCCTTTCCTCCACCCGCCCACCCCGGGCAAAAAAAAAATCTTCAATTCTTCTAGGGTTTTGGATGGGGTTTAGGGATTATTTTTCTTGCTTTTTTTTAGAAAAAAAAGAAGCAAATGATTGAGTGGAATGGATGGTTTTCGTTTCTAGGTCCTGTGACAATTGCGGATAGGGATGCGGAGGAGTCGATGGTTTCGATTATATCGGAGAACTTTCCTTCCCATGCAATGTAAGATGGATGGGCTGGGTTTCCT
The DNA here is from genome assembly GCA_025769935.1 of Phoenix roebelenii. NCBI lineage: Eukaryota > Viridiplantae > Streptophyta > Magnoliopsida > Arecales > Arecaceae > Phoenix > Phoenix roebelenii. The sequence goes on along the minus strand of JAOXJJ010000316.1, from coordinate 8,591,580 downwards.
GCTTTCTTTTGTTTGCTAGAGAGGGAATGAGTTGAAAAAAGGGAAATGTTGTTGCAGTTTCGGAGAGGAGAATGGTTGGACGTGTACGGACAAGGCGGCTGATTATGTTTGGGTTTTGGACCCGATTGATGGCACGAAGAGCTTCATTACTGGTATGGTTTTGTTTCTTGATTTTTTTGTCTTCATGCTGTGAATATTGAAAAGCTATCGGAAGGGTAAGGATATCCTGAACCTGTCATTCATGTGATATGCAGGAAAACCTTTATTCGGCACGCTTGTTGCTCTTCTCCACAAGGGAAAACCGGTAAGACTCTTGAACTTCTGCTCTGATGTTTTCGTTTTTTGAATATGTAGACTTGCATCTTTATATAATGGGAAATTAGTCTTACCGGTGCAACGGATTGAAACAAGGTGATCTGGATAAATCAACCTCAGTGATGCCTGATGTATGCCAAGGTTCAGGCATAAATAAAGAACAGCAAAACTAGGATGTATGGCACTAAAATTGAGCATAGTTGTGGGCCTATTTAACCAGGCTTATTGAGCTTTTGCCTTTCTTATCACCCACTAAGGACCATGTTCTCCGTTAGTTGAATGAGATATACTCTTGCAGGTCTTTTTCTACCCTACCTCTACTCTCTTTCTAGGGTGCCTCTTATTTGAGAAGACGTTTGCTTGTAATACAAATTATATGTATGGCCAGCTGGGTTTTTCTTGGAAGGTTTCCATTCAAATCGTGGCTCAAACCCAGTTGAGTTGCAAAAATGGCTCAAACCTAGTTGAGTTGCAAAAATAATGGTGAATTGCCCTCATTTGTCCGGTTTAGATCCATGTTATCTCCAGCCATACTCAAAAGAGACAAATCCCTTCTGACTTCATTGTCCACTATGACCTGATTTGCTATGCATGAAATTTGTGACATACTTGCGCATGTGTGTGTGCACGCTCACTCGCTAGCACGTGAACATGCTAATGCAGGCACCATGCAAAACAAAATATCGTCTGTTTACATTTCTTTTGTTTTTTTTTTAAATGTCACTGCACATTCCAATTTATCTAATGTATGATGTTCAAGGCTTCTTATTATAGGACGGTGGTTACACCTACGGATGAATCCATTTATCATTGGATGTGTGGATAATTGATTTACTGTCTTTTTTTACATTTAGGTGCACATTCCCATTTATTTAGAGCATAACGTTCTTGGCCTCTTCTTATAGGACAATGCTAACATCTAAAGATGGATTTCTTCGACCATTGGGTGCATGGATTGTTGATTGATCTCTTTGGCACGAGTTTTTGAGTCTTGTGTGTCTACCATTTCACCATCAAGGCATCTTGAAAGTGAATAATGGTCTATGAATAACAACATATGAAAAATATGACAAAGGTGGAATGTTGGAGCATTTCTATCAGTCAGTCATGTAATATGGGCCTGAATCAAATATTAAACTGCTTCAATTTGAATTATCCTCGAGATACCTTATATACCTATTTCTTGACTCAATAGAAGCCACAAACTATAGCTACAACCAAATTAAGGTTTTTCCAAGAAACTTGTTGACAAGGAGCCAAGTTATCGTTTGTGAACCCATTAATGACATGGGAGAGGGAGAACTTTTTCAATGAATATTAAGCCCTTGGCGGTTACTACTTTCCATGTATCTGCAACTTGTTACCCGAGGAGACCTTAGTGTGTTTCTTATGTGACAAATGTACTGATTGATGCTGAGTAAAGCAAGGATGGATGCTTATATGGTCAATGCATGGAAGAATAGGTTCTCTACTTCTTTAGTTTACCAGGACTTTGGTAAGTTAACTATGAAACATGAGACTTCAGAGGTTGATACTCATGGTTATATTGTTGAACACTTTAAGCCCTTTATTTCCTAAAATTAGCAAAATTTGAATTATACTGGCAGGTCGAGTACTGTTAATATTGTGAGTCCAGCTTTACAATATGTTTGATTTTTTTTTTTTTTGCTAACAGTGAGTAGGTGTCTCTGGTTGAGTATGTCATAAGTTAAATGAGATTGTCTTATTTAATAGGTTTTGGAGGATTTAGGTTGATTTAAGTTTTCCGGTTGGACTCCATTAGATGATACCTTGTTTTGCAAATAACTGGCTGCATTAAAACTTGGTTTGGTCTATGTGTGTCAGTATCCATGCCCATGATTTCATAATATGATCTTGGGAATTCCTTTTTTTTTTCCAGTTTTGTTTTTGTGGTAGACACCATCCGTATCCTCTTTCAGGTTAAAGCCATTAGACCCTTCCTCTTGTCTGTTCTTCCTTCTTGTTTGTGTGTAAATGTTGTTCTTCTTTGTATATATTCATCTTCTTCTTATATAGAGACCATCAATGATGAACTGATTTGTTTTGAAACCCTCCTCTTGTTTTCCTTTCACAATTTTAGGGCGTGGACATGTTTTTCCTTTTTTTCTTTCCATTGACAAATAACCATCAAGTTGCCAAAGAATTTATGGTCAATTTTGTTCTATAGAATGGACTAATTTATATAAAAAGTGCTCTTTCAGATCATTGGCATTATCGATCAACCTGTTTTAAGAGAGAGATGGATTGGGATGGATGGGAGAAGAACAACATTGAATGGACGAGAAGTTTCTACACGCACTTGTAGCAAAATTTCCCAAGCCTACTTGTATGCATTCTTGTCATTGTTAAGTAATATTTTGTAGCAAATTTAACATTATTATTTCTACCTATTGGTTGTACATTTGTGGCATTAGTATGACTATCCTGATTAAGGACTTCTTGGAGATCATCAGTTATAAAAGATATTCGGTACAAGTTCATTATGATGCCTGGTTGCATTAAATTATATATATTCTCAGGTATACAACAAGTCCACATCTCTTCAGTGGGGATGCTGAAGAAGCTTTTGTCCGTGTAAGAAATAAGGTTGGCATATGGTTGAATCTCTTTAAATTAAACTTGACATAGTATGATAGAATGCCAGGGAAACAAGTCAGCAGGACTTGCACATTTCTCCTGATTTTTCACTAGATAGAAATTTTTTGTCAAATTATGGTTGGATTTCCGCTGTTGTCAAGCAGTTAGCCAGTCTTGACATGAAAATTGATTGCTTGTACATGCTTATTCTATATAATTTTTCTCTGATGTTAGGTGAAAGTACCATTGTATGGCTGTGATTGTTATGCGTATGCGCTTTTAGCTTCTGGATTCGTCGATCTTGTCGTGGAGTCTGGTCTTAAGGTGGGAAAAACCTCTCTCTCCTTTTAGTGTTAGTCACTCCTTAGGAATTTGTTGTTTGTTTTTAATAGTTCATTTTTTAGTTGAAGCACTTTTTATCAGCTGAACTTAGTAGGGGATACAGCTCTTTATGGCATATTTTTTTAAAAAATCAATTTTTTACATAATATATTTTAAATTCAGCTGCTGTATCAATAATGCATTGCAATGTGAGATATGAAACATGTAGGAAATGCTTTCAACATGCTTTAGGAAAAGGTCAAAAGAAAAGTGATATTTGTTGCTATTTTCATGCCATGTCTCATGTATGGTGAAATTATTGCTTCCACTGTTCTAATAATAGCCAGCTATTTCTGTTTGGTGCGTTGGGGCCCCATAACACTTAGTACCACCATCATGAACTTCTATTCCTCCCTTAGCGAACAAGTTTAATTTGTTATTATGTACCCTGCAATCCTCCAATGTCTGACAAGCATTTTGTGGCACTGGACTAAATTACTAGGCAAGCCCAATTCCTAGAAAATAGGCAAGCTGGCCCTGATGATGTAAAAGGTCACATGGGACACATTGATTAGGGAACAAATTACGTCAGCTGAGGAACACCCAAAGGTTATCCTGAGGAAGTCGGATAAGAACCACAATCATTCACATCTCCTTTAAAGGAAAGGAATGACACATAGCATCCACATTTGGTAATGAAACTGGCCAGAGTACTTCTGTTTACAGTTGAACCGGCATAGCACTCCACTTGATCTTCTTTCCTAGGTAGTTATTGAATTCTCCAGCTAGCACCCTATATCCAGAACTATTGCTGATAGACCATTGTCTGTGATTTGGAGGTCCTTTTATGTTCTCGACCTCTTATAGCCCCTGTGCACCGAAGGATGAAGAAACTTCATCAGATTGTGGTTCTCCTGAGTGCTTTAGCTCATTCTGCAAACTTTTCATTTTGTTTCAAGTTGCTAACTGGGTTTCTTCTTTTAAGAATGGACTAAAAATCTTTTAGTTTTCAATTGAAGAGTGATGCCAGTGACCTGCAATTGAAAAGATGGACCCCCTTGAGCTTGCTTTCTTTTTGGCAGATCTCCATGATCTCAGTATCACCTTCAGTTTGAGATTTATATCATGATATTGTGAATTTGGATTCATATTGTTAAAAAGAAACAATATAAATTGCCATTAATTAGCCCTGCATGTTACAAGAGACCCATGACACTGATCCTTATTATGAATGTCTTGGATCATAAATGAGCCACCTTGGCAGGTTGGATAGTACACATCTCTTTGTGATATTTTGTATGTTATGCCTTCTTAAGTTTCTCCCTCACATAAAGTGCAGGCATTGTTTTTCTCTGATAAGATGGTACCTATTCAACTTGATTTCATGATCATATGTTTACCATTAATTATCTGAATTTTCTTATAGTTATATGAACTGATAAAACACCCTCCTGCTTCTGCACAGCCCTATGATTTTCTCTCCTTGGTGCCAGTGATAGAAGGAGCTGGTGGATCGATAACTGATTGGAAAGGGCATAAGCTTCACTGGGAGGCCTCTCCTGAATCACGCCCAACAAGTATGGCCTTTTTACATAAGATTTAGTATTTTCACCCTAGCAGATAAGGTAGTATAATTGAGGAAGTTGTGTAATTGGGACCTCCATTATCACGTAATTTTGTCTTTGTAGCTCATTTCGTTACACACAACAAACACATTACAAAGGCTTGTCCAAATGATTAATTGAATCAGCAATTAAACGAATCAGCAAATATTGTTGATTATATTTGTAATATAGTTAAAGTTCAAGCTGTAAATTTGAAGGTTTGCAATCACTCTGGAACCAAACCTTTAAAATGGTGCCTCATCTTACGTCCTTTAATCCAACTTGATTTTTAGGTTTTAATGTGGTAGCCGCAGGAGACTCTCAGGTTCACAAAGAGGCATTGGACGTACTACAATGGCAGTAACCTCCTCTTCTGGTAAAGCCTAAAAGCTCTCAATGGCTTCAGTAAATGTAGTATCTGAATAGAAGGGTGATCTCAAGGGTTAAATAAGTATGTTATCCAACTTGTGTAGAATTGTTCTGTGTAACATGAATGATAAAAGCAGGCAATGCCCTGCTACTGAATTTTCTGTTTCTTGTTGGATAATTTCCCAGTTAATTCTAAGTTATGCCGGCACAAAATCAGTACCAAATAGTCTGTCACATTGATGCTCTTGTACAAGTTTACATTGAAACAAAAACTTTTGAGATCTTATATTTTATTTAAAAACTTTTGAGTACCAAAATCAGCACAATTGTTTCATGCTAGAATAACATGAGCCCGAGGACATTTTCTGATTCAGATATAGCATGTAGCGCTGATGATAAAAGAATGAGTAATTGAACATACTTGAAATCAGCAAAACCGCCTAGAGAAAACAATTTTGAGATCCTTTTATCTGGATTAGCCATAAGGAGCGTTGTAGAACTGCAGCGGTTCACCAAAAGAACCTTTCTTTCCTTCATTGGTCATAACCTTGTGATGCCTACACTCTCCAGGGCCACTCAGCCTTTCATGGTCTGCATAGATTAGCCAATTAGCTACAAAATTTTTCCCTCCACGAGCATCAATCCAAGCACGGCCTTCTATAGACTTCGTTACGGGATTACCGACTCTGGTAGACCTACTGCTCTGGGTTCTGACTCATTGAATCTTGCCTTACCAGAGACCATCTTGAAAGTTCTGCAGGGCCTCTTGCAGAACCCTTGTTGTTTGAGTGCTTAGCCAAGTAAAATCTGCTCTAGTGGATAACTCTGGAGTCTCAAATGCTTTGTGCGGTGATTGAACCCGCACCGTATTAATTATGATCATGAATAACGTATGGCTGAAAAATGTAGGCTATTTTCTAGACAGATGGCCCAAATGGACTGTTATTTTATGTAATACAAAAAATTTAAGCATCGATCCTGGTTTGTGATCTTAGATTTTTCACCCGGCACTTATCATTTGATTTGTGATGGTGTCAGCTAAAATAAAGGTGATGCAAGCTTCTTGTCAATGAAAATTTGCATGCATGTGATGCAAATCATGAAAAAAAAATTTAGGTTCCAATCAAACGAAACAGGTGTTGCACTGTTTCTGTTGAGTCGATATATCAGAGTACTAAATTTGATGCAGTTTAGTTGGTTGCTGTGTGTTTTTTAACTGGGCCTTTATGTTTTTGCCTAACATATTGTTTCTTTCCACAACTCGAGCAATAAGAGTTTTAAAAAAAATTATGTACAACAAATCAAATATGGCAGTTTTGTTAATTGATAAAAAGAATAGGGCTCTCAACTCAACAAGTACGTTCAAACTGAGTAAAAGAGGCAATTGGATCACATAAAATACAATTCTAATAGGGAGATAAGTGGAAATAAAACCTCAAGCAAATATATGTAGTCAGTCGGTCTAAGTGCCGATTCTGAGAGTACAACTCCTATGTATTGCCGCATCCCCTCCTTAATTGGTATTTTAAACACTAGGTGTCCCATGTTGTTGCATGGGCTACCAGCAAGCGGTTAAACATAACAAAGATATATGATAAAGTTGGGCCTTTTCGACCTGGTTGACAAGCACGAAGTACGTGATGCTCTACAACCAACTGCTGCAATATCGAAAGCATGTCAGAACACATAATAAATAAATAAGAGGGTAATGGACAGCTCCAATGTAATCCCATGATAGGCCTAAATCAAGAAGAGGTGAACTATTGATGAGGAGAGCAAATGTTGAGTTTGTAGCACATGCCTTTACCCAAAGCAATAAATGTAGGATGGAATTTGAAATGACCAAGTACCGATAATGCAAAATTCCACGGCCATTTCTTCTTTTTTTTTTTGTTTTTATTTTAAAATGCCTGAGTCGAAACTAATGCTCTCTCTTCATAGCATAAGTCAAACTTTCTCCTACCATGGCCTATAGTCGGTCGGACTATAATCATGTAATGGAATAATCCTGCATTCCTGCATTTGGACGTCCGTCCGCAAGCGCGAGCCTACACGCGAGCATCACGCTGCTCCCTCTCACGAGGCAGGCAAGAGGCCCACCTTAAACAAAAACCCGCTGCTTCCCGCGCGGTGTTTTTTTTGTTTTTCTTTCTTTTTTATGGTCCGCGCAGGTTTGTTGGGCCGGGACGGAAGGACACGGGTCTTCACATAATTTTATGCACGTATCGTTATCCGTACTAGATGATCACAGCCGTCCGTGCTATTTCTTCGTGCAATACACTTGATCTTTACGTGGAGCCCGTAACGGCAGTCCGATGATCTCTCTTCAGGCCCCCGTTCCTTCTTCCTCAGGAAAGAGATAAAAAGAATTCTTTTTTTCTCTCAACTCGGCAATCGTGACCCCAAAAGCAGTTGAAGAAGAAGAAGAAGAAGAAGAAGGGATCGTAGATGAGCAAGGGAGATGAAGCGGCGCGCCGCCGGAGCATCGCGAACGAGTTCCGGAAGAAGCTCCTCCATAACAAGGAGCTCGATTCCAGGATTCGCACAGGTGCGCCTCTTTCCCCTCCTGGATTCCCACCTCTTGATCCCAGCCCTAGGGCTTGTCTTTCTTATCAAAAAATGTTTTTTCTTTTGCTATTCTTGCTGTTCTGGCGAGGGTTTTGCGATGGGATCTTAGTTAGGGTTTTGATTTCAGTGTTACGGGGGTTCGCGGGGCGTTGGTGGGAAGGGAGATCCACGTGTGATCTTGGTGTTTGGAGGCTGTCAGGGGTTATGAGTGTTTCAATTCGTGGGAAGGATTACGCAATGTGTTATCCTCCGGTGGGACTAGCTGATGAATTTTGACGAGGTTCGGCTGTAGGTATTACAAAGAAAAAGTAAGATGATCCCGGATTATGATGAGGATGTTGGTGATGCTCTTTCCACACATCTGTTTATGAGGGTCGAATTTGATAGTCTTCACATCATTCGCAATGTGGATTTAACAATTTTTCTAGTAAATTTATCATTCTTGAAGAACATTTTGAGTTTGGTGTGGCTGAATGGGTTCATAGAGATGCAATTTCAGTGTTTCATGATCTACTTTATGGAGAAAAGTATGTAAATTTTGCAAATGTATTCTGGTGGACAGCCTTTTGAGAAAGTGTCCTACTCAATATTTTTAAAGTCTATGTAGCTCATGCTGCAATTGTTGCTTATGTATGGGCATGTAGTATGTTGGAATCTTTTTTGCCTAGTATTAATTGGAGCCTTTTGTAGTCTTGTGTCCCTTACTCCAAAGTGCTTATTGGTTTGGGAATTTTTCACAAGTTTATACATTTCTGGTGGTTGGTTTGCATGAGAACATGATTCTTTTGCTGGAGTGTCTAGGAAGAATTGGACACGTGAAAAGTAAATAATATAGCGTTTCTAAGCATCTCAATCTTATTGCCTCATGTTTTTGAATTTTGGAGTCTGTATGGCTACTTATGCTTATGATGAAATTAAGCAGCATGCCACTTATCTCCAAGGTTGATGCTTACTTATCTTTTGGTTCTCTGTAATGATATAACTTGCTTAACTCTTTGGTGATATGAGACTTGGCTTGGAAGCTTGCGACTGGAAAAATGTAACCGAATCCCACATGTAGCAATACAAGCTATTTAGGAGCACTGTCATGAAGTTCCATAGGAGGTGCAAGTACCACTGCAAGCTGCTATTTTGGTCTTAAAAGTAAACATGCTTCATTGATCTTGTTTAGGATCGTGATTGGAGACAAAGCCTTGATTTATGTTTTTTGGCCCATGTGTTGATAGGGCTGCAACCTGGTTGAGCCTCTCTGAATTTGAACTCAACCCTGCTGGTAAGACTTGACCCTACCTCACTCCCTTAACCAATTAAAGTTCAGGTCTGTTTTTATTTCTGGACTCATATTTAAATTGTCGCTGGATCCAGTTCACCAATGACATGACTTTATGAAACTTGATATTTGTCCTAGAACCACAATGATTTAATCAAGCAAAGTGCCAATCTAAATTTGAAGGTTCTTGAGTATTGATGATTACTTATTCGACAAATGTATGTAATGAATCAAAAAAATGTAGAGTAAAATTTGTCCTTCTTTCAAGCTAAATAAAGGAAAATTGTTTAATTCAGAGATTACCTGTTTATTTTTGTTAGAACATTCCCACTTTCTTTTTTTCTTTTTTTTTTTTTTGAGAGAGAAAGAGATGGAAACCCACCCGCACTATAATCATCCAGGTCTAAGTTTTGCGAGATGCATCACTCATGAATCAAACCTCAAACCTTTGATTGCCAAGTAGAGGGGTGTGACTATCGGGACAAATCATACCTCAGGAATCTTGACAAGTTTTAAACTAATTAGCGGTTCACAGCACGACCACAACGATCATTTTAACCAAGAGCTCTTCTTTCATGATATGTGCTAGAAACAAAAGAAATGTTCCTTCCAAGAGAAGGATGGATTCAAGGGAAATCCATAAATATTTGTAAATTCTCACTATATAGTTGTACATTATCAATCAAATTATGTCTGATTAGTCAACAAAGGACCTGTACTCCCCAGAAATACTTATCAATTTCTTTTCTCCTTTTTTCATGCAGAGTATCATCTAGCTAGGCTTTTTTATTGTCATTTTTACTGCAGTGGCAATCTTGATCATTTTATCGTATTTTTGGGCATATCATCAAGATTAAATGATCAAAACATTGAATCAGAGGCAGTTGAACATGGCAAAATCCTCTTTTTCCTCTCCTTTTTTTTTTCCTTTAACAAGCTGATGAATTCTGAAAAAAATTACTGGGTTACAATGTGATGAGATTGTCTTATCAATACTATGTTTTGAATAGGTATGACACTGCCTTTCTCATGATTAACTGTGAAATTATTGCCAGGAACGTTGCATGGTGGGATCTCCTTGAGCACCTACGCAATCTTAAGTTTCCTTTCTTATCAGATCATAGGTATGTAATACCTTATGCCTTGGAAAACAGAAAACCTTTCTCGTTGACAGTATATTAATGGCGACCTACTTACTAATTGCTCTGGTCATTTTAAGTATTTTGAATTGGAAAAACATGAACTAGTTTGGCTGACATGGACATTGCACAACCATGAGACCCTTTTTTCCTTTTGTTTTCACAGATATTTCAGCCACTGATTTGCCAATGATACATTAGTGGATGATAATATGTATTTGAGGGGACTACGATTATATTTTGATGGTATATCTGAAATATTGACTGATACCCTGGGTAGCTTGACCAATCTCAGTGTATTACCATCATGTCTGGTAGTTTGTGTTATGATATGTAGCAGATGATTTAGATAATCTGGCTACAATCAGTCAGGATGGTGCTAGCAAGTGCCTATGTTTGTGTGCAGAACCAAAATCAATTAAAGAAGGTCCAAATGTGGACATAGATATGCCTGGAAAATCCATTTTTAGGTCCGAGCCAGGTTAATGTTGAGCTTATGCAGGCTCAGAAGATGGTTGCATTCCTTCTAGATCTAGATATTGCGATTAAGTATCCTAAGAAAGCAATGCATCCTTCTTTTCTTTTCTTTACTTTTTTTTGTCTGCAGATATCTGCGAACAAAGATATTCATTTTATTTTATATATCTGATATGCTATTGCTTTTTGACAGCCATATTTTTACATCTACAACTTGCTGTCTCGGTTGTGATGCCAAGTTCTAATTGTTACGCACTTGACAACAGCAGTCGGCTTGTTGATTTTGTATCCATTTTTCTTGTCTATGTTCAAAATTCATGCACACGAATCCACATATCATCAGACGAGATTGATGTATCCTAAGCTGCTACTCAGACAGACTGGATAGGCCATGTCTTTGAGCATGAAGGGAAGGTATTAATCAGAAACTTATCCATGAAGAATTTATTTTTGTGCATGTTTTACTGTTTGTATTCCAAGGTGAGGTGTTATATTGATCCTGCTTAGCATCATATTTTTGTTCATTGGGGACTTAAATTTTTGAAAATCCCTTGTTTAGCTTGAAACTTTCTTTTTGTTCCTTTCTTTCTATGTCTTTTTTTTGATGTTTGTAAACTGTATGCTGAAGGTGATGCATAATTTCCTTTGAGTGACAACATATATGAAATTAAGTTTCTTTTGAACTTAGAGAAAGGCATAAAAAGGGTGGCGCGGACTAATGCATGAGGCTTCCGCCATTGTAGAGTCTAGGGAGGGTCTGATTTACGCTGCCTTACCCTGTGTGCAGAAAGACCATTTCTATATTTCAAACCCGTGATAGAATGTTGCACTAAGGCTCACAACTCAGGAGAACGTGTACTATCTACAAATATTGATGTATTTGGCATCCGGGATTTGAGAGATTTTGATGTGATTTTCTTGTCGAAGTCATGGTGGAGTTTTGGCAAGGAAGAACATAGGTCTTTCAACGGAAAAAACTTGTTACTAAAACATAGTTTCTTTTAGGCAACTAGGAGTTTTTGGTATGATGGTAGTTGGCATCCTTTTTTGTTCTATTGGTGAATATTTCTTTCTTTCTTTTTTCTTATTTTATTGTTTGTGCATGTGCGTGCATGTGGATTTATGTTACTGAATAGTTTCTTCTAGTGCGTTTGTTTTGACAACTGAATTCCAGGAAAATTTGTTAAAGGTTATATTATTTTGCATTCTACTGTAACAGCTACGTTCCAGGAAAATTGCAACTATTCTGAGTTTTGGCATGCATGGACATATAAGGACGTGTAACTTATCAAGAGAAACACTTGAGATTTGCTGTGATAGAGAAACCTAGTCAATATTTTGACGGTTTCTTAGTTCATATTAAAGTTTCAATTTTTACAACCTTCATTTTCCAGAGTAAGCATGGGGGTGCTAATGAACATAACTTATGTGTTTTACTTTGTAATGCTCCTCTTCTGAACCATACACTAACATTGCATAGCACATCATATGATAATCAATAAAATATGTTTGGGAGAAAACTATAAGAACAAAAAAGAAACTTTTAGGAGCTTAAGTTACATAGAGAAAACAAACTAGAATTTCTTCTGAAAGTAGGCACAATGAACTTGTCAGGGTCATTTTCTCTCAAAGAATTTTTTTTACCAAAACCCCTTCCCCTCTTAGTTATTTTCTCTCTTTGTAAGACTGCAGATATATTAGTTAATATAATTAGAGCTCCTTTTTGTGGGGGCAATTATCAAAGTTCTAATGTTTGATTATTGATGTAATGAAACAAGCACATTAGACAAGAAACCATAGTGCCTTTTTGATTGCTAATAGGGATCGATTGGGTTGTTCCAGGAAGAAGACCCAACCAATATTTTTTTCAGGCCCACAATTTTTAGCTTAAAAAATATCTAATTATCCAGTGCATTTTAAGATAAATACTCTTTAAGTTGTGCATTTTTTGAGATGTTGTGAATCACATTTGATTTAGTTGTTGTGTCAAATTTGTTCATGTCAGTTTAGTTTTGCTAAATGCATGGCATACTTGGCTGAAAACATAAAGTCTGAGATGGTAACATAGACTCAAAACATGAGTCTAGGTTAGTTCACATCAGGTTGATAAGCTAGGTTTGGAGCTAATGTATTATCCAACTCACTTGCACCCTTGATAGTAAGGGTTATACATGCTTGCATAACATGTCAAGTTATATACAATTTTGATATGTGCTAGTTCCTTATTATCTCTTTTGCTCTCTCTCTCTTTCTCTCTCACGAATAACATAAGTTAAGGGCCAGTGAGCAAGTTTGATTTCATTCTGGGAAGGCTTTTCAAATATGGAGCTTTTTTACTCTTTGGTCATGGATGATGCTATAAGTTAGTTTAGCTTGTGAGCTAGTGTAATTCCTTTATCATATCAATGAAATTGCTTAAATATTTAGCTCTATGTCTAATAAGTTGATGTCATCTCATGCGAGACTTTAGCTATATTCTTATGTATGCTCTTTTTGGAAATGCCTGTCTTGCTGTATTTAGGGGAATAGTGCATGATCATCATGTGAAGGTGATTGAGCTATTTTGGAGTGAACTTGTTGATAATGTTATCAAATTTGTATCATGTTTTGTCTTGTAAGGGCTAAACACTTCTCTTTTTTATGATTGGGAAAAGAGATCTTATTATGGAATGAAGCAGCGAGCTCTGAGAATCGTCTTTTATACCCTTTTTTCTGTGGAAAGTTTGGTTGCTCCAGTTGTGTTCAAAGTGGCATATAAGCATGTTAGGAGGAAGACTAGTTCCACCATGAGTAGGGATGCAAAGATCTATGAATTGACCTCTTTCATGTTTCTTTTCTTTCATTTTTGTTTTCCATGCGATGATTTATCAGATCATGTTTACTTCAGATTAAATAGTCCTTGTTTGAAGTTACGGTGATACATTTCAAATAGAATGCATATTAGTTTGTTGAGACTTATAATGGGCATAAGCTACAAATTTGCATCTGTGGATTACTGTGAACTTAGAGACTGTCTCAATTATTAAACAGGATGCTGATTTGGTTGTCCGGTTCTGTAAGGATGTGGAGAGCCGATCTCAAGCGGTATGGCATATAACCTTTTCTATATTGTATTGGATGCTCCTGTGATTAGTGCTAAAAAGATGTTTCTTTACCGTTTTTCCCCTGTGTGGTTTTCCATGTACTTATCCAGCCAAACCATTCTCAGTATTGGGTACTAACTAGCATGCAATGTCAACTCGCTTGGCATTATGCTGTCTTGCAAGTGCTGGGATCTCTTAAGCACACGGAGATGTTCTGTCTGCTTGTCAACTTAAGTGAATGCTTATGGAAAAATATGTGAAATATAGAAATCTCGTATCTTCACTGAATTCTATCAAGGATGACATTGTGCACAAAATTTCATTTATTTTTTTGTCTTCATTCTCTCAATATCGTATCTTGTATGTTTTTCAGTTGGTTGTGGTTAAATTTGGAGACCATTTTGTAATTACTACAAGAAACATACAACTTTGCTCTACGGTTTTAAAAGATTGTTGCCTCTTTAAATTGAAGAACATCATGGAATTAGTTTTAGGCTTTAGCAACCTATTGTGAGATAGATACCCCTGAAATATAATTGACTTAGTTAATTATATTATAAGAGAAGCAAATGACAAAACCAACCAAAAGGAGGAAGTATTATTATTATTATTATTTTGATGGGGGGCACTAGTCCAACAAGAAAGCCTTACAATGTAGCAGGTGACAACACCTTTTAACATATGCATAATTGTTGGCATTTTACTTTTGATTTTATCATCATCTTTCATGGATGAAACTTTTCAATGAGGCAATATGGTGCTGTACAATTTCTTGCAATGCCAAAGTGTGTAAAGGGAGGAAAAAAAAGGTGTGAAGAGCTACAAGTTTAAATGAAAAATTGTAGTTTCCTCATACTTGTGTACAATTTCTTGCAATGCCAAAGTGTGTAAAGGGAGGAAAAAAAAGGTGTGAAGAGCTACAAGTTTAAATGAAAA
>JAOXJJ010000316.1:8534185-8568682 GCA_025769935.1 Phoenix roebelenii | reverse complement strand
GCACGCTCTCTTGTTCTCTTCTTCTTCCCCGGCTCCGACGGGAAAGAGTGTTCCAGTTCGGTACTGGTTTAAACAGGTCCGAACCGGAACCGTGCTGGTCCAGTAGGCAACCGGTATACCTACCAGTACCGGTACAGCAAATCTTGATCCCACATCTTAGCAGCTTCAGATTTAGATTGTGATGGTTTCCCAGTGGAATTTTACATTAGGAGATAGGTTATTCTACTTAAGGTGTTTCAGCCAATTCAGAATCTTGGTCTCACTCCTGCACCCACCCATTCTAATGCTTCCAACTCATTTTAATCAAGTATGTTCTTCTTCCAACATTATTTAATCAAATTTAATATAGTTCAATACCATATGTCACATCGATAGTTCATCTTTCTTTTTTTAATATCCATAATTTTATTTTCTTAAAAATTTTAAAGGGTTGTAGTTATATCATTTTCTAAAATGTAATGAGATCTAACATATAATCTTCCTAGGCACTTCCACTCCCCTTTTCTTCCCTTTTAAGCTCCACTTCCACGCCGCTGAAGTAGCTAACGTCTTTAGCAAAAAAAAAAAAAAAAAGAGTAGCTAACCAAGGCAATTCGGGTCCAGATTTGTCACTAGCTCTTCAATATATATGTTCATCTTAAGTCGCCTAGCATGTATTACTTTCCACAATTAACAATCAATGATACCAGAATAATCAAAATCATACGTAGAGCTACTAATGGACTTGGCTTATGCCACTCACCATAAGTTCAATCTTGGCCTGGATTAAATGAAGGCAGGCTATACCTGGCCTGGCCCTGAAATTCAATTGTTTTTTTAGGGTTTAGCCCTAGGCATGGCCTGGCCCTAAATGACTAGACGCAAGCCTGATTCGGCCCAAGGCCTAATTACAATTTCCATAGATAGATTCATATCTGAAAGAAGTTGAAAATAAGTTCTTTCAAAATTGACTATTTGTTCTTCTGTTAGAGGTGCTGCAGAAATGTCTGTGATCAAGTAAATAGCTGTACGAACGAATGGACCGGATCAAAAATGGAAAGATTTGTACAAGTTAAACATTTCGTCAACAATCATTGCTCATCTCTCCAAAACCTATTGATAAGAAATGCATTGAAGTGTATTAAATAATAAAACCTTTCACATATTTGTTAACATAGTGTAGGATGATTGATTCCATTTCAATGATTATTTGGTTTGCCTTGCATTCTCACTAAGGCAATAGGTCGCCAGGTAGGTCACAATTTGACTTTCATTTCTTTGTATAAGGCAAAGTTCTTCCTCTTCCAATCTTGTATAAGACCCAATTACTTTTTTGATATGTTCATTTACTTCTCACTAGATTTTTTTTTAATCTTTTACTAGACCACCGGACCTCCAATCTTCAAACCATTATCCTATCCCTACTTCTAATCTTGCCTCAAAACAGTTCCCAAAGAATATTGGCTTAAATCTTGTAGAGACCAGCCTAAACACCACCATAATCCTCTCTCCTTTGCTGCCCATTGCATCATGTAGTATTCGTCGCTGCCCACATCCCACTAGATGCTCTCCCTCGCTGCATGTTGCCCACCATGTCCTCTCCACTGCTGCTTTCAACTCACTGCATCACCTTTCATTTCTTTGAAGGTGGAGAAGAATAGATCTCACAACCTCACAAATTTTCTTTGATAGTGGCATACAGCAGCAGCAGTAGCAGCAGCTATGTACAGCGGTTATGGGTCGTGGCATTGGGCATGAACACAAAGAGAAAAGAGGGGAGAGGAAGGGAAGGGATTAGGAGTTAAAGAGTATCGGGTTCAAAAGTGTAAAACGTCTCGGTTTATAAGGCCAACAAGCTGTTTGTTCCAAACCAAAGTCAAGCTTAAGCCTGCCCACATCAAGCCCAAAACAAGTTCGAGCCCAAATTTTGAGGCTTGGGCTCAAGCCCACGGCCCATCTTGAGCCCAAAGCCAGCCAAGCCCAGTGAGTCCATGCCTAGCTCCAGCCATGAGCAACCTAAATCATGAATTGTTAATCCATAGCAAACTATATTTTTTTCTGTTTTCTTGATCTAAGCCTACAAGGTAGAGGTCTGATGTTATCTTAACCATTCATCAAAAGCATGTAAAATATTGAAATAAATGCAAGAGCATTCCAGTTTAAATAACATTAAAGGAAGTGCTAAATAGAAATGCTTGGCTAATAAGGATTCAGAAAACCAACCACAAATAGTTAGGGCTAGGCTTAATTCTATGGTTAACTTCAACATCAAAACAAGGCAATTACAAATTAAAGATTATGCTTGTTTGTAGAACTGTCATGTTTCTGATGTAGCCACTGTTAAGCGAGTTGAGTCTACAGGTTAGTTAAATTTTCAGATACAGCAATCATTAGTGTTTTGAGAAAACTTTATCTGAAGAAAAATATTGGTGTAAATATTAGAAATATAATGATCAATTTCCTAACTACCTCCGTGATACCTTTGAGCGATCTTATTTCTTCCTAAACTTTAATAAACTGGACTCAATCAGATTACCGATAAATCTTAAACCTGTTTCTAATGTGCCATTGCATGTACCTGTGTATGCATCTATTATTAGTAAATGACGACCAATTGTCTACATGACAACATTTATCAATCTAACATACAATATAGGGATTTGTCATATACATTGATAAAATACATTATATTTATATGTACTGTGATGCTGTACATATGATACACATCCTAATCATTACTAAGGCTGGTTATCAAGTCATTGACGTTGAAACTGACCATATCCTAACCTAAGAGTCCTCCAGCACGCATGATACAAACTAGAATCAATTAACTAATTGATCCAATCCTGCACCAAACTCAATTGTTTAAGAAAGTATTATCAATATTATTTCTACTCATGCTAGTAGATGACTTAGATAAAAGTGAGATCCTATCCCACAATAATCTGATTGTCTTGTCTTCCAGCAAAAGCATTGTCGTTGCCACTTAAAAACATATTTCTTTGGAGCAATCTACTTAAACAAAGTCAAGCATGATAAATGCATCAAATCAAATCTAGACATCCAATATCATGCATGACCTAATCAAGATTTGTTCTAGGCCTTGGTTCAGAGAAACATGTTAAACCATGTCAACAACTTGGATAAGTTAGCATATTTGATAAGTAAGTATGAACTAAGACATACGCTACTTTTAAGTTGTTTGTCTTGTGATTGCCAAATGTCATGATATATGTTCTTACATCTTGAATTGTTTGTATTCTAACATGCAAAATAATGCTAATTGATACTCTATGGACGCATAGGGCACAAACCATAGATGATGACAGAATGACCAAATATACAAGCTACACAGTACATAAATAATAGAACTGCTGTAAGGTATACAGTTCCAATTGAACAATAAATATAAGGCCATTAGGGTCCACATCAAATTTCTAAACCATCACAATAAAGTTACAATGACATACTAAAAATATCAACATTACCAATCTTTGCAACAAAAAATGGCTGATTTCTCACATACATGCCAAAAAACACCACTGAAGTTAAGTTCAATCAATGTCCCCAGGATTCTCAACTCTTAATAAAAGCCAAGTAATCTGCACATTCCATTCTTAGAATAAGCATCCAAAACTCAGACACGTCAAAATCATGAGTCCAAGCCAGAAGATTCAATTTTTTTTTTAAAAAAAGAAAGAAATGGTAAGCATGATCGCAGCCGTCTCTTATAAAGACATTTTCTTTTTAAAGAGTAGCTGTCTTTGGTTCCATGACCTTAAAATAGTGCTGTCCTACTTGACCAACAAGCTTACATAGCTAAACCTATGCACAAAAAAATTAGAGAAGAAAGTAACCTAGTCAAACTATAATATATGGCAGGGAGTAACAACACATGTCATGACACGAGGAAAAAAAAACTCGTAAATGTACTGTACAGATCAAATAAAACTTATAATTTCAAATATCACTAATATATGATGCATCCTGGTAAGAAAATTACATCAACTGATATAAAATAAGCAAAAATACATGAATATAAGCATTTGCAAATTTAAGTATTCCATCAATATAATAAGGAAAAATCTCGTCAGTATGAAGCTTGACTGAAAGAAAGTCGTGGCAACACATTTCCACTAAGTTGTTACATGCCAAAGATAGTACGAATCAATTATAGCAAGCAATGAGAAAAACACAACGATCAAATCAGGATTTGCACATTTTAACACACGCAACAGAAGAAATAATTCACAGCAACTTTCAGGTCATTAAGGCAGGTTATCCTACCAGATTGACAGACAAGAGATGCCATCCCTGGCATTCCAAGCAAGACGTGAAAGATCATCGACTATCCAATTTGTGAAATTAATCGAAATGCAATAACGAATTTTTAGCAAGCTAATCACCTTCATATGGAGACTGCGTCGGTCCAAGAATCATCACATTAAAATAGCGCATATTGTCCTCTGATGGAGAGGCACTTATGCCAGGAGCTGCAACAGATCACCGCAAGAATTACCCAAAACCCTAGATAAATAAGCGAATCCCCAAGAAAAAACCCAAAAATCCACCGCCCTAAATTTAGCAAAATTGAAAAGCTATTAACATCTTCAAATAACCGCAAGTCTAGTCGAAAACCGGTTTTCCGAAACGATCAGCACGAAATCAAATCACAAATGGCACGACATCGAAAGAGCAATTCAAGATACCTGGCTCGCTGAGGAGGCGCTGCGTTTCCTGCTCCATCACGGGACCCAAGAAACCAGAATCAGAAACAAGAGAAATCCAAAACAAGAATAAATGCGTGAAAACATTTGGGAGATCAAAGCCCCTAGAAACATGCATCAAATCCATTCCCCCATCGAGGTCGAAGGAACAACAAGAATGGACAGTGAAAAGAGAATCGGATCGTAGGCACACCGATGGGGGATTTACCTTGATAATTCGGCGAGGTAGATTGCTGTTCGCCATTCGGGGCCGGAGGTAGGGTTTCCGCTTCTCTCTTTCGGGGGATTGAAGGACGAGAGGAAGAGAGAGAAGAGAAGCGAATCGGTGAGCTAATGGCCCTGAGAGAGAGAAAATCTCGATCGATAGGTTGGGGTTTATAAAGCTTTCCGAATTTATTAATCTCCCTTTTAATCTTTTTAATTTGAATATAAAATTATAACTCTTAAATTCGTAATTTTACTCCGCCTTTACGCAACTCGGCGGTGTAGGCACCATAGGTGAGCACAGGTGAGCTTTAACCGCTGAAGCAGTTTTTCTCCTCTCAGTAAGTCGTCTCCTAGCTGATGAATTTTGTTCGTTCTTTTAACGCTTTTCCATCCAAATATTCGGATCATATGCCATATAAGTCCAAACCAAATTATACGGAGCATACTATACTATATTAGTTCGGTACCAATATCTAATATCGATGACATATAAATATTTAGTATGCTAAAAAAATTTCATATTGTACCGTGTTGGTACCGAGCTAGTGTGGCATCGATATGAAATTTAGTACCAAAATAGCGAACTTTGATTGGAATGTTTCTTCCAACACTTTTTTTTATGACTCCTATTCAATGATAGTTCTTATTTTGGTTATTTTATATAGATTTTATAAAAAATACTGAAATTTAACTTTTTTTTCTCTAAATGTGCAAGACAGCTTTATTTTAAGAAGTGCTTGCTTAACTTACTCTATATAGGGTAGCATGGCTTTTGGGCTTTTCCGTGATCTAGGGCTGGCGAAAAGAGTGATTTAGTCCCCTCAAGTGAGATGAAATATATATCATAAAACAAACTTCTGGCAAGTTATGTTGCACTAAATTTGTAATTGACAATTTCTATGCTTGCATACACCACTGATGTTATGCAACATATACAAAATATGATATGAGAAGGCATGAAGATGACATGCAAATGCTTGCATACAACACTGATGTTACGCAAGCATTTAATGATGCCCATGATATACAAAATATGATATGAGAAGGCATGTAAGATGGCATGCAAGACTTTGAATCAATATATGAACTTAAGGTATTTACCAAAAAATATACAAATTCAAGGCCACACAGAACTTTAGTAAGAAGAGGAATGGGACAGTGTTAGCAATTGCGAGCTACAATTATCATCAAAAAGATATTTTGCAGGCATTGTTTGATAGAGTAAGTAGTATTGTAATTACAGATCCTGAGCTCATAGCGCAAAGATGAATATAAACTACAAATGTCGCATTTCTTTTTCATTTAAACCATCGAAGTTTATGATTATCTAAAATGAAAGTTAATATATCATATTACATTTATCCTGATACTAGCAACAGTGAAAACATATAGATATACAAAATCAAAATCTCGAAATTCTTAAGCAAGTCATGATGTCTCAAAAGATTCATGAATTAGTGGTTGACACTGCAATTGTTGTTTGATTGTTCGAAAGAACTTAAATAATTTAAATAATGGTTTTCCAATCAATCAGATTCTAAAATTATTGTAGTATTGTATGCAGGTGCTTGTGGGGGACAAGCATGCCAAGAAAGCACTCGATTGAGCCTTATTTGGAATCTCCTTCAACTAAGAAAGCATCAAGGTTGAATGTTGTTAGCATAATAAGAATAAAGAAAAAAAGGAGCTTCAGGGAGGGCTAGCGTTAGCCCTACGCCAAAAAGTTCTCTGCTCCCTTTGTGCAAGAAGCAATGGAATAACCGGCTCAAGTTGCCATGTGTTTATGCTCATGATTTCAGACACAAAAAAGACTATTGTGGCTCCTGCAATCTGAAGCTTCTATGTGTGAGGACTTGTACGGGCATGTGTTTAGTCCCATATCAATTATTCGCTGGATAAATCTTGAATACCTATCCAGGATAAAGGAATCCAAATAATACCTTAAAAAAGGTTGTTACACTATGTATAATTACCTACCGGTTCAATAAACAAAATTTCTTATTTATGAAATCAAAATGGCACATAGATGGATCAAGAAGGTTTCCATTTGAGAATTAATGTGGGAAAGAAGCAATCATAACAATTGGTGTTGGTAAGGATTTCAAAAATTATTCATGCCTATAATTGACAGAGGTTGCATTGCAAGATTGAATTTTATGACAATGTGTGAAGTGCTCGATGCTAAAATCTAAACACCAATCTCCATATATGGTATTCTATACATCTTATTATTATAATGGGACAAAAAGTTGTTGCTGGACAGAAATAGTACAATCTTTTCTTTTTTATTTCTTTTTTATACATGGTGTCCGCATTGTCCAAATGAGATGGATGGATACAATATTCAAATTGCACCAACACTGAAGAAATCTTGATATATGATCCTATTGCTTGGACCCATCATTTCATGGCCATAGGAAGCACCGTCAAGGTCACGAAGCAATGGAGGATTAGGCTCCACAATGAGCAACTATTTGTCTTGCCACTCGGAATGAATTTTATTCTTTTTTCTTGGGAAGTTTTTGCGATTCATGTCGATAACCAATGTGCAATGCTGTCCCAGAATCTTTATTCCATATCATTGCAGTTAGGAAAAAATATAGAGATTTTACTCCAAACTCTCTCTCTCTCTCTCTCTCTCTCTCTCTCTCTCTCTCTTTGTGTAAGCATATAATTTTTTCTCCTGTTTTTGGTAAAAATATAAATTTTTCTTTCAAGTGTCCTCTTAAAGCTGATCCCGCAGAGCTTGATGCCTAAAAAGTAAAGAGTTGACTGAACTCTAGTTTTGTATTTCACTGACCAAGGACAGTGGAAGAAATTAAATGTTCACCTATATACAAGAGAAGAAAATCATTGATCTAAACTAAAGCTAGATGGCTTATGAATTAAGCTAATTCAAAATCATTTTAAGTATGACATTATTGAACCAAACCTTAGATTGGTTAAAGAATTAAAATCATTTTGAATATATCCTATTAGCGGATCAAATTGATGATGAGTTGTGAAAATAGAAAGAGATGAGCCAATAGGTAGGTAGGGATGGCAATTGTGGTATACCTAACGGATCTCTAACCCGACCCGAATGAGGCGGGTTTTGCTTGACCCGTTTGGCCATTTAACCTCCGGGTGAGGTATGGGTTCTAAATAAAATACTCAAAGCAGTAACGGATCCAACCTAATGGATCCGATCCAACCTACTTTGTCTACCTAACCTGCACCATCTACTTGACCCATCCCGATCTAACTGTTAGTATTTCAAAAACTGGTTGATGTGTTTATTTAAATCCAAACATGTATTATTGAATTAAATGAATAAATATACCAATACAAAATGTGAAAAAAGATGGTGGTTTACTGCTAACAGCGAGGTGAGCCGTGCCCGTGAGTAGAGGCCAACCGGATGCGGTCTCGTCCGCTCTAGGACCCATTTGGTTCAAGCCTTAGACCAGGCCACATAGCCCGGTTGGCTAACTTGGAGTGGCCAAGCCAGATACAACACAAAAACCACTATTCCAAAGTATGCATGCGGCAATAAGAACTGGAATAGAGACATAGGGAAGGGGCAAAGAGAACTTTAGGGCATGTTTGTAGAGGGAAGTTAGGCTCTAGAACAGAAATAGAAATAAGTGACTCTCATCCCAACAGTTTGATTGGTAGAGTTGTATTCCCATTCTAATTCAGGATGGAATGGAAATGCTCCAATCCTCCAAAATTCGATCTCGATATTTTCTTAGTATTCAAATTTCATTCCAATTTAGATACCGATTCCAGTCACGAATCAAACATATCGAAGAATATAACTATTCTGATTACAGTTCCAACCGCTAACCAAATGCACTCTTAAAGTAATTGGTTTTGTTAAATTTGGGGATTGAATAATGTCCTATATGAAAGTTCGAACAATTGTGATTACGACTTTGATTACAAACTAAACACCCTCTTAAAGTAATTGATTTTGTGAAATTCGGAGGATGAATAATGTCCCATATGAAAGTTAGAAGGATCGGTGATTCGGCTATATGAGTTCCTATTAGGTGAATGCAGGGATTCCTATCTCTGGCATACTGAAGAGCAACAGCAAGGATCTCAGTGGCTGTTGTGGCTGGCAATGAAAAGTGAAATCATGTGTTACAAAAAAAATAAAAGTTCAAGAAAACAAATAATATCTCAGTGGCAAAAAGTGAAATCATGCGTCATAAAATATTGAAAGTTCAAGAAAACGAAGGATACCATTCCGTTGCCAGGACTCAAACCCGGGTCTCTCAGCCAAGTATCCTAACCAACTAGACTACAATAGATTTCGCCTAAATTGATTTGCTTTTTAGATCAGTTCGTTTTCTTCCCTACAGAATGCTCAGCAGTTCCAAAAGCTTCCTTTGAGCTATTCCCCCATTCTCAGATGAGCTGGTGGGACTGCAGTTGGTTCGATCGAGCCTTAAAACCATCATAATGATCATAGTGACATCATAATGGACGTTGGAAACATATTTAGAGCCTTGTGGTTGCACTCCTGTACCATGATTCATGAACAGGAGGATCATCCAGGATGGTTTTCCCAAGCACCTGGCATCGAGAAACTTTTCTTATTTCCATGAAATGATTGCCGATCATGACACCTTACTCCGAAAAAATGACATTACAGGAACTTTTATTTTGGTCGATGAGCCAACATGCTCCCATGCAACAGAGCATTCCCCCCAAAGCCTCAGGTGCTAAATATCGAGGACCAAAAAGCCTGCAACCCTTCCCAAAGTTGGCCCGGCCCAGGCCACTTCCACCCCGAGTCATAATTTAATCCTGTTTGCATCCCAGAGTTGGTCCACCGATTCTGTCATACATGCAGGGAAACCTACGATGTTATAATCTTGACATGAAAAATTCCAATGCTGCATGCTATGGTTTACCCGAACGAGGAGTTTAAACTTCACTTCCATCTACGGCTCATCACGAGCATTCCAGACAAATACAAATCCTATCGCCAGATGGCTGACGAGTGACGATAGGGATCTTCCAAAGGGATGCCTAGCAACAATAAAGCGATCTGCCCTAAAGGACCTTCTTCAGTCGATAAATCACCGTATGCAACAGCACCATAACGAGGGACAAACTATTGCTTCGGAGGATCATTATACCATCAATATCCAGTACAATACTACCTATCAGACATTAAACTTTAGCATCACAAAATCTAGAACCCATCCGTGGGCAAAAAAAACTCCCACCACTACAAGATCTGAAAAGATCATACCTACGCAATCTCACCCCTACATGTGGAGATATTATTTTTGTGTTTTGAACATAATATCTAAATCACAATGAAACAATATTACCATTGCACCAGGATCCACCTTTCTTAAATCATTGAGCAAATCTAGGGATATTTTGAAGCACTGAGCAGCCATATCAATGATTACCAAGATCATCACATTCATCACATTTTCTTAAGCCTAGTCATCACTATGTCAAATCCTGGTGAGCTCTTTTATAGTCTCTCTCCACTTCTTTCACTAACCAGAATAAGGTCAGCCAGCAGTTCAAATTAAAGGGGAAAAAATAACCAGACAATGCACATCCTGGAAAAAAAAAAAAACTGAGCTAAAGAGGTGTTCCTTCGCTCGACACCAATTAATGCAATAACTCTTGAAAGCAGTCACACCATATCACCAATATTTTAAGTTGTGAAGCATTGGAATGATGGGATGACAGGTAGAAGGAACACAATCTTCAGACGCCAACTTACATATATGTCCGACTAGCAACTGAAGCCCATAAAAACAAGCACAAGAACAAGGTAGATGCTTGAAAACTCAACTAACAGAACAAAATCACCAAGGATGTCTTCAGAATCCTCATCCTGTTCTACTTCATCACCGCTTGCAATTGGTCCACTTCACTGTGAAAATTTTTATACAATAATTTTAGTTCAGCTTATGGAACAATCTCTGCTTCAGCAAAAGAGTAAGTTAATCATCTAATCTTTATGACTCAAAAGAATTCTTTTGCTATCAATTACAGAAACCAACCTGAGCATCTTCAGTTGCATTAGCCTTTCCAGCCCCATCCTTAGTAGCATCTTCTGCTGCAGCCCAATTTTGAGCATATCATTATAAAAGCATCTTCCAATAGTGGAAAGCATAAAAATTTGTAGTAGTTTCCTTAGGTATGTCAAAAGGTTGAGCCAAAAAGTTGAGAGAGAAAGACATACAAGGTTAAAGGAGGAAATCTCCAATTTTCTAGTCATATTCTTTATGTAACATGAATGAACAAAACATTGGACAAGAATATAGATTATAGAAGATACCAAGGAACACACAACAAACATCATGTCTAGGTTACAGCAATAACATGCAAGAATCTTCGGAAGTGAAATGAGGTAAAATGGCATCACAATAGATTACAAAGAGTCATCAGTAGAATGGGAGATTTGTGTCCATTCTATCTACTGGGGATCAGGATGAGGGAGGGTGGGGGGGTGGGGTGGAGGAACAGGACTCCACTTCTACCTGACATACACTACATGTTGCAAAGTGACCTGTTGCATAAAATGCATTCCGTTTTCACAGAGCAATTTCTTTAATATGCCTTTATTTATATATTATTTCTATGTGGCTGATTATTTTTTGTTTGCAGATGTTCCTGTATCTTTATTTATTATTTATTTTATTATGCTCTGAAGTTTACATAGATGCTCCTATGTTTTCTTTGAAATAGGGTTCTTGTGGAACTTGCAATTCCATGTGTCAAACATGGTTCTCGAGTATTTAAGGGTTTTACCGTTGGGTTTCATCCTCGATCATGGGAAGTTGTAAGAAAGATATTTTGCCTGTTCTCTTCGAGGATTTTGATTTCAGCTGATTGGGTTTTCATTTTGAAAGAATTATTTGTTTGACTTTTGGTTTTAGGTTTACAATGGAATGACTCAACTAGGTTTCGAGAAACCTCATCATGAATTCAGGTGTGGTATTTCTCATGGTATTTCCTGTTTTAATTTTATAAATGCTCTTGAGCATCTAAAATCTTAATTGTCAATAATTTTTTCATTTGTGTTTATATATTCTTACTTTAGTTTTCCTCCTGATTTAATATAAATTCATGTAATGCATATTTTACTGGCATCTTGTTGAGTAAAATAGATATTTGGCATACATATGATAATATGTTCTAGAGTACAAGCTAGTATATTCTTAAATAAAATTAGGATGCAATGAGAAGTTCAGTACATAAGCTGTTCTTAATTTAAGATTTTCAAATTGTGAGAGACCTAAAGTGGTGTTAGGTGGCCATTAATTTTAACTACTATGATAGGTTGTTCCTCTTGAAGATCCAAGCACAAACATGTGAATGAGGACACAGTGGCATGATGCATTACCAAAGCAAAATTTGTTTTATTTCCTACGTTTCTCTATCAATTGAGGGTATCTATTATTTTTTAAGTTTCCTCATGCATGGTCATGGTTACGTATGGTGAATTTATGTCAATTTTTTAGTTCTGCATTCTCAATGTTTAGAATTTAAACTAGAGTAGACTTAGGGCTTGTTTGGCATGGCTTTTATTTCTTATGTTTTTAAATTTTAAAACAAAATCATAGAAACGAGACAAAAAATAATTTTTATGCTACTGTTTTTATTTTCTATTTTTCGAAAACTGTTTTCATTATTTCTAGAAAAATGGAAATAAGAAATTCTTACTTTTAGTATTTTTAAGAACAAGAAATTCTTACGATATTTATTAACCTTTATTAATAATGAAAAACATCTTTGATTAGATTGGGATCCCAATCATTAGTACTTCCTCTAATGTGCATTAATGATCCAGGAGGATCACCCAGCTTAATATGGACACCTTTGGCCACTACTGGTAGGGCTAGATATGGTCTAGGAGCGAGATCTACCACATTGATATGATCTTTTTTTTTTTCAAATTGGATGACTTTTCGAGATCTATGATGTAGCATCAATCCTCTAGGGGGTTGAAATGGACCGAAATTCCATCTATTGGGCTTCGAAACGGGTTGGTCAAAATTGAAAATTTTTCTTTTAAGAAAGATTTTAACCGAGTATATCTCTCAATCCAAGAAGAATTAGATGGAGCAACAAAAGTAAAGTTGATGCAGGAGTTAAGATTTACCTCCTGCAAGATTTTAGATTTTTCTTGTTTATTTCTACTCGTCTTGTTTATTTTTGAAAAGCTAGTTCTGAGGGGAATCCGATCCGAATTGTGCAAGGGAAGATCTTATTATTATTATAGGTAGAGGCTATATACCTCAATTTTTGGAGTCATCAATTGATCATCAATGAAAGAAATGAGGGCCCAAACCCTACTTTCGCTATTTGTCCATCTTTTTCTAAATTTCTTTTTAAGAGATTCGAGTTTAGTAGGTTGAGGGAGTTTTTCCTTCTTCTTGATTGGATCAATTAAACATGCCCATCATTAATGTACTTTCTGGGGCATGATTTTACCTCGACACATGAATTAGTTTTATTGAAATAACTCCCATTTGTCTCTTGTTTTTTTTTTTTTTTAAAGCAGAATGAGACTTTTGTGGTATTTAACTTCAATGAATTATATCCTTGAACAATTGATGGATCATTATCTACTAATGTATGATGTCAAAAACTAACAAATTACCAGAATCATGTAACAGTAGTCATAGCTTCCGCAAGAATCAAAGGAATGGCAAATCCATATAAAATCTATATTTCATAAATATCACCACATATATAATGACTCTATGGAAGAAAAGATTTACCAAATATATTTTATGGAGTGGAAACTGCTCATTGAAAGTAAAAAAATTAGTTCTTACAGGTAAATGCTCAATACTCAAGCAGGCTACAAATTTCATCATGAAGTGCTTTTTGTCAGAAGGATCCCGAAAATAAAAAAAATATTATCTTTAAAAAGTTGCAGATGGATTCTTTTTCCCTTCCAAAGCTTATTATGTGTCTGGCACATGGTGATGTTACTCTTAAGATAGCACTTCAATGTTCCCAAATAAAAAATAGGGTGAAGCTTTAGTGCCCAAGAAATTATCTGTTTCTTTAAGCACCTGAGTTGATTTGGGTTACACTGCACAAGCTTATAAATGTTCAACAAGACGATGTATTTTCTGGATGAAATGGATCTGTGTCTCCTGGAACCGGTCCATCACTTGAACATTTTGACACCATTTTGGTAATTTTCATAATACAAAACATGTCATCCAAAATGAATTGCTTCTTATGAATATTTAAACCATTATATATTTGATTTACCATTTGGAATGTATAAACTTTGTTGTATAAGGGCTGAATTTGTAAACAGAACATTGGCAGCCACTTACTAACAATGAACAGTTAGTGTAATTAACAATGAAAATAAATTTATTAATATGCCTTGTGTGCTTAAGATTGAGTCTAAAATTGGTGTAAAAGGAATATATTTTATGGTAAAAACAATCATTTGATTATGATGTGCATGCGAATGCATTCAGGTATATCTTCTGTTTCAAAAACCTGACCTATATCTGCAAGCTCATTTCTGCCAAAAGAGATTGACTGACGCATGCTGTTTTGGGTTCTTTGTAGAGATTTAATTTGTCCACGACTGTGTGCTACTAAATTCGTTACTCTGCTTGAATATTTTGGCATGGAAGAAAAAAGAATTATCTGTGCCTAATTAAAATTTGCATGAGAAGATTTGCACTGCTTATGTTAAGTCCTTGCACTGTCATCTTTCTCACCTGACTTATTATGGATTTTGTAAATAATTCAGTTTTGGAACAGAGCAGACCCATGTATCTCTTTATCTAACTGCGGTATCTGCTCTTTCAGGTCTTGTCAGGAAACCAGTTTTGAAGGTACGCATACTTTAGTACGGGCCTGTGGATGGCAAGCCTTGTTTGTAACTATTTTTCTGCTTGTGCAGGTTTACCCAGACAAAGGTTTAGAGGTAAGGTTGTCAGGCTCAGCAGCAAGTGGCAGTGCCCCAACAACTTTGTCTCCTACAATTCTGAACATAGACTGGAGATGTATGGGTGATTGTAAGCATATGTTGTCTATACCATCTCTTGAATAATGGACAATTTATAAGAATGTTGTTTGCCCTTTTTGCAGGTGAAATAGCTCGCGGCACTCCTTATGAAATAAACATATCTATCCCGGTGGAGGATTATGATCCTATTGAGTTCACTCTCACTAAGTTATGTGGTTAGTTCTGCTTCTTACCCAAAAATACTGACACCTTCAAACTCTTAGACGACACCTTTTTTTTGTTTTGTTTTTAATGATAAATACTTACCGCATCAAAAGTACAAGGTATGCCAGAAATTTGCAGCAGACAGTTTTCTTTATGTCTGAGCTTGGTACAATCTTGACGTGGATGATTTAGATCTCCATGCCCTGTGTCTTCTTTATGCCTATTATGTGGAAGTTTTCAAGGAACATCTGCATGGAAAAACAACACGTCTAATTCATGATTTTGGTCCGCAGGTAGTTGATAGTTTCCTTAATTTTAGTTCACCTGAGAAGAGAATTCTTTGGAATGTCCCAGAAGTCATTCAATCTGCAATTGCAGGTTATCCTAATTAAGCCTGTTCGTTACTAATGTTGTGTGTTGATGAACCTTTTTCCCTCCCCATTTGCAGGCCTCTTTTGGTTAAATAAAAATTGTTTTCTTGCCTGTTTCTTTTATGGAACTTGTTAAACTTAGAAGTTATTTCAAGATGGTTAAAACATCTCCAAGTTGCAAACTAGACAATAAAGATATAAATGTGGGAGACTGGAACTCAGTTTGTTGGCAATGTGGAAATGTGGAACGAGATTAATATTGTCCTTGGTTTGTACTTGTACACCTTGTACCCTTATCCTATATCAATGTATAACATTGTTAGATGAGAAGTCCTCCATGTGTTCTATGCAAGGTTTGCCATACTGTCCCAAACAAGCCGTGTTGTAACAATAAGGTACCGGTACAATGTTGAGGTTTGATTCAGTATGAGCCGATCCAATCCGTACTAGTTTGAGTTGAGCAAAACCATCCTGAATTGCCCAATACCAACCTATACTACCCAGTTTCAGACAGTGCATACTGTCTGCTGTGCTGATATTGTGCTTCGTATTGGTTGCCCAATGACAGGGGTCGGTACCGTCCTACGTCGTGCCGTGCTGTGCTGGCCCGGTACCGACACAATAGAGGCCGGGGATAGGGAGAACGAGAGAAAAAGAGAGAGTGCTGGGGAGGGAGAGGGAGAGGGAGAGGGAGAGGAAGGAGGAGAGGCCGATGGAGGTTGGGGAGCTGCAGAGGCGGGCCTCCATCTTTGGTCCCCTGTTTTATTCGAAATAGGGGCCCGGAGAGGGCTCCTTTTATTTTTGAGAATTTCCAATAAAAGTTGGCAAAGACCCTGCCTCTGTAGTTCCCCGGCTTTCGCCTCCGCGGCTCTTCGGCCTCCGCCTCCTTTGCGTAAAGGGTCCCCAGTCTCCGCTGGCCCGTCCCGGACGGCCTCTCTCCCTCTCCCTCTCTCCCCCGCTCTCTTTTTCTCTTTTTTCTTCTTCCTCTCCGGCGACGGGGTTTTGGTTTCGTTACCGGAACCATTCCGTTCTGCCACCAATAGGCTCGGGACGTCCCAAATCGAGCGGCTTGGGATGGTTTCGTCGACCATGGTGCATATTGTGCTGTACTAAGTGGTGATGTACCAGTACGATTAAGGTAGTCCAAACCGGACCGAACCATCCGGTTATGCCTGTACCGAGCCAACCTGCTGGAGAATCGGGTCGGTTTGTCTATTAAAATCGGTTCCGGCCCCGAACCGGCCAGAACAGGTTCCGAATCGATCGAAACTGGCCAGAAAAGGTCGGAACTGGCCGGTTTTGTTTGAACTCCATGCGAACCGGGCCCCCTCCCCCTTCTTTTCTGCTTCGTTTAGCCTTAAGATGCCTAAACGGCTCTCCCTCTCTTAATTTGTAAAATCACACTAATTCAGCACGATTGAAGGAAGATCCAAGCCTAAATAAGGTATGCTTTCATTCCTCTATCTCATTTTCTTTATTTGTTTGGGTCTTGAAAAAATAACTCGAAATTTGCAAAATAAGGAGAGATTATGCCAAAATTTTGGATTTGCACTTGAATTTATTATGTTGCAGATTTATGGATGATCTATACCATGATATAAAAATTTTTAATTTTCAGATTATATATATATTAAAAATTAAAAATATTTTCGGATTAAAAATAAAAAAAATATAAAAAATAAAATTAAAAAAGCTGTAAAATCAGAAGCATATTTAGGGCCATGCAAGCTATTCTCCAACAAAATTTGGTGTCCATTTATTCAAGTTTTGATGCGATCATGTGCATAGTGGTCTAGGCCTAAATTTGAAAAAAAATGAAAATTAAGTAGCCTTTGATGCATGTCCATGGGTCTAAAAAATATATGTAGCATCTATTATTGAGTTCTACATAGATCTGAGCCGAAATTTATTTTTTAAATATTTATATTTAAAAGTTATTTTTAAATTTAGAAAATAATTAAAAAATATAATTAATACCAAAAATTTTAAAAATTAGTAGTACATATTACATAATTTAGAAGTATTTTTTGAAGTAGAAAATATATTTTTCTGAATTTATGATATTTAAACATATTGTATAGTTTACGCATGCTATATAGGATAGGAATCACGGTGCACGATCTAGTGGAGCCTGCGAGCATCTGATTGCATATAGGAGACGGGCTCCTTGAGGTCATTCAGGAGGACAACTGCAGATGACCTCGCACGTAGAGTAGGAACCATATATGTATCAGATTTCGAGTCGTATACTAGATTCTATTATCCGCAGCCACAGGCAGCCTATGATCCATACAGATATGAATATGATGCGTTTAAGGCATCTTTCAGTGGCTACTATCCTATGCAATCCGGAGCATCTTACGGGTCGAATTTTGCTGCCAGCTTATTTGGATGGGCTCCTTTACAGTTGTTTTATCAGTCAGTTTATCAGCGAAAGGACATTTGTCGGAGCCAGAGATTCAGCAAAAAATTCGAAGTGCTTATAACCCGGAGTGCGTTCTTTATGGGATGAACATACAAGACTACAATGCCACTTGGTTTGAAGGGTGGGTTGATGTGCTTTTTGATTATGCTAATGATACAGATATCTACGAGAGGCATCGCCACTTGACGAGATTTTAGATATCACTATGTATATTATACTTTAAATATATGTAATTGATTGTATTATTTTATTTTTTTATCTCACTACTTGATTTGAGAATATTTCATGTTGCTTGTTGTAGCATACAATATTTTACTAATTATTTTGTGTTTTGTATCATTTTAAATCAACAAGATGCATTATTTAGGTTAAATTGGTATCATAGAAACCTCAAAAAACATCAAAAAGCATAAAAAAAAATCAAATTAGATTTGAAATCATTGAAAAAGTTGGAGAAGATTGATTACTAATAATTGAACTTGAAAAACTCAAAAAAGACATACCGGTATGGAACTGGCATGTGCGTACCGTGTGTTGATACGATACCAAACCGACCCGTCCGCCGACCGGTACGGGTTCTAGTACGGTTCGGCGGACTTTGAGTACGATTGCATTCTATGACAAACCGGTGATGTACCGGTATGGTTTTTGGTGTTGATTTTGCGAACCTTGTTTTTTTGATTAACTATACTAAAGCAATGCATATGAAACTCCGACAATCATAATGTATTCAAGAATTAGAGCATTGTAAGTAGGTAGTCTGAGATCTGCAAATTTGATTTTTTTTATTTTTTTAAAAAATGATATCTGCCTTCCTTTGCATCAGATATGAAGCATACTGAAACTATTGACATGCTCATAGTTGAACAATTCACTTGATGTTTAAAAAGCTGATGAGTCATTTTGGCACATCTTTCTCAGATTATAAGCAGGGGAGAGAAGGTGAAGCTACAAGAGGTTGGGCCATGTTTGGAGTTCTTTGTTGCATGTAGGTGACTTCAACAATCAGTCTTTAACACTGAAATATTGTTAGATATGTTCAACAATTATCTGTTGAAATTATAACGCTGGTTTCTTGATTGTGCTTTCTAAGTGTCTGCTTTGGCTTTGATACTTGCATAAACTGTTTTTATCCAGCTTCATTGTTTTATTGAGTATATTTTGCTGTGGAGGATTTATCTACAAGACACGCATAGGACATCAGGTTGGTTTGCTTTGAGTTTAAACTAGTGCTATCTGAAGAATATGATTAGGCATTTTTCTTTGAGATAGAATGAATGATCTTTTTTGAATGTTTTTATGCAGCATGGTCTTGATGCCTTGCCTGGAATGACCATTCTATCTGCCTGTTTGGAAGCTGTTGGTTACCTATACTTCTTTTAGCCCTTGCTTATGTTCGCTATTGAACTTTTCTATTCATTCATTAGAATTTCAGTGAAGGCCTGATGGTTTGCTGAAAATCAAACTAGGTGTCTGGACCACAGGGCTACAGACTAGGAGAGGATGTCAATGCTAATTTCATAAACCAAGCATCTTGGGAACGTGCATCTGGTTCTGCACAGGGAACACAAAGGACAGTTGAGAGGAGATACGGGTCAATCTGATAGAGTATATGCATTAATTCTGTTAGTATTATCTCACTCCATTTCTCATATACATTTTTATAGAACCACCTGTTAGCATTTTGGTTATTGCTGATTCTTATTCCTATTGTTCATGCTGTTCATTGGCATTGTTTTAATTAGAAAGACCGTTACTTGGCTTAAGTGGCTTAGGAAGGTGCCAGTTCTAGGATTTCTTTTTTTTTCTGAAGTACACGTAAAACATTTAGAACAATAAGCAACAAGAGAGAATCTAGAAGCAACAAAAGGTATGCGAACTGTTGGGTGCATAAGATGTGGATTCATGCTTTCAGTATATTAAATATATAAAATTCAACCTGATTGGTGAAGAATTAGAACAGCTGACTACAAAACTTTAACAAAAAGCACAAATTATCAACTGGTGACTATATTCATTGGAAAGGGTCCAGAAATAAATACTAATTTTGAAGTCACAGTTTTGGGTGTAGATGCCTGTTTATGGTATCATCATTATCCATTATACGAAGAACTAAGTAGAGTTATGAGGGTTCTTGCAGGCATGGCATGGTAATGGACAACAATGATATTGAGGCATAAAAACAAGTGATATCCATCTTGTTTGACAGACAACATGTTGAACACACTTGACCACCATTTGAAGTTAAGATAATGAAGGGAAAGATAAAAGAGAGACCAATGCATACTAATGATCATATTTCTTCTTTGGACCTATGGTAATTCTTCCAAACTTCTCCACTGTAACCAGTGAGAGGACCAGTGTTCCCCACGTTTACCATGGACTTCGCAAACTGGTTGAAAATTCATCTTCTGGGTATTTGTTACCAAATCTATAGTTTTTGCATCATTTCCTGTCAGCAGCACTTCATCTGAACTAGAGAGTCCCTTTCCCCTCGGGATCAGCTTAAAGTAGTAGTTGTCAAATCTGAAAAGACTGAAAAAAATCAAGTGGCATGATGTTGCTATCACCACCCAAGCTTGGACAAACTGATGTCAGACTGTAGTAGAAGCTTTCTCCATAAGGTCTTTCATCTGCTCGATTATTTCCACATTGGTGGTAAAATCTCTGCTTGAAGATCACACATCTTGCCACCCCTGCTGTATATCTTCCAGTCAACATAAAAATGGGCATTAATACAAAATCCAAATTGTAGATGGAAATGAACTAAAATAAGATGTGAAACAATAATTTTACATTTCCGGCCTCATCGGAATTTCTCCATCAAGAGGTTTGGACTAGTTGAATCATGGTTAAAGCAAAGAATAGTTAAGATAAATTGCATTTAGTGGCTGATGTAAATTGTAATAACATTGATGGGATAACTAATCACTGGAAAAAGCTTTATCTTTCTAATTAAGTGGTTTAGAAGCTAGAAAATTAGATAAGTACATAGCATTAATTCAACTTAAGAAAATGTTAACTATCTTTCTAGCACATTAAAATTCATAACCATATTATGGAAATACATATTTGGCTGAAAATTTGTCTGTGGGGATCATGATATGTGTAAGAAAAGAAAGAATATCTTTTCCCCTCTGGTGTTGGTTGACAAACGCACCTCTTTGATAGGGATGATTATTCAGATCACGTTTGTGGGGGCATTTGTACATGGTAAAGTAAGTCTTACTTACATAGAAGGGTAATTCACCAACCCAGTGGAAAGCCTTTGTTGGTCACTGATAAGAAGAAAAGTCGTCATCCATATTCCTGTTTTGAGGAACTAGATGTTGGTAATTGCCTAGTTTAGGTTTGGTTTTAGAACCTTTTCTTTATTGGTGACCCCAGATTCAGTGTAAGAGTCACTATTAAGTTGGCCCAAGCGGAAATTTGGTGATGCCTTACGTTTTCAATGCTTTAGACATTATGCTTTCCTAATTTGATAGAGGAATGAAGACGCCCTTTTAAATAAAATTCTTAAATCATAATAAGTTTTAGACTATATGCATTCTGATCAAATTTTCAAGCAGAAATCACTGTGTGTTTAAATACTGAAGGCTCACCTGAGAGTCCTACAATTCATCTAGCTCTTGCCTGCTGAAGTGTGTCATGAGGTTCTGCAAAGTTGAAGTTTTGGTTTTGGGGGGTGGGGGTGGGGGGTGGTATTTGGTGCTTGAGCCATATACACTTGCCAATTTTGAGTCCCTCCCTCCGAATGGAATATTTCAACTTGGTCCACCACTCTGTGACAGGATTATCAGCGAATCCCTGTCTATAATTTAGCATCATTATAATGAACTTCACAGCTTTTGTTTTGCATGACTGAAAGGGCCTTACATGCTAATTGAGTTATCATTGTGTGATCTGTGAAAATCCCAATTTGGTTTTCAAGAACAATTAATCATATGAGAGAAGCGAATATGCATTGAATTACCATACTTTTAATAATCGTAACTTCAAGTGGTAGTTCCAAGCTAGGATGGAAAAACATGGGGATTAATATTAGGTTGATGGCTAGAGAAGAAGCAGAAATTGATATTATTATTAATAATGTTAAGATTTAGCAGATAAACAAATTTAACCTTTTCTTGTTCAAAAATGTTAAAACTTAGGCCGTGACTAGGAAATTGTGTACTTTTTAGCTTTATTATCTTACCAGGATGGTGGAAGCTCTGGCAGCAAGGGCGAGAATGTCAGTGCAAGAAAGTCTCTGGGCATGCTGCTTCTAGCTTGGCTTTGATCTTGTCAGTCACTTTGAATCCTCTAACAGAATTTCTATTTGTGATGAACTTTTCTCACTGACAGTTGTCTCACTATATCCAGCAGCATTGATGCATCACAGCCCTGAAATATTCCATATATTGAGCAAGTTTTACCTGATGACATGAATATATGGGATGAAATATATATGTAACCTTTACGTTTAGATGAATGGATGCATAAATATAGTATAGGACTGTTAAACATTGATTTTATCTGTGAATGTGATGCGGCTCAGTCATTAGTTATCTAATGATGGATGACCAATTAATGCAAGATGGTTGCCAATGTCTTACATAAATAATCTGGCGATATGATGCGATGATCCTGGCACTGTGATTGTGAATATAAAGCAAAGGACTGTTCTGTTGTTGGTTTAGCGAAAGATAATTCATTTTTTCTTTGTTCGAAATTTTCAACCTGAACAAATGCAGTCATGGAACTGAAGTCCGAGGAAAGAAGTAGCCATCACAAGGCCCGCACTCTGCCTTATGGCCCTCTCCAGGGCAATATCGGAGTATCATTGGCTTGGTGGCATGAGTACTGATAGTATGCTGGATAAAGAACCCACTTTGTGTTGACCTCGGTTGGATTGCCTCCCCAGAAATGATTGTACACTGGGAAAGCCAAAACCTAGAGAAAGGGAGGAATAGAATGGTGCTGTTGCTATTGTCCTACTTGGAGAAAGCCATGAGCTTGAGCAACATGCTAAGTGAAGGGGTTTGCTTTGCATTTATAAGCATGCATATGGTCAAGCCAACTACTTCCTCCTACCAACTCTCATACTGACTTTATAATGAGCACAGAACATGACATCAGCCCTGCTGACCATACCTGGAAAATGGTTACATATATTGTTTATGTTTCTAGGAAATGCTTGGTCTGCATACTTTGACGGCAAGCTGATTTACTTACAGTTTTTGCTTTCCATGTTTTTGAATTGCTCGTTATGTTTGGCTTACTGCTTTTGCATTCTATTTCTCAAATGCTTCTTTAGTCTTTTGTCTGAACAGAGGATGTTTTTGTGTATAGGTTCAAAACATCTACTGGATGAGATGGATGGTGTTGGAAGTTGGACCCTATTTTTCCCATCTTCAGATGATCAAAGCTCACTCTCATATATATATATATATATATATATGAGGGTGAAAGTTTACTGGAATTTGTTCTATCTACTCCCGGAGTACAAGCAGGTTACAAAGACAAAAAAAATGAAACGATTCAGAATCTTTTCCCACCAACACTTGTATGGAGTCGGAAGGTGATGCTAATTTTGTGAACCGTCTGTAAGCTCTGCTCCTCTGGTGGTCATTCATGTGAGATACAGGCCACATCAGAGGGAAAGAGACAAATTGTTGTAGGAAGCGAGCCAGATTAATTGCTGTCATGAGATTAGGATATTGGTCTGTACCAGTCTACCAGAGAACGGGTCTGAATTTGATGGATCCAAAAAATGGGAACTTTTGATGGACTATTCATGTGATTGCATAGGATTTGTTGTTTTCTGTTCTTGTGAGCTATTATTTCAACTTTGGTCGGTTTAAATGGATTCTATCTGCTCCGATAATGTTTTTGCATCATTTATATTCACAGGTCAGTTCAGACTGGATCCTTTTTGTTGTCTGACCCAAACATTATTCATTTGGGTTATTGATATGTTCCTGCTTATCCATTTAATCAATTCGTTTGGAAACGGGCATGCATCTTTTACCGGGCTGGCAAATGTTTCCTCGATGTCCCCACCTTCGAAGTTGCTTTCTGTGGTCTGCTATGAGGTCATGGTCTCAGCACTGCCAATTGCCGGTAGAATGTAGCCCTTGTTTGAATTGCTAACCCTGATAACATGAATTAACACCTGTTTGAATTGATGCGTCCATTGTTTCCTGGGTGTCCATCTCCTTTTTTTTCTTATAAGCAAAAAGATGGCTTTCCGCCGTTTCTTGTTGTGGTGTGCACCTTCTAACGTGGCAGAAATATTATTCTAATGATGTTTTTTTTTTTTTTTTTTTCTGAAAGTAAAGGAGGCACTGATGCCGCCCGGTTTTATTGATGCTGGAAAGAATTTGTATAAGGTACTTACAAGAAGAACCAGCCAGGCTTTATACCGTGCTCTCCGAATAAACAGAACAGAAAGGAAACAGATCGGATTCTAGTCCTGCCAACCAGATTTCGGACTTCCATCGAAGCTTGAATCATGGGCGGGCAGAGCAGGCGGCAGTTTGATTTGTGCTCAAACTGAAATTCTGGATCCGCCGGGTTAATGAAGAGGGGTGCACCAGGGACGCTAGCTAAGCTTCTCCAAATTTTTTCTTGGCTGTCTAGGATTTTCGCTGACCGCAAGTGTTCCCAATTATGAAATGTATGGAGAGTTTTCTGCAGAATTGAGTAAACGGAACCGGATTTGCTGAGGAAGGCCTTAGAGTTCCTTAATTCCTTTTCTAGGCCCTCCACATTGAGGGTTGAAACTTTTTGCACCTCCAACCCGTCCTTAAATCATGCAGGATGGTGGGCCAACCTCTTTGCCCATTCACTCGTAGTACTTTTGACCACCTAAGACCCGCATGAAACATGAGAGGTTGCCCCACTAACCTGCATGATGTATGGACAGATTGGAGGTGTAAAATTGCTGCATAGTTTGCATTGCATATGTCACGACCTAGGATCTCACCCAAAAAAAGCTAGCTGGAAAGTGTTATTTAGATTTCTTAGCCCTGAGTATCTAAGATCTATTTAATGCATAGCCGATGTAGGACCAATATATATTCGTACGGATCCTCACATTATAGTATACTGTAAAATTCAAACAAATATCATTAGAAGAATGATGTTACAGCATATAGTTCGCACTTTGCAGAATTGCCCTAATATCTGTGCCGGTTAAATATTGCTGGTCTATTATCAATCTAAGGTGAATCTTCTAACTTTAGCTTAGCTAGTTGCGTGGGTGGTGGATGGAAAATTAGAAGAAAACATACTTAATATTTAATGAGATATATTGACTTTTCCAAGAAGAAAATATATATTTCACAAATTAGAGCCAAATGCTGCATACTAGGTTGGGGCACATGTTATGCACGCACTTGGTAGAGGGAAAACTATCAAAATAAACCTCCACCTCAGAAAAAATATACCTTTCCTTTTCTCTCTGTTTTTTTTCCAAATTTTTATCTCCATATTTAGAGAGTATGGACTAAAATAATGTATCTTATGTTAGCGACATTTGAAGAGGTTGGGGGTTTGAACCTCAGAACTGGCATTCCACCACATTTTCTTTTCAAAAAAAAAGAGAAAAAAATGTATTTTACCAAAGAAAGAGGGTGTCTAATCTTATGCAGCATAAATAAATAAATAATATTACTCAACCATCTTCTTCCTGTTCCTCGTTCATCACATGTGATGCACGCCATAAGCGTAAAAAGAGAAATAATACACAAAAACATCACGTCGTCTCTCTCTCTCTCTCTCTCTCTCTCTCTCATGTTCTTATGCGCGTGTTGCTGTCGTTGCTACTAGTGTGATGTCACCTTTATGGCACATAAACATTATATTTGCTAAGATGGGCTATCTATTGTTACCTGTTATATTCAATAATATTCTATACAATTTTTTAGTGTTTTTGTTAGTAGTATGATTGTATAGTAGCTTGACAGCAACGCTTAAATGATCATGTGGATACTGTGATCATATTAACAGAAGCGGCAGTAACAACTACAACATTATAACGTTAAATATTGTATTATAATGATGTTAATATATCAATCCACGTAGCCTTTTACTTCAACAAAAAGTGTGTCACAAAAGAGGAAGAGGTTGCACTTCCAGCAAACCCAGCAAACCCACTTATTACAAAATAACAATGCTTTTGAAATCACACACCTCTGTAAATACACTATTCGTGCAATTTTTGTGACCCATAAAGTTCTCCACCAGTTGTTCTCCACACGTTGTTCTATCGACATCTATGACAGATGAGGGGAGGGGAAGGGAATGTCAAGAACTAGGAAAATCCCGATTCAGTTCACAAGCCAGTTCATCTTGAGAAACATCAAGGCATGCATCAGATAGATCTCGCGACAGCGATGTCGTTAGGCAGCTACTGAATTCTTCTGAACTCTCCACATGTTGAAGTCCTTGACGTGGATTCAGCCTCTGCTCATATGTTTTGATCTCTGTCTGAAGTGGTGATTCCAACTTAATCTCAAAAGAAGACCAATTCAGGACCTCGTTTCCTAGCATGCTGCTCATCTGAGCAGCTCTATTGCAGTTCCAATTGATGCCACTGTTCAAACTCTCTTGGATGGCATGAGTGTCTGAAACACATAATGCTTCACCATAATTCCAGTACCCTGAGTTCGATCTTGAAACCAAACTGTCATCAAAATTCGCCATGAATTCATTCAGATCTAGAGGTCTGTAAGTTTGTTGGAGTTGGTGGTAGAAGTTTGCATTAGTCCCAATTGGATCCATAGCTGCTTGGTATTCATATGAGGGAAAGGGATTGAAGATGGGCTTCACGTCGGGCCTCGGCATCTCTTCTTGTGCTCCTGTCTCCCTTAACTGCTTGTGGGCGATCGGGTTGATCCCCCTCTGCTTGAGCTTCTTCTTTAGGCTTGAATTCCACAAGTTCTTGATCTCATTGTCTGTTCTCCCTGGCAATTGTGCTGCAATTTGAGACCACCTGCAACACAAGACCAAGTTAAGTTTTGGAGACTTTGACTTGTAGTGTCCAATAGATAAATGCTGCTATGGGTGACAGTCTTTTGGATTGACTCGAACCTGTTGCCTAAAATCTCATGCAGGCTCACGATCAAATCCTCCTCCTGCTGTGAGAAGTTT
Source organism: Phoenix roebelenii (assembly GCA_025769935.1). Lineage (NCBI taxonomy): Eukaryota > Viridiplantae > Streptophyta > Magnoliopsida > Arecales > Arecaceae > Phoenix > Phoenix roebelenii. The sequence goes on along the minus strand of JAOXJJ010000316.1, from coordinate 8,541,661 downwards.
CCTCTCTTAAGGCCTGGCCTCAGGTAATTTATCCACCTCAGTCTACAGCTCTTCCCGCATCTTTCCAATCCTGAGAGAAGCAAAAGAGATCGCTTTTTCTCTGAAAGCTTGAAATAGAAGGCAGAGAAAATTCAATGATAGAGAATTAAAGCATGCCTGCTTGTTTGGGCACGGAGCTCCAACAGCCAATGCCAAATCTAGTGATATGGTTGTAGAGCTTCTCATCTTCTTCAGGCGACCACAGGCCTTTCCTTACCTTCTGCTTGGCGCAGCACGGGTGTCGTCCCATTCTCTGATTGGAAGGCCAAGGATGCTGTTGGTTTTCAGTGATTTCAGATTTGGAGAGGCTGAGGCAATTGGAGGACCTAACAATCTGATCTTTAGGAAGGATTATAGCGAAATAAAAGAAATTCCTAGTGATTAAAGTGGTATTATGCTTCGCACTAAAGTTAAAGGAGAGAAGAGAGAGAAGGGGGCGTTGGGCACAGCAGGTGAAGCAATCAAGGGGGGTTTTAAGCTGAAGTTCTTGCATTGAAATAGGTGGGATTTGGAGGTGTCTTAAATAACTGGAAAGTGTTCGACAGAATAATTTATGAAAGAGATTTGCGACGTAGCTTGTTGAAGCGTTAGGAGAGATGGAGGAAAGATGCAATGCCTTTTGGGTTGGTAGGGTAGTGACTTTTAATATGTGACATCTGATTCGTTGTCTCCTTGATAATTAGAACAAGGGTACTTCCTATTTAGTTCCTTCAACTACACACTCATCAATATAAAACACATGCGAATGAATTTCTACATTCCATTCCAATTAATTGAAAGAATGCAATTCAAAAGTCATATTGCAGTCATTTACGTACCAACTGTCTGCTCCCATTCATGTGGATAATCAGTTTCATGGGCAGTGGCTGCACAAATAATGGGCTTGAACAATAAATATCTTATCATCGTTCATTTCATGATTAATTGCATCAAGCAAAACTGATGATGACGAAAAATCGAAACAAAAGCAAATATTTAAGCCTAACAAAATTGTTTGCATGGTCACCCTCTTCAAAGATACTTGTATTAGTAATATCTGCCTATGGTCGGGGAACAATTTCACCAATGATCAGAATGTTGAAATCGACATGAATGTCAGCATCATTTCCAAAGTTCAAATGGGTAAATTACCTACAATGTTAATTAAAGTAGCTAATCACCTACCGATGCGTGTCAAGGTGGAGTAGGTGTAAGTCCTTTGTGGAAGAGGAGCAACAGTGCTAAACCACTAATTGATAGCAAGCATAATGGAGATAGAATATGATTCTAATTATTAATACCATTGTTTTAGTGGAAACTAATCATGCAACTCCAGAACCACGGATAGAGCCATTTCTCGTCATCACCGAATGTGGACAGCCTAGTTTCTCTATGGCAATGAATGTTGATACATACTCTTTCCTTCTTCAAGGCAATTTGATCGATATATGTCCATTTAGTAAGATGCACTCTCTTCTCTCTCCCCCCCCCCCCCCCCCCACATGGCTCCGCACCCGTATAGATATAGATATAAGAGAGAGAATCTCATATAAGAAGGCATTGCAATCGAACCCTCTTAATAATATGCCACTACTAAAATGTACTCATGTACATATAGATAGAGATGTAGATATAAGAGAGAGAATCTCATATAACAATGGATTGCATTCGAAGCCTCTCAATAATATGTATCCGGACCGTTCATATACAAATTCAAACTATAAACGATAAATGCATACGTTTGATGGAAGTACTTGTAACCTGTATTCCCTTCCTTGGTCATTCATGAATAATATCAACAAACCCCCCCATCAAGTAAATAGAGTGCACACCGGCAGGCTCAATCGAGTTGCAAGCCACTGTTGTGTGCTCCAATGTTAAATCAAGACGTTACCCATGCAATTGCAGTAAGATGGTCTTTCCCAGTTGTTTAGAAATATGTAACACTCGCTCGAATACCTTGCAATAATTGCAGCATCACAGGCACAGAAACAAGAAAAAGAGAGAAGAAAAAACGAGACTCCATGAGCTTCTAGAAAAGATCATGGATTCATGCTTAGAAGCCACTCATTCTGATGGCTAATAAAAGAATATAAGAGATCATCTGGAGTTTGGCAAGATTGATGGATATGCAGTGATCAAGGTGTTTGATCAAGAGGGAACGTCCAGGATTGGGCCTGTGCAACTACCAAAATCCATGCAAACGAGCTAGGGCCCTGTTAATATGATGCGACGAGACCCACGTCGCGACGCGGCCGCCGTCGGACACAGAAGAATTCATTTCCATGTTTAACCGCAAAACGATGGAATGGATTTCCACCTCTCAATTCCTTGAAATAATGAAACTGGGAGAAACGGGAGGATGAGAAGAAGAGGAGAGGAGAGTGGCTCTCATGGCATTATTAGCATGGCCGGAATACAAGAATCAAAATCTCTCCATCCTCTCAGGCATATATATAGCTATTATTTCTATAGCACTCTCCTCTCCCATTAAGGTAAACCATGTTGCTAAATGTGACACAGGCGGAAATGAACATATCCATCGACGATAATCGTTTTGTTTTTCCATGCAGTGTTCGTACGGAAATAGATATTGATATATAGCTATTTTAGTTGATGCGCAGATATTATCTTACGCAGAGCTTTCACCAATTGATTTCTCGAACCACATGAACAGCCAGCATCTTTGCTGACTGTGAGTCTGAGAAACTCAGGTCTTTCAGATTAATCTTCCTCATAGCTCGCGACTTTTCTAATGCTAACAACTATGAAACTATAGTTTTAAGGCGTCAGCTACTTCTTTGCAGTACTGAAACGGCACCATTGTCGTATGAATGCCGACATATTGTTCTAAGTCCTTAAATAAAGTCATATCAGCGTGGTTGGTAGCCCTTGGCATCATAATTATCTTAGAATTCTGCATGGAGGGAATGAGTGAACGAGCAGACAAACGAGAGCCCCTTTCCCTTTAAAGGAAGTTTTCCACTTTGCATGGTCCCAATTCCCCACAACAAGACTTCCATTTCAAGATCGAGATCGGGATCCAGGAGTGATTGCATGAAAGATATGTAAAGAACAAAGCATTTTCGCCCACTTGCTGCAGTGGTCCATTTCGTTGCACAATCCCCTATCATTTTAACTTCCACTCGAGAGAAAGGGCCCGTCCCTTCGATTTTTGTGGCCGAGCTGCATTCAGTCCGAGCACCTCATGGTCGCAGCTCAACCGCACGTAGAAGGCCCAAAAGCTACCTCACAGCTTGCCTTGAATCCTTGATCGGGAGGATTTACAAGTTTAAAATTGTTGGTGGGGTCCCTCCTCGCGTGGGACCCACGTCATTTGAAATTTAAAACAAAATAAGATGCTAGTTCAACACCGTCCAGCTTGGGGGTGATGGAAACCGTACAGTCTAGGTCTGCGAAGACGGTGAGGATATATATAGAAAAAAAAACGAGGCAGAGAGTTTCTCCTCGGTACATCATTGTTTCCGGCGTTGAGAGCTTTATGTTAAACGGTTTGAATTTTTTTAAAAAAAATTCTATTAATTATTTCAAGCTTTAATACTTGCCAAGATTGTGTTGTTTCTTGTTTCTCGATTACTTGATTATTTTGCTTGTTATTGCTTGAATCGATAGTAGAGATTATTGTTATTTGATGAGTGATATCTTATTTCATTACACAAAGAGGAAAAAGAAGTTTGTAACATCATTATTTACATTTTTCCAACAAAGTAGCATCAAAATAGGTTGTTAGTGGGTGATTTTTTTTTTTTGCGCGTGCGCGCGCTGTGATTAAATAGAAGAGTATTCAAGTGATAGTATGATCAAACTCTTGTCTTTCAATTATTCAATTTGAAAGCTATGAATAAAAGATTTGTTATTTTGCAAAAATTTGTATAACCGTATTGAAGAAGATGGTGTCAAACTAAGTGACAAAACTCAATGGGAGTACCTGATGGTTGCCAATCTACCATAAGTTGGAAGCCCAAAAGCCACCTTAGAGCTTGCCATGACAAGGAGAATCTAGAAGTTTAAAATCAAGCATGCTTTTCGGGTGAAAAGCTTAAAAGGGTTGCGACGATTTCATGATGCAGACCTCACGATTTTGACGCGATGTATGGAGGAACAGCCCACTTTGTTGACACTTCGAACGGACGGCCGCTGAGTTACGAGCATGAAACTCATGGACTGCTAGGAACATACGCCGCCCATGTGGAATGCAATCATTCTGGTCCTTATCCCTGATCCGATGCAATGCCTACTTTCTAGGTTTAGCCGTATTAGAAGTAGGGGCGGATATGCTTAATTTATTAACCTATTTAACTTAATTCAACGTACCGTAGATCAGCTTATATTATCAATTTAATAAAATAGTCAGATTCGAATTTAAAATTCTAACCTGTTTAATAAATATTTTTGACCCATTCTGTTTTTTTTTTTTTTTTTGCTGGAACGACCCATTCTGTATTCGACATTTATCTAGTTCATCATGATCCGGCCTGGTTACCGCTCCTAATTAGAAAGCAGTCCCATTTGTACATAGATATCTCATCATGAAATGATGAGTTGTTGTATGGTTAGACCCGATTATGAAGTTTGGACATCAACCATGGCTCGTTAGGCTATTCCTGGCTGGTTGAGTAGTTAGGTTCGCTTGTCGTCGAACAAAATTTTAATGCACAAAGTTAAGCAATTGGCAACAAATCCTTGCGGTATTCTATTTTATTTTATTTATTTATCTCTCCTATCAATATATAAAAATCAGTTTTAAAAGTTAAAATAAATAAATTATCCTTTAGAAGAGTTGAAGTAAATTAAATGAAGAAATTGTTAATAATAGTTTTTCTAGATTTCTTGACTCTTACGTGTATATCAATCTGTAAAAGAAAAAATCACTTCGCATGCATATCTGCGTTGATCGTGATGTGATTACGAGTTTCACAACCTATAAAATAACCTATATGCCTCCTTGATCCCTTTATAGTCATGGATAATTTATACCAAAAGACATATTTCTATTATAAGAGAAATAGCTATCTTTGATCCGTTCTCTCCTTCCTCCTCATTTTTTAAAAGTTCTTCCTCATCTTGTTATTCTAATGAAATTATGGTGGTAATCTACTGTTTTGCTCAAAAACAATGTATTAAAATGACTAAAAACAAATTTAGAAGAATGAGACCAAGGAGATTTCAAAAACTAATATATATATATATATATATATAAGATCATAATCTAATCTGATGGTAAAGTTGTCAAGATACGTCTAACCTTAAAAGCTTTACATTAGTTAAAAGGTATTTTAGCAGTACAGAACACGAATTCAAGCTCTAGGCCGCCTAACATTAGACCCGACCAGAACCACACAAGGTGAGGGAAACGGTCAGTTTGGGTTCAAATTTTCCATATCATAAACCCCGGACGTGTCGGACGAGAGTCGCAGGGCCCAGGCCATGTTGCTGGCCAGGCTAAAATCCTATATTTTTTTTTTCTTTTTTTTTTTTAGATTTTTTTGAGCACATACCCACCTAAATATTAGGCTTTGCGTACATACCCTCATAAATATTAGAATTTTTTTAGATTTTTACGTACATATCCTTATTGATATTTGCATGTATACTCTCATCAAACACTTATTTTGTATGTATACTCATGCCATCTAACGTCGTTAAGATGTTAGTAGTTTAAAATTAAAATGGCAAAAATATCATTAATGGGTAAACATGCAAAAAGAAATATTTATAAGGATATACATGAAAATAGCAATTTTGGAAGGTATTCATGCAATTTCATATATTTAGAAGGGTATACACGTAAAAAAATTCTTAGGTTTTTGTATAAATACCCTTCTAAATATTAAAATTTGCACAAATGCCCTCCAAATTGATATTTACTTGCTTCGCCTCACAAAACACTATTTTTGTATAAATACTTTTGACATAACGATTGAGCTAACGTAATTAGCCAAAATTATATTTATTTAAATTATTTTAATTAAAAATTAATTAAAATTATGAAAGTATTTTTTATTTCTAAAGTGGGTAATAGGTTAATAGATCTTACTGGAAACTAAAACAGGTTGAAATAAAAAAATAAAATTAGATTTTTTTTGTACGTAAACCCTCATAAATATGTGAAATTGCACGAATACCCTCACAAAGTATTATTTGCATATATACCCTTATCAAATAATTCTTTTTGCACATCTACCTATTAAGGGTATTTTAGTTATTTTTAATTTTAAACTGCTAATTTTTTAACGGCGTTAGATGGGATGAGCATATATGCAAGAAAAAAAAAATATAGGGTATACATGCAAAACAATTATTTTATAAGGGTATATATGAAAATATCAATTTTGAAAAGGTATTCATGCAAATTTTAATATTTAAAAGAACATGTATGCAATTTATTTATTTTTTTATTAGGTTTTTTTGCATGAATACCCTTCTAAATATCCGATTTTGCGTGAATACCCTTCCAAAATTGATATTTGCATGTATACCCTCGTAAAATACTTGTTTGGCTATTCTACCCTTTTTTATTCTTATTTTTGCATATGTACCCATGCCATCTAACGCCGTTAAAAAATTAACGGTTTCAAATTAAAATAACTAAAATACCCTTAATGGGTAGGCATGCAAATAAATATTTTTATAAAGGTATACAAGTAAATAGTAACTTTACAAGGAAATTTATACAATTTTTTATGTTTAGAAGGGTATATATGCACAAAAAAAATCCTAGTAGATGGAAAGAATTTAGATACATTAATTAATGTGATAGCCTTTATAATTCTGTATTTATTAGGAAATGCATTTGATTCTATGACCAAAGGCCTGTTTCTTTATCATGAATATAACAAAAATATATAATAGGATTTACAAATTGGTTGTATCTAGATTTATCTCCTGCAATTGATCTGATGATGGGATTAATACCATAAGAAGAGGTATGGTAGCTTTGCGTGATAATTAATATGGATCGCTTTCTTGCAGGACACAAGTATAAATGGTTATATTCTTCTATGCATTAAACTCAAAAACAGCCTCCACACTGTCGAACAGTTGAAAGGAACTTTCTTTTGATCTAGGTCCAAATGCATACAAAGTGTTCTCGCTTTCCTTCAATCTATGTCTTGCATTAAAATGCATTTCGGTTTAATAATTCCAACCATTAAACACCAACCAAGATGAGTAGGTAGGAGTAGAAATAATAGCATTAATTCTGTTGGGTTACAGAACAGGAAGGAAGGAGGAAGGAGGAAGGAGGAAGGAGATCGCGAGCGAGCTGCATCGTGATCTCGGGCCGTTCTCGCTCGCCATGGCCCACAGGATCGTGATCTTGCCATCCCGAACGCCCGCGATCTCGCGATCGCATCGCCCGCGGGCGAATGCCCGCGATCGTGTCGCGCTCTTGATCGCGAACGCCCGCGATCGGAATCTCGGTACGTGGGGGGTGGG